>JANZLQ010000031.1:22164396-22215511 GCA_026212715.1 Elanus axillaris | reverse complement strand
GAAAGAAAGAAAGAAAGAAAGAAAGAAAGAAAGAAAGAAAGAAAGAAAGAAAGAAAGAAAGAAAGAAAGAAAGGAAGAAAGGAAGAAAGAGAGAAAGAAAGGAAGAAAGAAAGAAAGAGAGAAAGAAAGACTGAGTAAAACCAAAAAGATTGCAAAGAAGGCCAGACAAAACACCCAGACAGCTGAGCCACAGTTCTTCTACAGACTGTGCCAATATTGACTTCCACATAAAGTCCTATTTTTTTATAGAAAAGGTTAACCTTCCACAATTTACTTACTCATGAAATATAAGGTGAACAGAGACACTGATGCAAATGATCCAGTATATTAAAAAATGCATTGAGCCAGGAAACATTCAAAGTTCTGTTATAAATTATCTTTTAAGGTCTGGGATAGCAGATACAGCAGCTGTGCCAAGCCCTATTAACTGGAATAGCTGGATTTAGAAGGAATCTGCTTTTAGGGTTGGTCTCTAAAAGATATAGGGGCTTCCTGTCGCACTCATCCTTTAAAGATCATTTCAAAAAGGTTATAGGTAGTCTATCATGTTGGTAGGAGCTGAGTAGTGAAGTAGACATGGACAACTGGAAGTCTATGTTTCAAAGGAGCAAGGTATAATAACAAATGTTTGATCCCTTCTTATCCTATCCTATCCCATAAAAGTTACTGCTATAATTTATAAGGGTGGGTGAGAAAGAGGCTAAGTTGGCTTGGTTAGCTTTTGAAGTGAACTGGATATGTTAGGCTGTAGTGTTCTCCTTCCCCTATTGCCCTCAGACAGTAGTTGGAGAAGTAACCAAAGACAAGCAGGGAAGAACTGAGTTTATATGCTGATGATCTGAATAATAAAGTTTTTCTGCTTCTCTCTATGGCCTAAGACACCAGAGAGATGAGTTCACACACCCCTCCTTTATTCTTAACTATTATTCCACTGAGTCAGAGCATTTGTGGTAATGCTAGGAGTTTGAAAGAGCAGAAGCCTATAAGAAATTCCCCCAAACTTCCCACTGACCAGGGACTTGAAAGGCCCATAAGTGTTCAGTCCTAACTTAAGGCTTTCATGAAATAGCCTATGTAGGGCAGTAATGCCGCGCCAGGTCTCTGTGCAAACAATTTCATTCTGCTGTAATACAGCAATTCTTTCCTCTTTATGAAGAAACTAGGGTTGTGGAGGAAGGTTTTGTAGAGGAGAGTACTTCCAATTAAGCCCAAACAATTACAATATTCACACACGTGTTTCTTGGAAGAGGCAAATCTTCACAAAAAGAAAATTACTAAACTCCAGAATCAGAGAGCTTAGAGATGGGATGAGTCCCTCTCCCTGTCGGACTGTCCCTTAGTAGATAAGTTTACAAGTTGCTAACATTTGCTGAAATGAATGGAAAGGTTCTGATACAGAGTGGGACGGTCTTTAAAATGAATTGTATTTTTCCTTTAAATATGAGTAATGTGCTAACTAGTGAGAAGTGAAAGGGACAAAATCAGAAAGATGAAAAAAAAATTTCCTTGGGTATGAGATCTGATATAGAGATATTTGCTATGTAGGCTGTGCTGAAAACCCTCTAAGACTTTGGAGGGACCATTCTGGTCCTGCTTACCTGCTATGATTGAGGCAGAATGGGGTTAGTGTTGGGACAGCAAGAAAAATTCCCTGAGAAAAGGATTTCCTCTGACAGGTGTATTGGCCCTGGCTAAGAAGAAATGCCAAAGAGCTGCCAGATTTAAGAAGAGGTTTGAGGAGACCTTGATCCAGTGTCGCCAGCTTCAGTGAGTTTATGTGAATCCAGTGTCTCATACCTTTGCAAAGCCAAAAGAGACAGCAGACTATGCAGTCAGCTGGGTTTGGGTTTCACAGTTCTTTGTTCAATATGTGAAGCTCTTATGAGGGCCATGCAAGTTCATCAGTCAAGCACGGAGCAACCCAGACACCATGTCCTCACATGTTCAGGCACTCTTTACAAGCTGCAGTATTTTAATACTGTATGAAGTAATACACCCAGGCAAAGCAGGTTTCTCTTACTTCTGCCAGAAGGTAAATTAGCAGTAGTGACTTTTACAACTACACTTTCTCAGACATTTTAGAGTCAGTTGGTAACTTATGTGGTCACTTTCTTAGCAAGAAAAGTGCTTCTGCAGTATCTACCATATGTGCTCTATCTGGCATTTAATCATTCTTTTTAATTTAACTGAGAAAGATAACTCCTCTTGTATCTAGTCTCTTCAGGACGTGACTTACTTCCTGTGTAATTTCACTTTGTGTGGCATGAAAAACAACTATGCTGTTCATCTCTTCCTGTCTCCTCATTTTTAGCTCTAAGGTATAGAGCTCGGTACTCTTGCACATTATGCCAGAGGTCTATTAAGCAGCATACTGGTGCACCGATCTGGAAAAATGTAGCAGTCAATGATGCTGGCTGCATTCAGCATGAGCCTCGTAAATTGTGGGCACGTTCTCTGCATCGTTTAAGAGGTGCTGAGGTAAAAGAGAGAAGCTGTGCTACCTGCATGCATGATTGATTGCCAGCACTGAAATGTTCCCTCGGAGCGTGCTGCTGCTCCTTTGCCTCCTTTGCTCCAAGGGGCAGTGGAGGCAAAGATGAGAAGGAGAAAGAAGGGTGCAGGGGATGCAGCTAGGTTATATAGCATGGTCTGTCCATATTCATTGTGACTAGGGCCTTGGAGATGTCGCTAGGTGCTGCATGTCAGAACAGCTCCCTGGCTGCCCCAACCTGGCTGTGGGCTGGTAGCCAGGCAAGGAGTTTGGAAGCCATAACCAGTCCTCCCTCTGCTTCAACAAACGTGGACTCAGCAAAGCTGAAGCTCTGGCCCAGCGCCTTTGCTGAACACAGAGCCTGGGATGTGGGTATATTTTTACGGCTTGCATTCTCCCTCAAAGTCTGAGACTGGAACATTTATGCAGAATTCATTCGCTGAGTTTTTAATTCTTTGCAGGCAAAACAGTGTGTCAGCAGGTATTGTCTTGCTCTCTGAAAGAAGTAATCATCTTTAGCAGCGCTTCCAGTCAGAGGGTCTCCAGGGCTGACTCCAAGATCTGCAAAGTCAAAGGGGATGTTTGAAACAGAGGACTCTGGATTCAGCTCCAAAGCATGTCAGACATTTTAAGTATGTCACTCGGCACTCCTTGGAAAGTATCGCTGTCCCTGTATTATGGGCGTAAATTGTAATGTAAAGAGACCCAAGTTTTGCTAAAGGCTCCTAGCAAAATGGTGGTGGCTGCTATTGCGAGTGATTTCCTGTGTTTCTTTTGTTGTCCCTGGATCATGCACCTCTGAGGGTATCAGCACCTCAGCTCTCACTGGTGTGAGCTGGCACAGAATTTGGAAATAACCTCTTAGCTGCCATCTGTGAGGGAGCTTCGAAACAGTGCCTGCTTGCCACAGGCAGTGAGCCACCACCAGCTGTGAGGCCATGCTGCCTGAGCAGTTCCCATGCTGCCAGGCAGCCCTCGCAAAGCAGCCTCACCCCTCAAGTCTTCCACACCAAGTGCCCAAACAAGCATCAGGAATGATGGTCAAGCAAACCATTCACTATATGGGCATGAAAACAAAATAAAACCCCTTGCCTTGATAACCATTTCTGAATTAAGATAAATACATCCTCCACTCACTGGGTGTGACTGAAAAAATGAATGTGCTCTTCCTCCTCTGACCCTGCCATTTCTGTCAGGAGCGTGCTTGTGGCAGCCATCCTCCCCTCCACAGACCCATCCTTCCCATCCATGCAAGGCTCCCTGTGCAGGTCTCCAGAGCTGCAGTGGACTGGGGAAACCCAATGGCCAACCCACAAGGCTTGACTCCTGGCAGGCCTAAAGCGCAATGGTGAACCCTCACTAAAAATGGTGGGGTGCACCTCACCCAAAGGTGGGCCCTTGGTCTGCGCTGCCCACCCACCGCTCCCTGACGTGGGCTTGCAGGAGCCATCATGGGCTCAGCACTTGGTTTTACCCAAGAAGTCACATCAAACTACGTGGTGATGTGGGTAGACAGTGCTGAAACTGCCAGCCTCGCACCTGCATGAGAAGGACAGCCAAGCTGAAACCTCCTCACCAAGCAAAACCTCCTGGGGACCAGGGGCCCTCGCAGCCCTGGGTCAGGGCAGTGCTGGTCTCCATTAACAGCACACGGAGAAAGTGTCCCGGCTGTGGGGACTGCCGCGAGCAGCACGCAGGTCGGTGGTGAGGGGAGGTCCCGGCTGCTGGCAGGCACAAGGCCCTAGCACGATGGCTTGTGGTGAGGAGCACCTGTGGGGCAGGGTGAGGGACCTCAGAGCCTCCTGGAACTTCCCAAGACCTGACAGCTCAGCTGCCAGGTGCTCCTCCATGTTGTTAAGTAGATGGGGAGGGGAGAGCCTTGCCTTTGGAAAGGGGGATAATTAAGACATCAGGACTTAATTTATTTGTCTTTGCCCTAAAAATGTTGCATTAGAAAGCTCCTGTTTTCTGTGGGGTTATGAAGGATAACAAATGGACAGAGAGGGCAGAGGACCAAGCTCTGGCGAGAGCCATGCTGAGGAATACCTCATGTTAAACAAGCAAGATAATTATTCTGCTCTACTTAGCATCAGCTAGGCCTTGTTTGGAGAATGGCAATCATTTTGGGGCACTGCCTTTTAAAACAGACAGAGAAATTGGAGAGAGTTCAGATGAGAGCAACAAAAATGATTAAAGAGTTAGTAAATAAGACCTCTGAGAAAAGGTTACGAGAGCAGGGCCTGCTCGGTCTGGAGGAAAGAGGACTGAGGGGAAGCATTACTGTCTACAAATAGGCAAAGGGCTGTTATGGAGAGGACATAGACCAATTATTCCCATTAGAGAACAAGGACAGAACAAGAAGTAATGGGTTTAAGATGCAACAAGGGGAAATTTAGATTTAATGTTAGGCAAATGTTGTAACTATTGGAAAAGTTAGGCAACGGAACAAGTTTACAGAGAAGATGGCAGAATCACCCTTACCAGAGAAATATGTGGCTGAGATTAGAGACGCATCTATCAGGGCTAGGGTAAGACTAATGAAACTCAGAATACTTCTGCAGTGCACAGGGATGTTCCTGAGCCCCTCACAGGCAGAAGACAAGGGCTCCTAACAAACAGAAAGCTATCAGTTCAGAGGAAAATGAGAGGCTTGTGTATAGCCATGTGCATCTGCATGTATATGAATGCTGCTGAAATTAACACCATATAATGAAAGAAATGTTATCAGTACTAACAGCCCTTATTGTTATCCCATGTTTTGTCCCAAAATGCAATGCCTCCACATCAGTATCTCTCCAGCACTATGGAAATCATGACTGGGACATCAGTAAAACCATATATATATTTTTGGGTCCCAATTCTGCATTCTTTTTCCCACAGGATGATGAGCTAAGCAGGAAGCTCACAGAGCTTGATTTACAACCAAAATAACACACAATGTGGAAGTTATTGTGCTACTGCCATAGATGCTACTGTGACAGCTTCATCATTTTCACCCCTATGCCTAGTTCAGATACAACTGCACAACTAAAACCAGGTCCTTCCTACTCAATGATTACCTTAATTGCAAGACAGAAATCATCAAAGGCACAAGCAGGGAACCACAGATGGTAATGGAAGCACTGAGTCACTCCTACTACTACCTGCAGTGTCTGAACACTGTAGAGCCTGATAAATGCCACTTTCTTGCTATGAAAATAGAGAAACAGAGAAATAGCAGTATCTGAAACTCAAACATTCTCTTATATTTAGATTAACTTCTGTGAAATCCTAAATGCTTTGAAAATCAACATAAGTGACCACTGTGCTTTAGACGTTTAATAACTATCAATACATTTGGTGAAATTTTTCTGAGACATGAATGTCACCTTTTGTCATTAAAAGGACATCCAATCCAAACCAAAAAAGCTCACACATTCGGTCCACTCTGAATCTTCAAAGGCTATTCTGATAATTTTGAAAATTTTGGACTAAATAATACAATTAAGTGCAGGCAGGCAGTCTATGTACCATTTAGCCTAGACCAAGGTTTTATGCTGAAGTTATAAATTCATTTGAAACAGGAAAAAAATATATGGGGTGGAGCTATCATAAACAAAGTGTTAGTCCAACTGTGAAACACTAAAAAGGGTGACAGCATAGTCAAGTGCAAGCACAAACTACTTATTTGCTAATATACTGTAGTCATCTGGAAAGAGTCCTCTCCTTGCTGTAAGTCAGTGCTCTGCAGAGGTTATCATCACTGCCAAAGCTCTCTGTAACATTTTTGAGGCTATCGTAAAGGCAAGTAAGAAGCATGTGTTGATAAAGAACTGATTTGAAATGTCAGCCGTATGAGAGAAGGTGCCAGCAGAGCTAGCTGGCTTTTTTTTTTCCCCCTTTTTTACAAGTACAAGAGGATTAAAACCTTCCTGGTCAGGAAGCAAACCCTGAGGAAAAGAAGCCAAAAGTCTGACAGGGCTGTGAACCTCACAGCCATAGCAATAATTTTGCAAATGACTAATAATAAGGAGTCGATAATCCAAAGGATGATCTCTGAAGTGAAGAGCAGCAAATTACTTCAGGGAGAAAATCAATTATCTCCAATGCAGTTTTGTGGCTGCACAGCCTACGATATGCAAATGCACAGAAGTTACCATAGTCACAGAAACCTGAATATCAAACTTAGAAGAAAAAAATCCAAAGAATTTTACAAGAATCACTGAAAAAATATCCTCCTCATGAATGGATGCATACATGCTTTATTGACAGAGCTACAACATTATTCTAATATTCTTCAGCACAAAGGCTGACAGCGGTCTAGAGATGTCAGCATCTATGAAAGAGATGCTGCACTGTGGTGAAAGCAGAACAGGGTGACTGGGTCTGGGAGGCAGTACAGAAATCATTATCATCAAATACTGTGGGCAGTTTTTTAACATCTTTTCTCTTGCTGAGTGGTGTCTTACTCCATAACTGGGTCACTGAAATTAATGGAACTACTTGCAAGTAAAACAGTACTCAATGTGCCTTAGAGCATCAGAGTCTGACCCACAGTATATATTCAAATGTCACCTTGTATTTTAATGTATCTCAGACTTGAGAGTTTTTTTAAATTATTGTTATTAATTTAGAAATAGATTCCTTATTGGGATCAGGCTCTTTTTTTTTCACTAGAAGCACAAATGTCTTTAGAGGGGACGTCTGAACATTTGGTCACTTGTTACTAAAAATCCCATTTCCATGCGTGTAATCCATGTTCCCTGAAGATCTTAAGAGCAAGGAGCTTATTGTTGATGAAGAGGGAGAAGCACAGCCTAAGGGCTGCTTGGGAACTCCAGGCAGATGGAGGCCTCCAAGGGGAGGGTGAGTTCCTCAAGCATCTGCTGGTGAGCCAGGAAAACGACTGTCTGGGACAGACCTCATTTACATTGCATTTAAGCATTGTGTTTGGACACTTTGGTTAAAATGCATTTAACATTTGGATTTAAGGATAATAAAATACTATTATCCCTGTTGGGGGATAATTGCAAAAGGACTCTATCAATTGTGCTTGGAATGAAGAGTTTCCCTAATTACAAGCACCTCCTTGACGACCACACGAGGGAAACTTCTGAAAAGGCTGGGAAAGAAATAAGACAAGAAAAGTTTTTTCCAGAACACCTTATTTAGGAGCAAGGATTTTTCTCAGCCTCGGTATATCACTGGTATTTTCTAAAAATGGGAACAGAATGGTGTCACTTCTGAGATGTCAAAAAAGAGCTGAAAGCACTTGGACTCAAGCCATGGAGAGAATAACCTAACTGAGGGACATGGATAAGGATCTCCTAGCCTTATTACATGATCTGAGAGAAAGGACAGACACTTCTCTCGGGGTCAAATAAAAAAAAAAAAAAACCAAAAAAAAAAGCTGTGAGAGATCTTTGTGCCCCACAGGTGAATTTCCCCAATTCTGGACAACACATTTTAAGACATAACAGAGATGATGGAAAAAGTATTTGTGAATTGCCTCAATAGTTACAGCTGTGAGAGACAGACTGGGGTTAAGACTTCCCTTGGAGGAGGAAGTCTGACCTAATACCATTTTACTGTTTCTCTCAAGCTTATTCTGTGACCCCTTTTATACCTGACAATAATGGGCTCTTCAAAGGCACTCACTGCCAGTGAATATGTGGGGCTGAATAACACCTTAGTGTCCCAAGCTGCTGGGATAGGGCACTAAGTTGGAGTTACTTAAATATTCTTTAAAAAAAAAGTAACTCCTAAAAACTTGAATATAGACTTTATTATTACCTCTAGAACTTCACTGAAAGCATGGTGAGTTGTAAGAAGCTGCAAACTTGTCCAGTCCAAGATCCACCCAAGTGTATGCACTCCCCAGGCCACATGCCATGAAAGCAAAGATTGCCTCCAAGGATCATTTAGGTCAGCCCATGAAGTTCTGGGCTTTCAGACCCTCTCTCTGCTGGGGTGTTGTTGCTGAGTTAATTTTCAATCCTGAATTAAATTGATACTGCACCACAATAAGCGGAAGCACTAAACCCCCACTGAGGGAACTCTTCTTTTTTCATTGGGTATAAAGTACAGCTGAGTAGCCCTCAAAATAAACATTTATGGCAAAAAACAGTCAATCATGGCTGAGACAGCTGGATGAGAACTACTGTGCGAGTAGTGCCTCTGCTACACTCTTCACTCTTTTGGAGCAGCACTGAGTTATGCACACTTGCTTGCTATAGTATATGACGTGTTCTAATACCGAAAATATGTATACGAAAATAAATACTAAAAGCAAGATGTAAAGACTACGCACCATACCCCATGCCGCTGGGCACTCCTTTGCTTAGGCTCATTAGTAACAAGAATTACCATACCAGAGAAATACATTGGTCTGCCTAATACAGCAAGCGAAAAGAGCTGTCTCAGAAGGAGGCACTATGAAATATTTATATGTATTAATTCTGTGAAGGCTCACATAGGCCTTGGAAAAGTTTTGCCCTAACACCTATTTTTTACAACTTTGCCAGTGCTCTGCAACTTGAAAATCATTATCCTTTCCATCAGCTTCTGTTCTTAGGCTTATTGTCAACCTGAAAGTCCAGCCTGAGGTATCCACAACATTTAGCCTTTTATAAGACAGATCTCATCAAGAATTCAGTTCACCAAATCTTGACAAGAATTTTCTTTTTTCAAGTAGCATAGGCAGTATGTATATATATTTAAAGATAACATGGGAGTCAGTTGCCTTAGTAACAGGATCTTTCAGCCATTGTGTTCAGTATTTACTCAGCACTGGAAATGTACCCTGTATTGAGAAGAAACGTGGTATTTTTATTAGTCTGCCCCTGTGTATATGTCCATCAGCAGCAAATGTATGCTGGGTAGTTTGACTTTCCATTTCTGAGTTACGTGAAACCTCTGAGAAGAAAGCATGCAGAAATGAAACCAGGGCACCTGGTGCAATGTATTTTAGTTACAAGTATTTTGAGAGAAAAAAACTGTTGTGAGAGTTTAAAGCACTGCACTAAAGATATTCCTTGTCTCACCATTATATGTCCAGCAGCAGAAGAGTGTAAAAGCATTTCTATTCCATAGTTTCATATTCTGATGAAAAAATCTACAGAAAATAGTTAGGAAAGAGGGTATTTCTACAGTGCTAGTTTCCACAACTGTATTAACGTGCGGTAAAAATTTAACAAGCACTGTTAAATGCTGGTTTACCTGACATTTGGGGGGCGGGGAGTGAGGGAATATAGACTTAAAGGGCTATTTCAAAGCCCGCTTCAGTCGGGGAGAAGCAAGGCATCAGTTACAGCTGCATCAATTAAAATGCAGGAGAAATTAAGTAGAAGAGATCCATGTAATTTTGGGTCCAGCCAGGATGCCAAAAGGTTTGTACCTCTTCTTCTGCAAGCATGCCATGGGATTTTTCATCCTCCTAGCAAGACACCAGAGTTGCCCTCAGATGCTAAGCAAAAATCTACCACCCCCAGCTGCCCAGAGCCTCCCGGCAGGGTGCGGGGACGGAGGCTGGGCTGACTGGGGACAGAGTGCCACCTACCGCGGCACCGAGCCCCGTCCTTCCCGCTGGGGCCGTGCAGAGCCTGGCATCAACGTGCTCCGAAACCGCGGGCAAAACTCCCCGTGGCTTTGACGGATTTTGTTTCAAGCCCTAAGGACAGCATCAGCCCCTTCCCACTGGGCTAGTGAGAGCCGATGGGATCACAGCATGTTGCCGGCCGTGCAAGAGCACGTTGCTCGGGACCTTGTAGTCCCAAACGCACAGAGCTGCTGCTGGAAGAGACTTAACTGCACGAGCTAACCTGGTGGTAAGTTTCTTGTAATAGTCCGAGCGTTACCTCTTGCGCCTAGGTTAACCCAGCCACTGCACCAACAAGAAATCCACTCCTGGGCTGCTCTCTCTCATTATAATTTCAGACTGTGTAAAAACACTTCTGTATTATATCAATTTACTATCTGATATGGCCTCTGTCATGGTATTATATCATACCCTTACAGGATGATGGACTCCAGTCTGATACAGCTTTTCCTTCTCTAACTACCATGATCCCCTATCAATTTTGCCATTCAGATGGAATGGAGTCTGCTCAGATAGAAAAGCAGAATGTTATAGTCACATAGAATAAATGTAATGGCAGACAGAACATTTATTCTATATTAAAAAAATAAGAGCTGGAAACTAAGACATGGAAAGGCACAATGGTGGTGAGAGCAGGTGGAACCAGACAACTCCACTGGTTAAAGCACTATCCAACAAATGCAGCCTTTTTCTTACATCATGAACAGTTTTCTCCCCAATCCTGACTTTCTCAATTTTGGATTAGCTCTAAATACTGTTGCATGGACAGGTTTGCAATGGACTTTTTGGTTAACTGCTGAAAATGAGCCAGGAAGACTATGTTACCAGACAGCATTATCAGACTGTGCGCTCTCCCCAGAGGGACAGGCGCATGGTTTAATCATGTTTCATGTGCAGGGCTCTCCTGATGCTCTGGAAAAAGCTGGCAGTGCCACACAGCGTGGGTGCAAGGGATGTTGCAAAGCACCCAGCTGGATGGAGATCAGCAGCAGGAGAGCAGAGAGGTGGATCAGTTTCCCAGCAGTAATCACTTCCCCCAAGTAATTTAAAATGTTTGTGTTTAAAAAGAAAAGTGCTTTTTTTTCCTCTCTATTTCTTTTGCCATCCTTTTGTACAGGATAGAGAAAGCTTCCTGTTTCTGTCAAAAGAAGAGGAAAAAAAAGATAGATAATATACGTTGTTTAAAAATGGCATTGAGATTGTAAGCTGATTTTCCTGACAGGACCTCCATGAATTATCTCATTATCGTAGGCTGCAAACTAAACCACATTTTTCTTAGGATTGCCTTTTACAGGAAGAGCTTTGCACCTAACAGTTTATCACACATTTGAGCTAAAATCTATCAATCTGCACTAAAAAAAATTAAAGAGTTCTGAGAACCAGGGAAAGGTTTCAGCTAGTAAAGCTTTTTGTTTAATCAACTTTCCAGAAAAAAATAAATGGGCTTTGCTTATCCTGCTCAGATTTTAGGGCCATGCAATTCAAAACTAAAATATATAAACCAGTCACACAGAAAGAGGCTTATCCATACCATTCTTACCCCCACACAGAAACCAGAACAAAGAAACAGAATGGCAACAAATTACTAGCCCTCAGTGACTGCAGGTAACGGTCACCTGTGTTATTTTATGGGAGATCTACTGTACAAAATCAAATTACCAAAGAAGTTTAACTATTTGGCTCCCAATCACATACCCTTTGGTAATATCCAGATGTGCCATATTCTCCCTATATTGAGCCAGAATGTGTAATCCAACTTCAAAGACTGTATATTACTAACTGTCCATACACAGCATGATATATACAACTATCGCTTTGCTTTAGATGAATGTAATAGCAACAAGGATGCAGACACAGATCTTTCAATTCAGATTATTTATTACCACTGAAATTGCAAACCCCTACTTTACCATTTGTTTTTATTTGCTGATATGCATATTGCAGGTGTGGTAGATATGTAGCAGTTGCCTAACTATATTCTTTTTGGTAGCACATTGTTATATATCTATATCTATCCTACAGTTCTTCTGTCATACCTAACTGCTGCTGAAATGAAAGCATGGAAGGTGGTTACCATAGCATGCAGCAGACAGAGGACAGGTAGCATGTTGTATTGTTCCTCGGATCCTTTTCAGCAAAGTGAGGGTAAGGTATTGATGTTGCATGATATGAACTGAATCTACGTCTCCTTGTGAGAGAGAGGACAGATATGGTGGGAGTAAACAGGTAAGGGAAAAAAAGGAGTAAGTTTGTTGTTCCTGCAGCTGAAGCTGTCAAGGTCCTTAGGAAAGGGAGAATCTGAAAGAATCAACATCTGTCAGCTCTGCTCTCTTTGGGACTGACTGACAGCAAGAAAAGAGCTATTATACTGAGATGGAAAACATTTGGGGCTTCTTCAGAGCATATGAAGAGATGCACTCTCTGTCCCAACAATCCAGCAGGAATTAATGTACTTCTATTACATCTTTCTGAGATTGCAAAATCCCTCACTCACACTGCTGTTTAACTGTAATTATTGGTATTGTGGGACAATCTCAGGGTGCCAACAGCCCCAGCTCCCTTTCTGCTATGTGTGAAAAACAGAAAAAAAAAAAAAAAGCAGTCCTGCCCAAGGAGACTGTTTGCACATAGTCAGAAATGTTTCTTAGAACCAAGACATAAACATACTGTTGCATTTTTATCAGTATTTTGTATTCTGTAAAAATATTCTGAAGCTTGAGGGCTCAGTGCCCGCAAATATGCTGGCACGCAGATTTCACGTATCTTGTAAAGTCTACTACTGTGCTGGTGTGTGCATATGCAGTAGCTGATTTTTCAAATAGGCAAAAGCATGCACTTACATATCTGAGCAGCGGGACTGAGCCAAAAGCATGGCAATGAATTATTGGCTGCAAGAAGGTACTGATGCAGTCCAGCAGACCTATACACAGCACAATCATTCAAGAAAGAGAGAGAAAGTTGGCATGGGACTTTTATTTTAGTGTGCCTGCACAGAAAGACTCATTTCTGTATCATTTTCTGTAGCAGTGCACACTTCTAGAATGGCTCTAACTTACAGTATCTGCTTCCAACAAACTTCTCTCCAGGCTAAACAGACACTTGCTACTCACATGACAGTGCATGGGAGAGTGATGCTGAGAAAGGAAGACATGCTGTGGCTAACATTTTTGCTTGTCTTGTAAGAGTAATCTAACTAACGTCGGAATGATTCCATCAATATTGTCAGAAATAGGTTCAAGACCCCTCCAGGTACACTGCAAACCTTGGCACATGCAACAGCTAATGCGAAGTGGATGCCAACTGACCAGAGGTTCTGGGAAGGTACGAAGCAACACTAAGGACCTTGACTTAAGCTGATGAGCCTGAGTTTTCTTCTTCTGTGTTCTCAACATTTCTTTCCATATTTCAGACAGACTAGAGTATATAAGAGGCATTGTGGGATATGCTGTCCACTGCCATTGGTTTCACGTATCGCACTCAGAAATAAAACCAAACTGAGTTTGTATAACGCTAGATGAGCTTGCTCACATCCTAGTTGTATTTTAACTATGTATCCATTAAACTGAAGTGTGCTGGATATTCATACAATAATGACAACTCTGATTCCTGCAGGACAGACATGTGCTATAAAGATCCTTAGGAAATGCCACTAACACGTTGCCCAAACAGCAATTATAAATGAGGACACTTCTCTCCCATGATTTTTGCTGACTCTCCTTAATACAGATTCCTTTCCTTAAAAGAATGGAAGAAGGCTGATGTTGTGAGCTCTCTGGAATGGTGAGATATCTTGCTTCAAACTGTATTTGGCCTCCAGGCTTGTTTGTTCTTGAGTTGTTGAGTCACTGAATTTCTGGTTTCTTCTGCTTCACACTGTGTAAAGAGGAATAATACATTCTCTTACCTATTATTGCTTCTGTATACTTGGATTAGAAATAATTTGCACCAGGGACTAGCTCATCTATGAAAGTAGGCATGGCATAGTTGCTCCTAGAGTACCATAACACTATTTATAAGGGATAAGCGAAATAGATCTTCTGTGTCAGTGGAAAGATTCACTGTAAAGGCACAAAAGTTCTTATCCAGTGTATAAACCTGCTGATGTACTCTAGGTGATACCTTCAGGAAAAGAACAATCACAAAATAGATATGCTGAGACTTTAGCCTCAGTACCCCACAGAAAGAAAAGCAAGAATTCTCCATCCACACGTAATGCAAAACCTCTTCTTCCTTGCCTGGGGAGCTTGCTGTTAAGGCAGCTGTATTTGAGTGCATTCCTCTGTTTATCCTTTTGTTGTCACTTATGATAGACAAAATTGACAAGCCTGACTGACATCTGTATGGATTTCATATACACAGCAACAATGTGAATGAGAAAATGGCCTCCTGGGAGACTGCTGGGTGTCTTGTTCATTATCACTATCATGATTCATCCGGATGATGAGACTCCCAACCATATCCTCCTCCTTGTGCTCTAGGTTGCACTTTGGAGCACCTTGTCACCAAATGGTTGTAAAAGCAGTTTTCCTGTCACCCCTGGAGTTTCTGTGGTATCATTCTCCCTGCTTCCACACATGAAACCTGAGCAGAAGGTGGATGATGTGCTCCAGACACTAGCCAAGACACAATTCAGCCCCACTAACCCAGGTTGCTGGTTGCTGTGGAGAATTCAGCCAACCTCACAGCTGCCGTTGAACTATTGGCCTTGCAACACCTACCCAAAATGGCACTTTGGTGAAGCAGGAAAAGAAAGTCTCATACCAGACCAGTAAGTGCCAAACCTGCTTTGTCTCATCAATAAAAGGTCTCTGCCTTTTTTTTTTTTCACACCACAGCAAGCTGTATCAGCATGCAGACCAACGGAAATTCATGTGGAGAAGTGGGAAAGAGACCTGTGAAAATCTTTTCTCTTCCAGACTGTTTTTCTTGGGCATCTACTGGGTTATGTTACATTGTTCTCACTACAACTGTATTCATTAAAGGGGAAATAGTAATGTCATTGTTAACCTCAAAATTATTTCATGAGGGTTCAGTGAAATAGGTATGTTAATGGCAATTAAATAAACTGTAATTAAAAATGAGGCACTGTTTTCATGACCTATGCCTTTACAAGAATTTGGATAACTATTGCAAAAGGTTAATACGCTTTATATGAATCTGCAGGTATCTGTCAAACACCAAAAGCCGTCTGGGAAAGCAACACTGCATGGCAGAGACATCTGCTGGAAACTTCTCACACTTGTCTCATGCCTCGTGATTCAGCTCTCTAGGGCTACAAATCCTCGGGAGCAGCCCCACACTGCTCCTGCTGTCTCAGGCTGGGGAGCGGGTTTCTGGCTAATGAAGAATTCAGCTCACACCTGCCTGGCGATGGCCAGTCAGCCACTCAACAGGAGCCAGAAATCTTTAAGCTATACACTGGAATTTAAATGGAAACTTTTGCATCTAAATTGAAGGTTACACTTCTCTTCCAGCTGCCTGACATTGAACTGTCTGTCAGAGGAAGACTGGGCATTGGTGAAATCCTTCCCTTTCCCAACTGTATACAGCAGGAAAAGATCAATGTTTTAATTAGGGAAAGGAACTTTCAGTGAAGTTCTCTGTAATTTTGATGATGTGATTACACTAAGGATAAGAACCTACTTTTACCTAAGTTAAAAACTGAAAATGAGGTGTCAGATTTTAGCACCTAAATAAATTGCCTCCCTTCTCATGGGGAAATTGACTACACTTTCCACCTAAGAAGTGGATCCAAATCCCTCTCCCTTTTTCTCTTTCACAGTGGAAAAACACAGTTTGATTATAGTGTATTGCTGGGATCTTACCATGTTTTGACTATACCCTGGCACCCTTTGTTTCAGTTTTGGACACTGGCTTGAAAATGATTGAGACAGTACAGAAAGCACTCACTGAGTCCACCTTAAAAAGAGGAAGCCCCATTTTGTACAACAGCAGAAAAGAGGATGCTTTGCAAATTCAGTTCCCTTTTCTCCATGTGCAAGCATACAGCTGATGCAAAGCATCCTATGAGCTGTATTTGATTCCACGCACACTGAACCCTTGAACTGTGTTTAGCACATCACAGGTCTACAGTTTGAGCGAACCTCCCCAGTGTAGTAGGTTGTTTCCTGCAGACACCAGCTCACATCTGATGGGAGACCGTCTTAAAACCAGCCTCTGCTCTTACATTGTAAGTACAGCTCTCTCCCTCAAGCTACTTGCAGACAAAAACATGTTTACCTCCACCTATCAAAGCACCAAGGGAAAACAACAGCCCCTTGAAGGAAATTAATCCCCAAAACCTTTTGAAATGTTATAAACAGCTTCCTATCAGAGTGAATAGATGCACTAATAAGGATAAACAAGCACTTGGCCTACACCCTCAGAGGGAGTTAGCAGTATGCCCATCTTCTACTCAAGTCAGCCAGCAGGCAAGTATTGAGGGCTTTGTGGGTGGTTGTCAAGGGCTGGTCGATGCTACACAGCCAGCACAGCGTGGGTATCCAAACCAGCAAAGTTACCAGAAGCTGTTCAGTCCTAGTAGCCCATGTCACCCCAGCACCTTGCCCACCCTCATTCAGCTACATCCAGTGAAGCTTTACAGCAGTGGGGAGCTTTTTAAAAGCAGTTCTATGAGTCTGAACTTGCATTGCCCACCCGCAGGTGAGGATGTTCAACACAGCATTACGTGCCTTGTCTGCCATTACAGGGAAGTGGCTAAAGCATGTCATTTCAGGAAAACACGACCTGCCTTCCAGCATCTGCCCCTAAGCATGTCTACATATGCCCCATGAGGCAGTCTATGGGGCAGGGGCTACCCATAGCTTTCCCCTCCCAGCCAGACAAGCTTCTGCCTCTATTGACCAATGAATATTGAATTATCCTGTGTAAAATCAAGCAATTTTCCCCAGAAACACTGAATGTTCTCTTCTGCTCCTGAATAACCCACTCCTGGGTGTACCATCCCCTCAGATAAGAGAAAAAAATGAAAACAGGTCCCACCCTCCTGCACAAGAGCTCTGCGAGGGTAGGTAAAAGATGCTGATCCAGAAGATGCTCTGGTAATGGCCGAAAACGCAAGGACAAGCTCACTAGCATTAGTTCTGCCAATTTTGCAGATGCATGAGAAGTCAGGCATCTCTGTGCAGAATCCAGGAGTATCCACAAGCAGGTCCCAATAGGTCATGGAGAAGGTGTGAGGAAAAAATTAGGCACTTCTGGACTTCATCCAAGCATGGGTGCTGATTGCCTTCAAGGGACTTCAGAGTACATAGCGTGGACAGCCTTCAAACTACACAAAAAACCAAAAACAGCTACAGGGAAGAAGGTGGCTTCTGACAGATTTTCTGGCATGATATACCTTTGCTGCAGGGCAGAAAGCCTGCTGAGATGCTCTCCTTGATTTGACTCCCAGGCAGGTGGTCTGTGCTGTGTAATTCTGCAGGGACCAGCCAGGCCTCTGGGGAGTCAGGTGGGGAGGCCCTGACTGATAACATTGAATTCATTAGGCAACTTTATTTTGAAGAAATAGAATAGAAGCTCTATAGGAAAGGGCATTTGAAGTGATGGTAACTGCAATAGAACTTAGCCAAACTTTTCTCCCACTATGCTATTTGCTACTAGCTATTCGAGCATTGTCTATTAAAAAACATCCAACAAACTGCATTAAGGAAACACCAGGTTCTCATATTTGATTTGTGCCTGAAACTGAAACCTAATCTGCAAGAACCTGAAAATCTGTTATTCTTTTTAAGAGCGGAGCTTAGCAGAGGGGCAGCTGACAAGAAGCAAAACCACAGTATGTTTCACCTTGCATTTTTTGGATTAATTACTATCTCTGCTCCTCCAGGAGGCACTTGAGGGGCCAGTTTCACCTGCATTCTCCTTACTTGGCTAAACGTCAGATGGGCAAGAAGGAAACCCACCCATTGGCATTGATAGGAAGAGGTAAAGCTGCCACGGCTGTCTCACTGTTGCACCATGACATTCCAAGAACGCCGTCGTGTTGCAAAAAGGGACCAAAGGACGGCAGGGAGAGGAGGTGACATTTTGTAAGAGGGAAGGTGCAGCCTCAGCGCAGGAGGCCCAAGTGCTCTCTGTGGGGGTGGCATGACGGGGCAGACGAAACGTCGGTACTCAAAGCCCCGATGGCCTCCGTCCGCCAGCAAGCCCAGGACCGGCAGCACGGACCAGGCCCCCGAGCCGGAGGTTTCCTCGGCCCTGTTCAAACCCATCTCTCCGCGGCACCCGCCGCTTGCCGCGAAGCCGCGGCCGCAGCAGCCCCGCCCCACCGCTCCGCGGCAGCCGGGCCCGCCGCCGTGCTGGCCGGCTCCGCCCGGGGCCCACGGGGCAGCTGCCCGCTTTCCCGGGCGAACGGCTCTGAAGCACGAACGCCAGCCACCACAGTAAGAACGGAGAAGTAACGGTGGCAGTTCTCTTCAAAGGCCCAACGGTTTTAACGGCTGCTGAGCGGGCGGCGCCGCAGCCGCCATCTCGGACGCCTCACGCCAGCAGTGGGCCGCTGGGCGGGCGGGGCGCGCCGCCTGCCCGTGCCCCAAAGGAGGGGGCCACTGGGGGCGGGCGGGGAGCGGGGCGTCGGTGCGCGCCCCACACGGCGCGGGCAGCCGCAGCCAGCTGGCGTCCCGCCGCCGCCACCCACCGACCGAACTACTGCTCCCAGCAGGCACCGCGGCCCTGCCCGGGCCATCTTGCGCATGCGGCGGGCGGGGCTACGCACGTCCCTCCCCGCCCCTGCTGCGCGGCCGAACGGCTCCGTTCTCGGCGCATTGGCCTGTGTCCGCCGGAAATCGGCGCGCCCCCTGGGAGTCGTAGTTTCCTGCCCCCCCTGCGGCAGAGCAGCCCAACCGGGTCGGGCGGGACTTCCGTACCACCAGTCCCGGCCGGCCGCGCGGTGCGGGTCGGAAGGGGCCGCCGTCGTCAGCATCAGCATCCGTCCGCGGCTGGCCGGCAGCGATGGCCGGGCAGATGGCGGTGCTGGGTGAGCACGGGCGGGGGCCTGGGGGCCCGCTGCGCCCCTCGGGGTGCCGAGGGGACGGTGCCCGGCGGGGCGGGGCGGGCGCTGCCGGCGAGTGCGTGGCGCTGCCCGGGCCGTTGGCGGCCTTTCCGCCAGCGCTGCCGCCCCGGAGCGGCCGCCCAGGGCAGCGCGGCTGCGGCGTCCCTCCTTTGGGAAAGCCGAAGTGCTCGGTGGCGTGTTGCTGAGAAGCGCCTGGTGGGGTTCGTGGCCAAAAGTAAACCCGTTTTGTCTTGGCAGTCTGTTTGAAGCACAGCTGTGCGCGCCCATCACTCCCGGGAGAAGGAGCTTAGCCGCTCTTGAAAGTTTAAGCTGTTTAGATTTCGTCTTGAGTTGTTGGTTGTTTGCCGGTGCTTTTAGTTTTTTCTCTTCTTGGGCACTGCTTCATGTTAGATTTTGGGCTTTCTTGCTTTTTCTGTTGGTTATACGTAAAACTTTAAAAAAAAAAACCCAACCAACTGCTCTGCACTTGAACTAGTCTGTCCCTTGATTTCAAGGCACTGAAAACATTCAGACGTCTGGGAAGATGGTCTTTGGGAGCTATGACTGAAACAGCAAGAATTAGCATCCTTTTGCATCTCCTTATTTTTAGGCTTCTGTGAAGTTGAGAGGAGACGTTTGAATCGGAAGTTTGTCATTTCAGTGTGATTTTGTGCAGCCTCGTTAACTAGATGACCCTTAGGGGTCATTCGTAGGCAGTTTCCCCCAAAATACTAATTAGCCTGAATTTTTTTGATACGTGGTAGAGAAAAAGAACTATTACAAGGTCGTGATATTTGTGGCTTTGCTATACCTCCTGGGCTTTTTTTTTTTTTAAAACCTGCTTAGTATTTAACACCTGTTTTTTTTTTTATTCTTCTAACCACTTTTTTTTGTTTAATTAAAAGACCTTAAATTGCTGGTGAGCTTTGAAGAAACTGAAAACTAATTAGGTCACTGAACAGGCTTCAGAGCATACAGTAAAACTGCACAAGGTGTAATGTACAATACCGTGTAATTTGCACTGACTTCTAAGTTTGTGACAGTAGATACTGTAACCCTACTTTTTTTAAAATATGTGTTTCAGGTTCAGCTATTCTGGCTCTCTTGTTAGCTGGCTATCTAGCACAGCAATATTTACCAATGCCTACACCGAAAGTAATTGGGATTGACCTTGGCACGACTTACTGCTCTGTTGGTGTCTTTCTTCCTGGATCAGGGGAGGTGAAGGTTATTGCAGATGAAAGTGGGCACAACAGCATACCAAGTATAGTCTCTTTCACAGACAGAGAGGTGTATGTAGGATATGATGGCCTAGAACTGGCTGATTCAAATCCTCAGAACACCATATATGATGCAAAGAGATTCATTGGGAAAACTTTCACTTCAGAAGAACTGAAAAATGAAAGTAGCAGGTATCCCTTTAAGGTAAGTAGCCATCTTCTTCAGTTCTCTCCAAGTAGTAAGCTGTAGGACTTTTGAAACATGTAGTATGTGACCAGCTTGTCTGACCATTAGCCATTTGGCTAAATCTGATACACCTGAAAACTGTAAGAGCTATCTAGAGAGGGGAGGAGGAAATGGTTGTGGAAGCTGCGTACCTCTGTGTGTGAGCTGATAGTGATTTTCCAGAGGACCCTGTCCTCTACTGTGAAATGTGTTTCTGGGTAACCTTCCAGCCCCTTAAAGTATAAATTTCCAACTGTGCTTTGCTGAAACTTCACTTTTCCCCTGATAGTCTAAAAAAAAAAAAAAAAAAGTGTAAAAGTCACATCATCTCTGTCCCAGTGCATTTTTTTCCCTTAGCACTTTTCTAGCACTTACTTGACCAGCAACAGATCTTGAAAGCTGCTTTTAAGAAAAAAAATATTACATTAATTTAGCATGGTGCAGTATTTGCTGAAAAGAGACAATTTTTCAGGTACTGAAAACAGTCTTTGAATTCTGTACTTGTTAAGACAAGCTGTTCCAGTACTGACCTGTTTGCTTCCTTTCAGAAAGAAGAACCTATGGGAAGCTTTATCAGCAGGGCAAACCTAATGATTAAAAAGCATTACTTTTATCTTTGAAAGTGGTGTTGAAGTTGATTACACGGTTGCTAGGTCTTAATTTTTTTTTTTTTAATGTTCTTACCTGGGCACAAGTGGGTGTTACCACTTTGGATATACTTGGACCCCTTAAGTGGCATGTTTTGCATAATAGTCATAGTCAAGGAATAAAAGTGATTCAGAAAGTGGCAAAAGCACGTTCATATTTTTCTAGAATAAACAGACTATATGCAGATAAAACATTTGGCTGGAGCAGGGTGGGAGAGCATAAGAAGACTTCTCACCTGTGGGTTGTATTGCTTTTTCCTCCTAGATTTTCAACAACAATGGATCAGCTGAATTTTCTGTGACAACTAATGAAACCTTTCACATCACTCCAGAGCATATTGGCTCTCAGCTGCTACTGAAATTGAAGAGAATGGCAGAAGACTATCTTGGCATGCCTGTTTCGAAGGCAGTCATCTCTGTGCCAGCAGAGTTTGATGAAAGGCAACGGAATTCTACCATTAAGGCAGCTAACCTTGCAGGTGATGTTTCTCTATTCCAGTGTTTTTCTAGGAAACCTTCAGGTCTGTTTCACTGACAGTAAAGTCTTTGGGGAGGATATGGAAACAGTGAATCAGTGACAGAACCTTAGAATGGAGAGGTTTTTTTTTTTGTTTTTTTTTTTACAGACCATTAACAATTGTGAGGCACAGCAGAGAATTCTTGGGTACTGATAGGTGCAGCTAATGCAAACATAGATAGCTAGAAGTAAGTTTTACTTGAGGGAAGATAGCTTTTTTGGTAATCTCCAAATAGAGAGACTATGCAGAGCATCCTTGGACAATAATTTACATTGAAATAGAACATGTGAAATAAGTCTCCTTAGCAAGGTTTCTCTGGAAGAAATGTGTTTGGCCAAATCATGGTTCTTGACTTCACCCTGACACTGAAGTAGTACTACTTTAGGCTTAAATAAAGAAAAATATTCACTGAGTATTACTTCTTAGAAAACTATTTCCTTTAGATCTGACCTTTTAGTTAAGGTAAGTTTGGTTCAAAACAAAACAAAAAAAAAAAAAACCAACAACTAATGGTAAATGTCATTATGATGGAAGAACTGCAGTTTTCTGAAGTGTACCTGACTGTTGGTTGGCATCTTTGCTCTTTGTAGGGCTAAATGTTTTGAGAGTAATCAATGAACCCACAGCTGCAGCTATGGCTTACGGACTCCACAAAGCTGATGTGTTTAATGTTCTGGTGGTGGATTTGGGTGGAGGAACTTTGGATGTGTCTCTGTTGAACAAGCAGGGAGGGATGTTCCTCACACGAGCCATGGCAGGTGAGAAAAATGCTTTACTTTCTCGAGGAGTGGGGGGAAAGAAAAGGTGCACCTAAAGTCAGTATTAGAGGGGCTTTTGAAAGCAATACCAGCCTTGTCACAGAGTGTTCTCTGAAAATGCTCTCAGCTGCCTTTCATGCAAAATTAGGCTTGTGACTTGTTTCAACAATTAAGATAAATTCACAGGTTTTGGCTGACTCAAAGGAATAAGTTGTGGTTTCATTTTACCCATGGCTGTTAAATTTTGTGCACATGAGTAAAGTGCTGTTGCATATTACAATTACTTTGACTGGACTTTTGGGGGCCGAGGTGTTACAAATCTTTCTGTTACCTTTGTCCAAAGTGGAAATACTTGCCAAATCATTGACCAGTGATTTTAGAGTATCCTCGCCTTGTGTTTGGCTCCAGCTCAGTTGGGCAGGGTTTGGGAATGCGCATGCTGTTAACCCAGAATTAAGTTTTGAGATACGTATGTGCTGGAGTGTTTCATCACTTGGCAAAGAGTTGTGGCAGCAACGCTTAGTAAAAATGTAGTGCATACACAACGGCTTTTCAGGTGACCTGGATTCAGACAGGTCTTGAGATACAGTGCTAACTGTTTGCGTTGCCTTCAATGAACAAGTTTTGATATGAGCTGCTGCTCAGTCCAGTAAGACTGGAACAGCAAGAAATATTTAGCAGCTTCATTCTGATTTATTTAGATGGAGGTCCACTAAGTGAATTCCCGTTTTTAGTCAAAACAAAACAGTGGAAACTTTGAGTATTGTTCAATGTGGATGAAAATCTGCAGGCTGGTTTTTTTTTTTTAACTATTGAATGGAAAGCATGAACAATCATTTGAAAGGTTCTGAAAACATGGTGCAAGAATAATCAAGAAATTGGTTATATATTATACTTTTTTCTTTCTTTCTGGAGGCTAATATAAGATATATCTCTTAACAGAGCTTGAAGTTCACTGCTTGCATTTTATCACTTTCTTCCATTTTTGGCAGGGTATCTACATATACTTCAGTAGCATGTAGTTTTTCATGTGGGAGCAAGATACTGAGTAACTTGAAACTGTTAAACCAGAAATCCCAATAAAGCTATACCGTGGAAGTGCTAAGAGAAAAATCCATTCTGAGCAGAGAGAGAAGTTTGAAACTGAGAATTTTAGCTGGAAAAGCAATTTTCTGTGAGAGACTGCACTTCAGTTACAGGGTTCTAGCTAGAAATTTATTGTTACATGTTTTCTTCTATAGAGAATACCTCTGAATTAACCACCACTGCTTTTTCCTGTTAGTGTTGCAGAGCAGTTCCAAGGGAAAAACATTGAGGGGGGATAAATTCTAAAATATTTGCTAAATAAAAATCTGGAAATTGCTATCCATCGTGTTCTTCAATGTACAACAATTATGTCTGTTTGCAGTCTGTGACCTCTTGACCTATGCCTGTGGTTCCCTAGTATCATTGTTCTGGTACTTGAGCACCATCTCCTAGTAACAGAGAAGATGTGTGCTGCGTTATGAAGTTTTGAAGGTGATGTGTCTGATGCCTTCTATTCTGATATTTATTTCAGGTAACAACAAACTTGGAGGACAGGATTTTAATCAGAGGTTGATGCTGTATTTATATGATCAGCTCCATCAAATGTATGGTTCTCTGCCAACAAGAAAAGAAGAAACACATCGTCTCAGACAGGCTGTGGAAGCAGTTAAATTAAATCTGACTGTTCATGAGACAGCTACACTAAGGGTGTTGTTGACTATGCCAGAAAGGAAGCTTATAAAAGAACTTCCAGAAAGTGAGGTAAAAACAAAGACTGTGCTAAAAAGCAAGCCTTCACAAAGAACAAAAGAGCTGAAAAATCTTGGAGACTCTTCAAAAGTAGAGAACAACTTTGTCAAAGTTGTGTTTGAAACAGAAATCTCTAGGAAGCTATTTGAGATGTTAAATGAGGACCTTTTTGAGAAGATTCTTGTGCCCATTGAACAAGTGTTGAAGGAAGGCCACCTACACAAAGCAGAAGTGGATGAAATTGTGTTAGTTGGAGGCTCCACCCGGATTCCTCAAATACGCAAAGTTATTCGGGATTTCTTTGGAAAGGAACCTAACACCTCAGTAGATCCTGATCTAGCAGTTGTAATGGGCGTAGCTATCCAAGCAGGAATTGTTGGTGGGTCCTGGCCTCTTCAAGTCAGTGCTATAGAAATTCCTAATAAACATTTACGGAAGACTAATTTTAACTAAAAAGAAACTCTTCCCCATTGCATTCCATCTCTTCAAAAGTGTAATCAGATGGTGCATACTTATCTGACTGGCAGTGGATCCTAATCTTAGCTGTATTAGATTAATTTTTATCTATTCCAGTTAGGTGTTACTGGACACCTAAACGTGTTAAAGCTAGATTTTGCTTGAAAGGTGCAAGTGATTTTGAAGTTCTGAAATGTTCTGTATTTGCTTGTAGATTGGATATTGGATGAAAACTCTAGTGATGACACGCCCACATTTTCTTGCTAAATTTTATTAGCAAACTCTGAAGAGGTGTATGTTTAAAATATAAAGGGAGTGTGACCAAAAGTTAGTGATAACGTGGTATGGTACTGTAGGTATTCCCAGGTCCAGTATATTTACTTTGAAAGAATGTGAAGCAGCGTTAATGCACATGGCACTAGTCAGTGTTGAGCTTAACTTTATTTATTAAATTGAGTCATTTGAGCATTTAAGCACCTTTCTAAAAGGCATGTTGCAGCTTGAATGAGACTTAAGCATTCACTTGATTCTTCGCTGTTCATAACAGCATAATGGTATTACTGAGGCAATATGGCAAACTGTCTCACATTTCAGCTGAACCATATTAAGAAACTTAGCTCTTACTAATGTAGAGTTTAGTGCGTCTCCAAGGGCTTTACTTCCTGATCTGGTTTTGATGGTTAATGTACAGGTGCTGCTGTCATACCACTGGTGTTCTCTGTGGAGAACAAGGGCATATTGCCAACTATTTATACCTCCCCCTGCCTTATTTGAAAACTGCAGTAGTTTTACGTATCTTAAAGCCACACCTGGATATCTTCCCTTGAATTTGACCAACACAAATTTCATTGTTGCGCATCTACAAGTGTGTGATGTCTGTCCCTGGGAGTACCCCAAGCCATACTGTTCTTGGGGAGAAAGTGTGGGACAGAAAGGACTGCCCAGATGAAGTCAATTTCCTGTCATCCTAGTAAATGAAAAATCACCCAACTGTTTTGTACTTTTTAGCTCGCATCTCTGGTTTATCATATCCCCACTCTAAACTGAACATAGATCAGAGATTGTAGCTGTTCTTTTGGGAAGGAAGCAGTGTGTGTAACTCAGGATTTGAAGTAGCACTTCTTGGGACTTTATTTTGGGCAAATAGTTTGCTACCCAGCTATCTAGCAAATGCAGGAGAAGGAAAAAATTAATGACCTGAAAAAAAAATGGTGTCAGTTCTGCTCTCTTTGGAGGGTTAAATCAGTGCTTAAAGGCCAGTTGAGTTATTTTGTCTGTGCAGGACTTTCTACAGTGAAAACACTTAATTCAGCTAAGACTGGCTTCAACATCCATCAACCCAGTCTTGATCAGGTAAGCTCTAGTAACAGGTGGTTCTAAGCATTTTCTTTTATTCTTCAGAATAATTTTGATTGTATTAAGCTTGCCAAGGTAAAGTGTGGGGCTTAGATTTATTGTTTAACCTATGACTATTAAAATAGGCCTATTATTCTCCTGGCAGTAGACCTTATTTATGGCACTGCCATAAATCAGTTGTGCTGATTCAGCTGTTTGCATAGCTATTGTCTAAACATATCTTTGAAGTAATCCAATTAAAAACCTCTTAAATTGAATCATAGTTGCACACAACCATTCCATCAGCATTGCTTAACTTTACAGAGGATTCAAAAAATACTGCTAACACCTGTTTCATTTCATGGAGTTGAAAACCAAAGTGATTTTTTATTTGAGGATTTTTTTCCTTTGTACCTCTTTGAAAGTGACCCTGTCTAAGTCTGTATGGAACTTCCAGTAACTAAAACTCATGTGTTGAAAGAAGTGCCTCTCCAGTGAAATCATGGATGAATGCCAATATGCAGTACAGTTCTCATACACAGTTGCTATTTGGGGCCTTTGCTTTGCAAATCTAAATATATGTATTTGATTTAACATATATTCCAATGTCTTCGGAGTCACTGTGGCCTTTCCTTCTGCCCTGCTGTAAATTCATCTCAAAGTCTACTGGAGTTACAATAGGTCTTTAGTCTTTATTTTTTTAATGCACTGTGTAAAATGAGCAGACCTGTATAAAAATAGAACCACATGATAGTGAAGTTAAACTGTTAAAAGCTTTTTGCAATTTTGGGACAAGTTAGGTAGGAGTAACTTTAAACTGTTAAACTCTCAATGCAAATAATAAAGTACTACTTTTCTTCTGCATACTCCTTCACTCCAGAGGAGTTAAATCTCCTTCAGTATTAATCTGGGAATAGTAAGGGAGAGGCAAGTTGTTTACTTGTAAAAAAAAAAAAAAATTACACAAAAGGGTATTTATTCAGATTTCTATACAGATTTTTTGAGTAAAGTTGCTGTACATTGGTTATCTCACAGTGCATCCTTATTTATTAAGTAACTTTTCTGAATTCCATAATCAAATTATTTATTTTGTATCTTTTGATTTTAAAACTGTATTTTGGCATGAACCATTGAATTTTGGCGATAAGTCCACTGTACTAAGTGGGTATTTCCAGGTATGCACATGTACTGCTTACCAAAAGTCTCTCTTTAAACAAATTGGTATTTGAAGATTGAAATCTTCCTAAAAACAAGCCTTGAAATGTGAGTATGGTTTCCTGTGGTGTTTGGTGTGTAACAAATTTATATAGCTAAAGCTTGTTTTGTGAGTTGAAATTCTGACGTATAAGATGCCTCACCAATCTTCTGAATTGTTTCCAAGTGCAGATGATGAAATGTATTTTATAAATAACCTTTTAGAATGTTTTTAATAAAAGCAATTTCTGTCCCTTGGACATGTCTTCTTACAGTTTCTCAAGGAAATACTGTAACAACACTATTTGCCTCTTTTCCTTGAATTACTTTGGAGTTTAGAGGATGAGGTTGCAATCCCTCAGCTTGTCAAGGGGTTGTTATACCCTGGAGTGACAGATATTTGGGAAGGGGCACAGAGGAGTGTTAGGAACTGGGGTGAGAGGGGAAAAAACCCTTTGTCCTCAAGGTGCAGTTTGGGTGGAAGAACACAACTGAGAAGTATAGGTTGGTACAAGGAAAAGCAAGGAATGACTGAGAGGAAGGAGGAAGCACTAACAGGGAGGGAAACCCTGGTGAAAGGTGGTGATAGTGAACTTGCTCCTGTTGAGAGTGGGAGCAGTTCCCACCTCTCCTATGCTTATACTCCTTGTGCCCTGCCTGCAGGATCACAGGATGTGGAGCAGGAACAGACCCTTCCTCATGTTGGTCAACAGATGCAGGGTGGATGTGAGGAATGGCTCCCAGCATATGCAGAGTAAAGGTTGGGGACAGGTTCATGCAGAATATGAGCAAATGTGATGATATTTGAAAAGTTGCATGGAGGGAAGCTTGCCCCAGTAGGTTCCAAATTGTTCTTCAGTATTTCCAGCTGTGAGAGGGTTTCTGCATGTATGTCATCTTGGGATTCTGGCTGGGAAATGTAAGGTCTAGAGAGCCTGAAAGATGGTGGTGTTTCATAACTGAATCTTATAGCCTGCAGCTTAAACACAATTCAGATTTTTCATGGACTGCTTCTGCCCAGAAACATAATGAGAGAAATGCTACGGAGGATTGGCAAGACTCTTGCTTCTTCAGTGAAAAAGCTATGCTGATAACCCATAAGCCTAGTCCAACCTTCCCCCAGCAGACAGCCATCAACTATGGCTGGCAAAAGGCTGAAACGTGTATGTTCCTGTCAGGGAAAGGAGGGTTTCTGCTCAACTTTGCAGTTTTTCCTGTGATGCTGCCAGGAAAGTGTAGAGCAAGGGCTGGAAGCAGGCCTGAGGGAAGTGGTGCCAGAGAAGATACTGCTGGGATTTTTGAATGCTGTGGGGAGAAGCTGAAGCAGACTATGAGCAGGTTCTGCTCCATGCTTCTCCCTGTGAAAAGGAAAAACAAAGCCATGGCGCCCTTCTGAGCTGCATCCTCACTTTAGACTCTGCCCTGGTACCCTGGCTGTCCCATCCTTTCTTTCCCTAACCCAAGCAACCTAGCTGGAAAAAGAGCCACACAGGAGCTCCTCAAAGGGATGAACTGTTGGGTCTCTCATACTGTCTCCAGCCCAGAGATAGTAACCTGTGCTGTCAGAAGGCCCTTTGAGAACAGCCACAAGCTGGATTTTTCCAGACTTGCCTTTCCTCAGCCTGGCACCTTCTCAAGAGTCTCAGCAGTTAGTGGCCCACATAGGGCAGAGCCTTTCACAGGTTGGGGGTGCCTATGAGTAGCCCCATGGGATGAGGCTGGGACCCGATTCCCAAATGCCCTGGAGGCATGGGAGAATTGCTGTTTGGAGGAGAAAGCACAGGAGAGGCGAAGTATGTGCTGAGCTGGCCTGCAGGGCTATGACAACTTTGTCTGCACTGTCAAGAGAGTTAGCTGGTGACGTTGTGTCTGGTGGGTTCTGCTGGGTACTGCAAAGTCTGAGTTAATTTTGAACTT
This sequence comes from Elanus axillaris, assembly GCA_026212715.1. Classification (NCBI taxonomy): domain Eukaryota; kingdom Metazoa; phylum Chordata; class Aves; order Accipitriformes; family Accipitridae; genus Elanus; species Elanus axillaris. Next base: position 22,186,384 of record JANZLQ010000031.1, on the reverse strand, counting down.
GAGGCAGGTAAGTGGTCCCTCTTTGTTTCTGAGGGTGAGCCTCTTTGACATCAGGCGTGTGGGGAGAGGAAAGGCTGCAGACCCTGGGTAATGCTCTTACTGCAGACTTGCCTTTTTCTGCTTACCCTAAGCCTGTTAAATGGTTTCGTAAGTGATTGCCGCATGAAAACATAGCAGGAGCACATCATGCTGCTTCTGCCTCTGCTGCACTTCCTTTTTCAAAGTATAGATGTATGTGAGGACTACAGCTTGATGAAAGAGAAGGAATGGCTATTTGGCTTTTGCTGACGCTTGTCCACCATTTTCTTTTTTCTCAGACTGCAGTTTTTCAGTCTGCAGCTTTTCCCAGCTCTGGTCTGTAGTGTGAAGCTGTAAGGCTATGCCAGTCCACCAGTAAGCACAGAAAACCCTCCTCGCCACAAAGAAAAATAATGATAGTAATTAAAAAAAAGTAAAAATTACCATGCGCTGCTGCCAGTCCTCAGATTATTTTCTCTGGACCTTGCAAAAGGGGTTGGTCTCTGAGGTACTGACGTTTACCTCCCCTAGCCTTACGCCTAAAACTTACTGATCAATTTAGGAACAGTACTCGCTCACTTCAGACCTTTCCAGTTCCTCCTGTGCTACTTGCAGGTAAGGTTGGGGTTGGAGAGGAGCATGAAGGTGGGTAAGGGATGGGAACAAGGTTGGGGGAAGCAGAGCCTCAGAAGAGTCTGGCTGTGGCTTTGAATGTTTTGAGGAAGTTAAATGTTGGCATGAAAAGGTTCTGCTCTGTCGGGAAGGTACTGTTGACCTTGGTGGGGGGAAAGAAGAGGAAAATGGAGATGAAAAGCAGGAAGCTGTTCTCCTGAGAAACTTTGTCACACCAGCCTTTCTAAGACTTTCATAAGATAATAGTTACTTGGGCAGGGTTGTTCCTAGTCTAAAAACATTATATACTCCTAATACTTTTGTGCAAGTGATAATATATTTAATTGTGTTTTGTAGCCAATTAAACTAGGTCATACTGCGTCTTTAATGTAGGAAGAAGAGGCTTTCTTTTTTACCTTCAGGAAAGGATAGAGAAATCATTCACCTTCGCTGTGGTAGAATTGCATCCTTGAGGAACTCTCTTCAGAGAGCCTCCATCACTTCCCACCAGCTTTCTAAAACAGCAAATACAGTTTGCTTGCTATCAGGCAAGAAATCAAGATCCTACTTGATATTAATCAGGTGTCAATATTAAAGTAATATAACAGGGCTGTAGCCTGAAAATTTACTCATGTACTTTGGGGTTTTTTTAAAGCAGTTGATAGGGATCTTCTCTTAGTTTTGAAGATATGATTGTACTGACTGAGTTGTTACTGAATTTGAAGAGTTTAAGGAACTGTAATAAAAATGGAAGTTAATATTTATGTGGCCTACAGAAGCATAGGCATGTTTAACTGACACTTTCAGTAAATGTACGTAACCTGTCCTGCTGCTGTAGTTAGTACGGAGGTTTCCATTAGAATCTACTAGCAAAGTGATAGCTGCTCCTGACTCCCTTTTTTCTGGGATTCTTTCACAATGTGATATTGTAGTCCTCAATTAGATACGTAAGAAGTGGTTTTCAGTTATTTGAAATAATTTTTCAGTTACTCAGAAATCGCAAAGTTAATACCTAAGTATACATGCAAATATGCATGTCCTAAAAATCATCACCAAGTGACATCTGCCTGTATGTCCACACAATAAGCAGGTTTTGTTTTTTTATGAATTTGCAATCATAAATGTATTAACTAAATAGACATATCAGGGCCACTTAATTAAGTACTATTTTAAAATTAAAACCAGTATGTGAACAGCAAGACTTATTTTTCAATCAGTCTTTACTAGTGCAACAGTTAAATACGCCATGAAAATTACTGCTTCATTATGTTGTTGCAGTGCCAATATGATCAAAGTAAGAGGTTTGTATAAAATCAGAAAGCTATTTTAAGGAACCTGATCAATATACACAGATTGTAGTTGTAGTAAACAGCACTGTTGTGAGGAGCTTTTGAGTAAGCTAGTCATTTTATAACATCAGGAATACCACATATCCCTTAAGTGTTTACTGGAGTAAGGAATTCTCATCTTCATTAAGAATTAATTCATTAGTTTTCTTTACCGTCTTATCCCAGCCTCCGCAACCATTTCAGAAAAGGCACCTTTTTGTTGTAACAAATTATGTGGTGTATCATATTCTAGAATCCTTCCTGTGTCCAGAACAAGCACTCTACAATGCAAAAGCAGAAAGATTACAGGAAAAGAAAGATGAGCTATTCAACCATATTTTCCAGTCCTATTATAGTTATGTCTGGATAATGGGAACTCTTGGAAGAAATATCACTGAACAAGATAATTCATTGGTTTCTAAAACTAGGAGCTCCTATATTTAAAACAGCCTTTTGAAAATGGCATTTTTGCTTAATTGGTAAAATTTCTATACTATAGTCCATTTACTCTAGAGAATTAAGTGGTCTTAATAGTAGCTTATACCTGCACCTTACAGGAAAAATATTCAATTAATTCTGTAATTAGAAGGGGGAAACAGAACACAGTCTATTTAAATATAAATAATATTTATGCTGAAGTCTTTTGTGATACCTTGGATTGTACTGATACAAAGATACTAAGGTAAAAAGTGTTGGAGTGTAAAAATCTAGTAAGTCTGAAAACTGATGCATTTAAAGGAAGCCATTTATTTTTAAAATGCCTTACCAAAACTTACTTACCTCTCTGAATCCATTACTGGATATAACCTGTGGGCTATAGTTAGTATTGTGCAGTCAGAAAATTCTCTTTTGACGGTGGACTGTACCAAGTTATCTGTTTCCATGTCAACAGAAGCTGTTGCCTCATCTAGGACCAGGATTTTTGTCTTTTGGAGCAAAACATGGGCCAGACAGACCAGCTGTCTCTGCCCAACACTGTTAAAAATACATTTGAGAAAGCCAGGTCAGGCACATTGAGAAAGGGAAGAACAATATAAAGCTGAGATTACTGTGGAGCCTATCTGTTCTATCTTAGCAACACTTTATACTTCTCAAAAGACGACTGAAATCTGTTTACCTTGTTTCGGAAGTTTTGATTTCTTCTTGCTCAGCATACCTATAATAGTTAAGGTGTGACTCTTCAACACCTGTGGCTGAACTTTGTAGCGTAAACCTAGTCTTGCCTACAATTTCTATATTTGCATTATAATGAGGACTCTGAATAAGCCAGATTGAATGCTAAACCACTTTTTAATAATGTTCAGTCTGAAAGTTTGGATACTCCTATATGCTAGCTGTGGTGTTCGCCTTCTAGAAACTTCCTCCTGAAAATGATCTGTCAAAAAAATCTAAGTTGATATTCAGTACGCTCCATTTAATACCTGCCCTTTGCTGATGGAAGCTTCAGTGTTTGTGTCCTAGAGCTTAGAGTAATTTTATTTCAAGTGTCACCCTCATTAAATAACTATGGGTTGATGTTTTACAAGGAAAAAATTAGTTGCTTTGCAAAGCACATTAAGTAAAGGAATAAGCCCTCTGCAGTTTTGCCTTCTTTCCAGGTTTTGCTGGTTTGGGGTTTTTGTTTGTTTGTTTGATTTGGGTTTTTAAAATTTAAATAAATGAGCACTTTTCTACCCAAATCTAAGTAGGGAGTGCATGAATTGTGCCCCTCCCCCCCTTTATGCTTACTCATATACTTCAGCTGAAAATAGTCTACTTCCCTGGCTTCCCATACAGCATAGGCCATAAAACTTTGTACAGTTGTGAACAGTTTGCTACCTCAAAGAAACATGTACTACCAGAATAATTCTAATTAGAATGATGAGAGAAGTGTCATTTTTATACTGACACTTTCTGATGTAAATTCTCTGGAAGAAACACATAGTTTTACAGTACCAGAAAATAACTGCAATGGCACTTTCTTGTTTATGTACCTGAGATTTTCACCACCTTCTGAAATCTCATGAAGGAGCTTCTTTGGAAGTGACTGCACAAAATCCTTTAAGTCACATAGTTCCAGTACCTCCCACAGTTCAAGATCAGAGTGTTTTCCAAGTGGATCCAAATTTGACTGCAGTGTCCTGGAAAACAAGATGAGGTCCTAAATAACAGCAGAATGTGAATGCACAATTCCAACAAACCTAAAACAGCCTGCCACAAATCCTGACATTAACATAGGCAACTGGGACAAATAACTTTGGAAATGAAGCTTTGCAAGGGAAATTGTAACATTTTGAAGCTGGTGGATGAAAAGACAAAAATCACATGGGGTCTCAGTGTGCTCAGTTCTTCTTTAAGGTGAAATGTAAAGAGCAAAAGATTTCTTATGCGTTCTCTGTACTACTGGTTCTATGGCTGACTAAAGACCTGCCCAGCTCCTGGCAACTGCAACAACATACGAGTTATTCCTATTGTCAAGTTTGTCAAGCACTGGATATTACATCCATGACCATTGTTAAGAAAGATTAGAAGGCTATGATTATGATTCAAATATTCTTAATTTCCTACAGAAAAGGTGACATATTCAGCAGTAAACCCAAAAGCAATTATTGCATAAATGAGCATCACTAGCTTCTGTGCACTAATACAGCAGGGAATGTCTGGAAAAAAGTACATGTAGACTAGTACATGCCAGGATGCATATCCTTTAATTTTAAGATCAGTATTCAGTGCAAGGCTGCATAAACTACCTTAGATTACTTCTAGGCGATATAAAATGCTACACTGACAAAAGGGCATCTTGCCAGTTAATGCTCCACAAAAATGAAATTCAGGAAAAATTGATATTGCAGTCAAATCTCCCTTGTGTGATCTGAGGCGGGGAGGTGTTAGGAAAGAAGGAGTGAAGAGGGAATGAAGAGCACTGGCTTCCCATAGCACTTACACAGTGCTGTGTTGGGGAACGTGCTTTTATGTGGTTCCTCTTGGAGCATCAGGGAGAACAAGTCAGATTTGACTTTCCATAGCATACTGATCACATGGGATACTCTGGAACAATAAATTAAGTTCTTTTTGGTATGTAACATCATGAACTAGTTTGAATCAGATTACATTAAATGTGAACAAATTCTCCATAGACATCACGTTCTGCCAAAGAAGCTCATAAAAGTAGGTACAAAATATCTTACTTTTTTAAGACTGGCAGGCCATTTTTTTCCTAGCAGTAAGAAGCACCAATAAACCCAACAGCATGACCTGTTCTAATAAAGAAAAATGAGCAGAGAGTTGCTAATCCATCCCCTCAGCTGAGTTTCTTAATGATCACCCATATAAACTCATGACCAATTAAAAATCAGTAACTACTGCTTACTTCCACTGTAGTTTGCATTGACATCCTCAGGGTTAAGATTCTCAGCACACAGAAAATCCTCTAAACTGCTCAGAGAAACTTTGGTCTGCAAGATGAACATATATATATAATATTTATAACATGCCTGTGCTCCCTACATTTTTAAATAATATTTTAAAAGTTCTAGATAATATGGAAAGACATATTCTTTGTCTTATTTGAAGATAGACAAAAAAAGATGTCTAGGTATTTAAATGTTTTTTCCTTGAAGTACTAAGCAATCTAAGTCATAAAAATGTGTATTTTTTTTGCCTGAGGATCTACTGCTTGGTAGTTATAAAGTAACAGCATTCTTGACTTATCCAATGTTAGAATATATAGTTAATCCTTGAATGTCTGGTTCCTTTTACTCAATTAGTTTGTTTTCATAAACCTGCAGTGAAAACACTTTAATTTTGGTTTTTTTTTTTAAAGAAATCGTGCACAATAACTCTCCTTCTTACAATGAAGAAAGACAACATTTACTGTGAGTGCATCGTGAAATGTCCATCACTGTGCTGCAACAAAGTAAGATGAAATTAACACCTGTGCTACTTTTTAAGCTATTAGAAGTAAACCTTAGGAAAATAAAAGGGTTTGATCTTACAGTATGCTAACCATAAATGAAATCAAATCAGGATGACCATCTGTTCACAGTGGTCCCCTTACTTTCAAAAAGCTGAGTTGTGTACAAGCTGTGACAGAGTACATTCATGAGCAGCTCATATAATATACCCATAATAGAGTCTTAAAAGTTAGAATTTCCCAACTCATATGGTAACCCTACTGGTGTACCATTAGGACTAAAGGTTGCTGATACAGTACCCTCAGCAGATCTACTCCATTTTTTCTTTGCTTCCTCCAGTGTTGACTTGACAAAAACAGTATTGTAGAGTCCACAACTGGTCTCCCCTACTTGGTACCACAGACTCCAATATATAACAATGGCTGAGTGATTTAAACATGTGCTGCCCAGATTGTTCATACTTTATCTTTGGTGGACTATGAAGAAGATGAGAGAGTATGACCAGAAATTGAGTCTCGTCCACTGAAAGAACAAAGGCAAGAAAAAGAAACCTAGTCACAATTAGTTGTGCTATCCAATTTTCGTTCTACTTAAATGACTGAGAGACATCCTTTAAACAGCCCCTGCATGCTTCTCATTCCATACAAATACTGTACAGTTTCATCTTAATAAAATGTAACTTAAAATAATTAAATTACTTAATCACCCCTAGAAATAGATGAAATGTGACAGAGTATAAACATCAGCCTTTAAAAGCACTTGTTCATAATATGTTTACCTGGGCTACAGCAGAGATCACAGATGGTAAAGCAAACAAAGGCAGTCGCAAAATGTTAAATAAAGAAATAGATGTAAAAACTTTAGTTCCTGTTAAAACATTTTCTTTGTCCAGATAAAAGAAGACTCCAAATGTAGCCAATGAGACCTTTTAAATAAAAAAAAAAGAAACAAAAAAGAAAAAGGTAAATCCAGAAGCAAAATCACATTATAACTAAAATTTATACACAGATCGATATTTTTATCTGCATTTGAAAGGTGTGGGATCCCATTTCTGCTCATGTATAAACAGGGACTCTGTAACTGCTGCTAATGGAAATTATTGCATAGCTGCAATACTGAGTGCAGGAATACTATAATTTTAGTGAGCAAAAACCATGGGTACTGTGTTTGACCCAACTATATACACATGAATCTATATGAAATAACTTCCCCATCTCAAGAACTGATTTCTGCATTTTGAAAACACACAAACATGATGTTTCAGGAAATTCTTTTTTTTTTTTTTCTTCTTTCTGTTGCTATGAGATTGGACATCAAATAGAATTATTTACAGCAGTTATTTTTATTTTGACCACTTGGAATTTTTTTTCAAAAAGCTAGTCAGTAGTCATCAGAGAATAAGCTGGGCTCTTACACAAAACATACTCAAAGCCTTCAGAATTACCCAGAAAAGCCTAAATTTAACAACCTGTCCTATGGGGTTGCTTCTGCCTTTTGTTGAGTTTAGGAGTCCTAAACTAAACTAGAAGTCCTAAAATAAACTAGTTGTAAAGTAGAAGGACTCATAAGAAAGTCCTAAATAGTAAGTTGATTATTTCACTGTGTTTAATTCAAACTTTCAAATTTTCTCACTCACTGCTTCAAATATTTCAATTATTTTCAAGGTTACAGACTGAAGGATAGCCTTAATCCTCCCTTTCACTATTCCTAAGGAATTTTCCTCTTCACCTCTTATATATTGTGAGTTAAGCACTAGAAGATGTCAGTTTGTGTAGCTAAAGTTAATGGTGGTCATTTATCCCTAATGAAGGTTCCAGTTTGAGCCATAGAATTATTTAGTTTGGAAAAGACATTTAAGATCAAGTCCAACCATTAACCTAACACTGCTAAGTCTACTACTAAACCATGTCCCTAAGCACCATGTCTACATGTCTTAAATACCTCCAGGGATGGTGATTCAACCACTCTCCTGGGCAGCCTGTTCCAGTGCTTGACAACCCCTTCAGTGAAGAAATATTCCTTAACATCCAGTCTAAACCTCCCCTAGTGCAACTTGAGGCTGTTTCTTCTCATCCCATCGCTTGTTACATGGGAGAAGAGACCGACCCCCACCTCGCTACAATCTCCTTTCAGGTACTTGTAGAGAGCGATAAGGTCTCCCTTCAGCCTCCTTTTCTCCAGGCTAAACAACCCCAGTTTCCTCAGCCACTCCTCATAAGACTTGTTCTCTAGACCCTTCACCAGCTTTGTTGCCTTTCTCTGGACATGCTCCAGCACCTCAAGGTCTTTCTTGTAGTGAGAGGCCCAAAACTGAACACAGTACTCGAGGTGTGGCCTCACCAGTGCTGAGTGCAGGGGGATGATCACTTCCCTAGTCCTGCTGGCCACAGAATTTCTGATACAAGCCAGGATGCTATTGGCCTTCTCGGCCACCTGGGCACACTGCTGGCTCATATTCAGCCGGCTATCGGCCAACACCCCCAGGCCCTTTTTCCATCCAGCAGCTTTCCAGGCACTCTTCCCCAAGCCTGTAGCATTGCATGGGGTTGTTGTGACCCAGGTGCAGGACCTGACACTTAGCCTTGTTGAACCTCATACAATTGGCCTTGACCCATTGATCCAGCCTGTCCAGATCCCTCTGTAGAGCCTTCCTACCCTCAAGCAGATCAACATTCCCACCCAGCTTGGTGTCATCTGCAAACTTACTGAGGATGCACTCGATCCCCTCGTCCAGATCATTGATAAAGATATTAAACAGAACTGGACCCAATACTGAGCCCTGGGGAACACCAGCTGCCAACTGTATTTAACTCTATTCACCACCATTCTTTGGGCTCAGCCATCCAGCCAAGTTTTTACCCAGCTAAGAGTACGCCTGTCCAAGCCATGAGCAGCCAGTTTCTTCAGGAGAATGCTGTGGGAAATGGTTTCAAAGGCTTTACTAAAGTTTAGGTAAACAACATCCACAGCCTTTCCCTCATCCACTAAGCATGTCATCTTGTCATAGAAGGAGATCAGGTTAGCCAAGCAGAACCTGCCTTTCATAAACCCACACTGGTTGGGCCTGAACACCTGGTTGTCCTGTACGTGCCACGTGATGGCACTCAAGATGATCTGCTCCATAACCTTCCTTGGCACTGAGGTGAGACTGATGGGCCTGTAGTTCCCTGGATCCTCCTTTTGGCCCTTCTTGTAGATGGGCATCACATTTGCTAACCTCCAGTCAACAGCGACCTCCCCAGTTAGCCAGGACTGCTGATAAATAACGGAAAGTGGCTTGGTGAGCACTTCTACCAGCTCCCTCAGTACCTGTGGGTGGATCCCATCTGGCCCTATAGACTTGTGTGTGTCTAAGTGGTGTAGCAGGTCACTAACCATTTTCCCCTTAGATTATGGAGGCTTCATTCTGTTCCCTGTCCCTATCTTCCACTCAGAAGGCTTGGTACCCCAAGACCAACTGGTCTTACTATTAAAGACTGAGGTAAAGAAGGCATTAAGTACCTCAGCCTTTGTCACTATGCTTCCCCCCGCATCCAATAAAGGATGGTAAAGGATGGAGATTCTCCTTAGCCCTCCTTTTGTATTTATAGAAACATTTTTTATTGTCTTTTACAGCAGCAGTCAGTTTAAGTTCCAGTTGGGCTTTGGCCCCTGTGATTTTCTCCCTGCATAACCTCACAACATCCTGGTAGTCCTCCTGAGTTGCCTGCCTCTTCTTCCAAAAGCCATAAACTCTTTTTTTCCTGAGTTTCAGCCAAAGCTTTCTGTTCAGCCAGGTTCTTCCCCACTGGATCACCCTTCAGCACATGGAGACAGCCTGCTCCTGAGCCTTTAAGACCTCCTTCTTGAAGAATGTCGAGCCTTCCTGGAATCCTTTGCCCTTCAGGACTGCCTCCCAAGGGACTCTGTCAACCAGTCTCCTGAAGAGGCCAAAGTCTGCCCTCCAAAGTCCAAGGCAGAAGTTCTGCTGACCCCCCTTCTTACTTCTCTGAGAATCAAAAACTCTATTGTTTCATGACCGCTATGCCCAAGATGGCCTCCAACCATCACATGACCCACAAGTCCTTCTCTGTTTGCAAACAACAGATCCAGTGAGGTGCCTTCCCTAGCTGGCTCACTCACCAACTGTGTCAGGAAGTTATCTTCCACACACTCCAGGAACCTCCTAGACTGTTTCCACTGTATTGCATTTCCAGCAGACACCTGGTAAGTTGAAGTCCTCCCACAAGAAAAAGGGCTAGCAATTGTAAAACTTCTCCCAGCTGCTTATAGAATATTTCACCTGTCTTTGTCCTAGTTGGGTGGTCTATAACAAACTCCCACCATGATATCTGCCCTGTTGGCCTTTCTCCTGATTCTTATGCACAAAAACTCAACCCTTTCATCACCAACATCAAGCTCTAGACAGTTAAAACACTCCCTAACATACCGGGCTATCCCACCTCCTCTCCTTCCTTGCCTATCCCTTCTGAAAAGTTTATAGCTATCCATTGCAGTACTCCAGTTGTGCAAGTTATCCCACCATGTTTTCATGATGGCAACTATATCACAGTTTTCCTGCTGCACAATGGCTTCCAACTTCTCCTGTTTCTTGCCCATGCTGTGTGCATTGGTGTAGATATACTTCAGTTGGGCCACCTTTTTGGGGGCAGAAGCCCTAATTCCTATGTGACTGTTCCCAGTTGCTTCTGTGGTTTCTAACACATCATTAACCCTTGCATCTTTGCTGCCTCATGGATCTCCATCCCCTACTTCACTGAGATGGCAGACCAAAAAACCTCGCTAGCAAACTGTATCTCAAACATTGGCATGCTGCCCCCAGGATTATCTCTAGTGAGCCTGGTTCTATCCATTATCCCCTACAAATCTAGCTTAAAGTTCTTTCAATGAGCTCTGCTAACTCCTGTGCAAAGATCCTTTTCCTGCTTTGAGACAGGTATACACCATCTGTTGCCAGCAGGCCTGGTGTTGTGTAGACTGACCCATGATCAAAAAATCCAAAATTGTGTTGGTGACACCAGGCTTGGAGCCAGGTATTGTTCTGCTGGCTTTTCCTCTTTCTTCCCTCATCATTCCCTGAAACTGGAGGGATAGAGAGAACACTATTTGTGCTCCTGATCCCTTAACCAGTTGTCCCAAGGCCTTGAAGTCTCCATTTACTTTCTAATGGAGTTTAACAGAGGGATTTAAAGATCCAAAGACCTGAATGCATTCCTGATAGAATTCCACTGAAGTAAGGTTAGGATTAATTTGGTTCTATTTTTTTGTTTTTTTCTTTTTCATGTATTTGGAGGTTTAGTGTTTGAGAAGGGATAGCTAAAATTACAGATCAAAAATGCATTCCCTTAAATCTTGAAAAAGGAGGAGTATAAAGAGGGTAGTTGATTTCTATGCAATAGAAACAGTATGATTAAAACAGTGAAATGAGATTCAGGAGCTTTGGATTTGGCTTCTGACTCTCTAACAGAGGTCTTTAAAAGCTTGCTCAATTCATAATCTTTCTGTTCATATACATACTATTAGAACCTGAGAATGCAAAAATATTGAGTTGATAAATCTAACGTTTTGAGATACTGTGAGGAAACTTTAGTGAGCCACTCAGCTACTAAAGCAATAGGGAACATGAGAAACAGTCCTGCATGAATTGATATTTTTATAAAACAAACCATAAAGGGAATACACGTCAATGTTAGCATGGAGTAAGTCATCAGAGGACTTCAAAACATCCACTTCATGTTCTCTAATGCTCATGATCTTCCTTTGATATGCAGGTTCCCATGCATAAAGTTTGAGGATCTAGACAATCAAACGACAAGAAAGCAGTGACTATGCTTCAGAAAATAAGCTTAAGCTACAAATTTAATTTTTAAATATCCAGCAATGCCAAACTCAAAAATTTAAATGTCTTCCAAATGAAAGCAAGAATTGAGATAACTCTAAATTAAGATGTTCTTATCGAAGATATACTCTAGTCACTCTTAATTCTTAGATTTCAATTTGTTCTTTATGTATCATAAATGATGATCTGCTTTATTTCAAAACTGGATAAATAACAAAAATGAGACAACTTTAAAAAGTGCTTTTCTTCTATGCTAAAATGTCACTCTGCTAAAGGTTTTCAGACATCTATTAACATATTTTACGTTCTCATTAAAAATAAGGTAGTAAAATTAATGCATCATGAATAGTATATTTTTCAAATCAAATTAAACTAGTAAATATCTTCCAAGACCAACTTAAGCACATTATGTTAAAACATTTTCTTTTTAAACTTTTATCATTATCAGCTGAAATATTACTCATAAAACCTTAGTTTTTTAAATAACTTACTTTCTAACTTTACAATCTAACAAAAAAGCCAAAACCCTTGTTAGTTGTGGCATCACCTTTATTCCATGTAACATTTCACTTAGTAGCTTGACTCGTTGATCTGAATACCTCATTTGGCTTTTCTGGTTAAAAGGCAGAAGTGTTTTCATTTTTGAATGAGCAAAAATTTTGGAAAGTAAAATATGCTGTGTACTGTAGGCAATAAGTACCTTTTATGCTATTTTTACCTTGCTGAAAAACATAATACCACCCCAGTTATACCATTTTCAGATATATATGTAGTAAAAAAAAAAAACAAATCATTAGATAGGACAAAGGATTAAATACATTAACATAACATTTTTCACCTAAAATATCTTAAAAGAGTGCATTTCAATTTTTGTCCTTTTTATTTTTCTTCACATGAAATTAAAATCTTACCAGGCTTCCAGTCCCCAGGGTGTTCAGGAATGATAATATGGTTTTAATTTTCAAAATCACTAAGCAGGTAAATACAGACTCAATAACAATACATTATAACACTATTTACTCATTCTCATGAATATATATGTAACACCATACGGATATAAAACACTGTATACATATATATATATATACACATACAGGAGTTAGGAAGGAAGTTTCCTCTGTTACTGCTTAATACATTGTTATTGAAAAAAACAATCAAAGAAACACAGAAATTCTTCTCACTCCTACACTATTCTCAGGCTCTTCTGCATGTCACATTTCTAAAATACTTCATTAACAGCCTCTTTAATGTTTTGAGTCTTATTCATATACAACAAAAGTTTGCATCTTGTTAGACAGAATTATTTTATTGTCCTTTGTATTTCTTCTCTCTCTCTCATATCACAGTAGGGATTTAAGTGTATATGTAGCTGCTGCACCTCACCTGTAAGAGCTGAGATGGTTTGGGTTTTTTTTCAATGTATCTAAACCATCACAGCCTTACAAAAGAATTAAGGGAGACCTAGAGTCTTCACTGCATGTTGCACCATCAAAGCCTGAATAAGACAGAGAAAAATAATTGCGTTGATAGCAATGCAAAACTTAGGGTTGCAGGATTATTTTTTCAGTGGACCTCACAGAAATTGTCATAGTAACAGGCAATATAGCGCCAAGAGAACTGTAGCATCAACGAAGCAGAAAAGAAGTCAGAACACATGCAGTACCCCTATGGGAATTCCCATAATCTCAGGAGAATGTGCTAAATTTGAATGAGCAGCTTAGCCTAAATAATAAAAGTGGAAGAGGGCCATAATCCTACAAAATCCTTTATATAATAGAATTATCTCATGTAATGTGCAAAAACATAGCTGTTTCCTAAATTGAGTCATACAGTAATTTTTATTAATACAAAAGTATTGTTTCACTATAATGAAAATTTAGGTATCCAACCTAAATACTGGTTTAGCTGTCAAACATACAGCTTTCTCACTGCAGTTATACTTCCCCTTTCAATGAAAAACAGATGTTCCTTTGCATTTTTTATTTGGTTTGGGTTTATTTGGTTTGGATGTACCAATAGTATTCTTACACACGCATAATTTACTCCCCTCCCACTCTCCATTCCTGTATTATGACAACTTAACCTCTCCTTACTATGCTTATTTAAATATCTCACCTTCAGTCTTCTTTCTTGGGCTGCAATGAGCACATTTATAGGTATAACCAAAAGAAGCAGTGCAACACCTGCTAGGATTGAGGGACCAACTTCTTTCCAGAGAAAGACAGCAGCCATGATGATCTGAAAAGGTGCTGACTACAACAGGTTGATGTTTACAGTTAGCTCCATGAGTTGCTGAGCATCTGCTGACATCAGGTTAACAATTTCCCCAGTTGTATAGTTTTGTCGTGAGGAATTTGCTAAAGTTAAGGCCTGCAACCAGAAAATACAGAGGTCACAAAAATAAAAAATTTTGATAGGTTTAGCTGCCCAGGAGAAGCTAAAACGACAACGATTAGAGCAAAGCTGAACTCAGTGAAACAGACTTGCAACTCTTTATAGTAAATAAACAGGACAACATGGTGCAAAGAGGGCTCAGAAAGCCTCATCTTTTGCCTAGCTTAGAACCTCCCACTGCAGGAACCAGCAACAGCAGGCTTCACAGCAAGCACATAGTGTGGTGGCAGGCAGATACCACAAGTCCCAGGTGTCTCAGGACTCACACCCAGAAAAACACATACACACTCTCTCTCTCTCCCGCCCCTGCCGTGTTAGTGCCTCACATTTTTCCACTGTGTCACCTGCAACTCCTGCATATAACAAGGCAGTGCTGCAGCAACTCATTCCACCATCCATCCCACATGCAAAGCACAACCTGACCCAGCATTCACTAATCAACTCTATTCAGGGAGAGGAAGAAGCTGTACTTCTACAGAGTAGCTGTGAAAATTTGCCTAAAGACATGTCCACCCCAACTGGAGCCTCTAATCCCCTGTTCATGATCTGATGTACTGACACACCTTGATGTGTGACTTGAGAATTAATTCCTTTATTTAATTTATTTGCAGCTTACAAGTAAAATTTTCTGTACTGGTTCAGAAAATAACTGAGAAGTCTATGTCAAAAGATTGGTTTGACTGTCTTGAGAAAAGAGACTGTATTTTAAATTAACAAAGACAGTAATCTATTTCAGATTTGGATAATTTTTTTGGCTTCCTTGAGTTAAATAGTTAAATACTGCAGTAAAAATACCAATGTGCCATGTTCATAACAAAGTAAACTACAGGTGCAACACTGAGAAACCAGTTTCATCTCTGAATGTTACATACTAACAGTATCATAAACATTTTTGTTTTGCTGGTCAGACAGCTACTATTACTTCTACATTATTAGCACCTGTATTTATTGTAGCCAATAATATGCTGCCACCTCAGCATATCTTATTAAAGGTGGAATAAGTTATAGATAGATTTCCAAAGCAGTTAGCCATCTTTTAAACATCTGAAAAACAACAAACCTACTGGGTATTTAACTCAACAGAAAATCAGTTTCACTAAATCAGGGGGGAAATTTCAGCCTCTAAAGGAGACAATGTGGCAAACTTCAGCTTCTCATATTCACTACTACTATATAGTAAAAACACTGATCAGGTATACCCTTACTTTTTCTTGGACATCCCACCTAAAAAGTTTTCCCAGTTCATTCAGTAAATTTAGGAAATTAACCCATAATCAAAATAGGAACAGTTTGGTTTCTACATATATCTCCAGTATTATAGCTGTACAGGTGGCTGACAAAAGTATGTAATTTCAGGATTAGAGTCTTATAATTGAAATACTGCTGAAATTCCAAATTATTATAAATAAATAATCATCAAAATATAAAGTCAATCTGTTAGCCTGTCACTAGTGTATAACATCCTGGGTTCTGATCATGCTGGTAAGCATATTGTCTTTTAACAGTGTGTATTTATTTTAGTTTTTGTTTTGAAAGAAAAGTAGAATACATGATTACCTTTTTGTATATCAGGCCAACAACCGCAGTCTTGATTTTGACTGCAGTAAGCATGTTGTTACGCTGGTGTAACTGATGGAGAAGAGTGTGAGAGAACTACGAAAAACAGGGCAATAACAGCTGTATCCACTCCCACATGAACTATGACGATTTTCACTGACCATTATCATTGCTCTGAAAATGAAGGAAAATAAATTTTAAATTCTGTGCGTTAAGGCAACAACAGACAATAAAAACTTCAATAAACTGACATACTGGCAACTTGTTTAATTAAGTCCATTTTGGATCCAGATATGGTGGAAGGTCACAAAGAAATATGATGTTAAAAAAAAAGGCAGGTCTTATCTGTGTTTCTCAATTTGTTAGCTTACAAACACTTCTCAAATACTATTCTAAACATGAATGTGCTATTGCTGACTTCACTGACGATGGAGTACAAATAAAGAATGGCATAAAAGAAAAAAGGAAAAAAATCACTAGATTTTTGTACTTAGAAAGGCTGCAACTACCAACCATGCCAGTGAGAGAAAAAAATCTAGAGGAAAATTCTTATTTTTGTGTTAGCAAAAGGTTATCTTAAATAACGAGCAACTGTGATGTCTTCAAACAGATTTTATGGCTAACAATTTTGTTCAGGATTACACTGATTCAGGGTATAGTTTGGAGGTTAACAATAATTCTGTTCATTAACTCTTTATAAACACACAGGTATTTGATGAATTCTTAACACCTCTGTGGCAAGCACACTTTCTAAAAACGACTTCCATTAACCTCGTGGCAGCAACAACATGATAACAACAGAGTCATTGCTGTTTTCCATTAAATGCTGAAGCTGTAGATATTATTATATATTTAAGTGGGTTTTTTAAAAGTAGAGATGGAAAAATATTGACAAAAAAGTAGGGAAATTAAATATCTTGGTACTCCATTTTTCTTAACATTTGATTTCATATTTAAGTATATGAAATACTTAAATACAATATCGTGGAACTGAACTTCTACTGGTTTTGTCTCAGTCCTCTGGCTGAGAAATTCCTGATCTCTTTGAGCTTTTCCTCATTAGATCATTTTCAGATAATCACTGGGTGGGGCTGGGGGGGGCAGGCCATCAGTAAAATCTTTACATGTCTAAGCTGTTGCTTAGTTTGGTTTTGATATTGGTAACCCTTTAGCTTTATTATTACTGTTACTCTCTGAATATAAAGTGAAACACATTAAAAACTTACTTCATTATTCGTGGACTCATGAAAGCCAGAATGTCAACTGTAACTTTCAGAAATGCAACTTTAATCAATAAAAATTTAAATGTTTGCCATAATGGCAAAATCAAAGATGGTTTATGGAAACTTGTTTTCTTAAATAGCACTCTTTGATGTAAGAAGCCTGCAAGATTACAAAAATACGTGCAGAATTAAGAGAAAAAAATATTTTTGAACTTCACCCACATTTACAAATATAAAATACGTAATATTAGAGTGTCCATCTAAAGCCATCACTGCATTTAAGATCTGAAAAAGCCCATTTCCTACAGTCAGAAGAAAAGCTTTGGGGTAAAGAATGAATTCTGTTTTTATTTAGCCTGGCTAGTAGTATTTCAGGGAAGAATAAATATAATTTCTAGGGTTGCCCCATTCATCCACAAGTACAATTAGAAAAGAATTTAGTCCTCAAATGATTATCACATGTAAAAAAAAATGTATCAGAAAAACAGAGGTAAGCTTCAACATAAATGCATTACCATTTACAGCAGGCTTACAACAACTTTATGTTTAAGGTTGAATAACCCTTCTATTCTTTCCTAGTATTTTCAGTTGTCAAGTAACTATTTTTTTCAGTTTGAATTTAGGTCAAACAATTGAAAATATTCTTACAAGGGCTCAAAAAAAGTCAGCCTTTCTTAATTATCACAATGATAAAGGACAGGATATTTTTTAGATTACTTGAATAATAAAAACAGTATCTAAATTAAAAATTATCCTTATTGAAAAATACCTTTGAATGCTTTGGTAGAAAGTGTTTTGGTGTGTATACTATCAGTGGAAGAAAGGGCAAATCTACAAATAGGTAAGAAAAATACTGAAGATATGCAGTAAGGTCAGACTCTGCCAGAGCCCTCTTCTCAGTAAGTCATTAAAAACCAAAAGCTACACTCTTACTGGACTTAGAGTTTAGGTCCTCTCTCCTGTGAAGTTCCTAACATTACAGAGCTCCTAGTGCACTTGAACTACAACAACAAAATAACAACTGTGACTGAAACTGTCAAGGATTTACATGAAAATCACAGAGCGTAACTCAAACAAAAAACCCAAAATATCTGTAAAATTCAATATTGTTAAACTTAAAGAAAGCTGAAGCCTATTTTGTGCATTCTGTAAGCCACAGTGTCTACTGATAAGCAAGCTAGTAAGACTTCACCCACCTGAAATACAGTTGCAAAGATAAGACACAGCAAAACAGACAAGTTCAGAGAGAAATTAGTCGGACAGTTTTGACAAAAATAATTAATCACCAAAGCAAAAGTCATGGTAGATTCTTTATCAGTCACGGTAGATTCCGTATCACTTGACGTGTTAAAATGTAAGTAGGTATCTTTCTAAGAGGTAAATTTGAACTTAAACAACTTAGAAAAATCCTATAGTCACACTAGAGATCACTGATCACAACACTGAGTGGCCTTTGTGATCTACAAAATGTAGGCTGTTCAATAAATAATAAGATTTTAGAAATCTTCTCCAGCTTCTGGACTCCTTAAATTTAGAAAAGGATATTGCCTTTTGTCAGAATTATAGCTGCTGTTAATCCTGTGGTAGACCTTTGGATTTCTTTTCTCCATTGTTTTTCAAATTTAGGACACACACTGTATGGTGAATCACTTTCATTCAGTTCAAACAGGTCATCCCTTTCCAATGGCTTCTTATAGCCTATAGATACTAGTCTGAAAGAAAGTGATGAATTTAGACAGCATAAAATACAGCGACAAAAAAGCAGAACTACTAACTCAAAAAGCTAACAGTATAATTTAGTGTATATAAATAAAGTGTATAATCAAAATAATACATGTAATCCTACAAAGTCTACACACTAAATAGTGGAACATACTTACAGTCACCTTAAATACAGAAATTCACCTGAAGTAAGAAGATCCAAGCACATTGTCATATCTGAACAGCAAATTCTGAGGAACCTTTGTACCTCAGAATCTGTCTACATTTCTGATCCCGTATTTCCTCATAGGAGAATACACTATTTCATAAACAAACGTGTGTAGCATCATTACCCACTTACTGTTGTAATCTGGAATTAAATACCTTTTCTATCACAGATCATTCCTGTGCCAGTCAGTGCCAGCGCTAGGCTTGGGGCTAACATGTGTGCCATTGTGCTTATCATGGGACAGAAAATAAGACTCAGAAACACTTTTCTGGAGGCTGTAAAATTCTGGTGGGGATGGACCTCACTATCTCCAAGGGCCACCCAAACATCTACTGAAGCTATAACATTAATAAAAGTGAATTTGCCTTACACTTGATAAATTAAGGCAAAAATAACACAGCTTCTCACTAAAAGCATAAGCTTTTGAGACAGATGAGGAAAGCAGACTAATTGGTACTTGAATGGGAACTGTTGTTTAAGAGTTCTGCATAACCATCTAAATACTAAAACTCACTGCTGCCGGAGGATAAACAGATCCACCAAATACACACTGCACTGTAATCTCCAGATTTCATGAATTCTAAAGAAACATAATATAGCATTATGGGTTTATTATGTAAGAACTAATTTGAGACTTCCTTATTTAGATTGCAAGCACTTAAGGTGAATATATATTTGCCACAATCTATTGTATTTGCTTGTGATTGGAAAGAGGCAACATATCTAATGTTCACAATATTAGCTTAATTGCAAACAGTTATTTCATAGCTAAATAAGCTCTCACTGAGCAGAATTGAAATCCTTTTTTTCCCCACTTCTCTCTTCTTTTGTTAAACATTGTGGAATTGGTTAAAAAATGCAAAGGATAGCCTAGCTTGAACATTTGGGTAAACACTGTGACATAATGAACACAAATGTCATATAGAAGTACTGCAGTCAGTACACTGCATAACTTTCTAGAAAAAAAGAAAATTTGTATTTATGGTGTAGAATGCAAGGATTGGTAAAAACCAAAGATACTTTGAAACTGATGGTGAACTCCTAACTTCAACAGGGCCAGAGTTTAATTGAATATTCTGAATCCTCGAAACAATCTGATTTGTCTCAGCTTATCAATAGCAAATACTATTTTCAGTTTTTCCTTAAAATTAATAATATTGAATAAAGCAAGAAACAGTTATGATACTCTTAAAATGTTTTTTCTCACTTAGATTTTTTGAGGTGTGTATGTCTGATGCAAATGGTTTTTAAAGAAAAAAAGAAACATGTTATAAATTAGTAATGGTCACAAGACATAACACGTGAAACTGAAATAACATCCAAAATATGAAGTGATGGGAAGCTGCATGACTTGATATAGTTGAGCTTTCAGTTCCTATTTTTGAGTGGAAAATTTCCCAAGAAGTGGGGGGACTTTATCGGTGTTTATGAGCAGGTGATCTACAGTAATAACAACCAGCCTGCCATAAAAGAGGAAGGAAAATGAGCATGAAATTGGTGACTTGGAAAATACCTTAAATGTACTACTGCATATTTGTTCCTGGAGATCTAACAAATTGTTGTATCACTACATGGAGTATAAAGGAAACCTTATTTTTAATTTTTGCCTATTGCCAAACTTTATACAGACAGATAATAAATAAAAAAGGATAGCCTAATTTGGCTTTTTATATCCCACTGTCTAAAAATATTGTCTATTGTAACAAGAACATTGTGCTTAGTTATCGAAAGATTGATGTTTTAAATAATGCCATTAGATAACGTATAACATGACTGTTACTCTGTATAAACAATACTCCACAAAATATACGAAAAGCTAACAGCAAGCTCAGGCACAGGCTCAAGCCAGAATGATGGTGTGGAACGTTAAGTGCACGCTCTGTAATTCTGTGAGCATCAATGAACATCAACAACCAGTTTATTAAATTCTCACCTGCTAAACCAGGAATATGTTAATTTACTGAAGAAAAAAATATTTTCTTCAGGGCTACATTTCTCTTTAAAAAAGAAAAAAGGATCAAGATTACTTGAAAGACTGAAGAAGAAGTTAGTTTTGTTTTTTTTCTTTTACTAAACATGTAGTTTTTAGGAGCTGTTTAATTCTGAGCTGTAAGGTCTATACTTGCTTTTCTTTGTTACCTTGTCCCACCAATACACTCTAACACAAGGTGCAAAGCATGAAAGAGATCTACAGTCTCATGACTTACTAGAATAACTTAACTTGCTGTAACAGGATATTAACCACCCCCTTAGCTTGATTTTACACTGTTTACACATACCCTAGGGTATGATCACACCAACAGTAAAGCATAGGAGTTGGACTCGATGATCTTTATTGGGTCCCTTTCAACTTGAGGTATTCTATAACTCTATGTCCAATACAAGCAAACCTTCCTTAAATCTTTGACAGTTAAAATTCTGCAGGTTTTTTTTTCCCCCCATTTGAAAACCTAGGTATTGGAAGTTACCAACTGCTAATACCTAAGGAACAGCAAACACCTTTCAGACCCTAAGACATGAAGTACTACTAACATGTACTGTACACATAAATGAGAATATGAGGCTTGTGCACTGATGCCAATTTTCTAAGTCATTGGAGGTAAGTGTAATAGAGGCAAACAATTATGAACTCTCCCATACTTCTTGAGGAATGTGTATCCATACCCAAGAATGACTTCAGCACACCTAGGGAGTAAATTCTGTCCCTAAGTAATAATCACCATCTTAAAATACGTTTTAACTAAAGATGCAGTTACAGTTGTTTTCGGTAGGTGGTGTAAAAAAACCACTTATCAAAAATGCATGCTGCCGGTGCTCTGAAATCCTGTATATTTTCCACAATTTTCCTTGTACTTTCAGTGAAAAGCCAAATGATTAAATGATAATCCAAGAAACAAATACACAACGAATATCTATGCCCCCCTCCAACAGACACATCTGCTTGTGCATCTACTCGCCCTTCACTATCTGACGTAAATGTTTGCCTTGGGCCATTACGATTTACACCCATACGGCACTGTTTGTTTGAACTATTGACTTTTACTATTGAAGAACATAGTAGAAGAAGTCTTGGTCACAAACATTCCCTGCTTAAATCCTGCTCCTATTCCTATCTGTGGCAAAGATCCCATTCCCTTAAGAAGAAAATTATAAGAAATACTGAACAAAACCCTGGCCTAAAGATTATTCCCCCC
>JANZLQ010000031.1:22152739-22164390 GCA_026212715.1 Elanus axillaris | reverse complement strand
CCCCCCATAAATTCAAAGGATGCACCCCAGGACATATCAGTTGTCATTGGTTTTTTGGTTTTTTTTTTTCCCCACACACAGACCTAGCACGAATCCTACATGAAATCCGATCAGGTTTAAAAGAGCCACCCGCAGAGACCCCGCGGCTGCCCCGGGAGGGAGCAGGCAGGGCCTGGCGGGAAGGTACCCCGCAATCAGCCCCGCCAATAACACCTCCTCCCCGCTCGGCCCTCCGCTGCGCTCTGTCACCTTCTTGCCGTTGGGACTCGGGCGCTCGTAGAACCCACCCCGCTTCCCGCGGAGGCGGCCATGGCTCCTTCCTGAGGCGGGCGCGCCGAAGGGTCTCTCCGACGTGCCGGCGGAGACCGTTAACGGCAGCCCCGCGCGCGGGGGGGAGAGGCGCCGGGGGCGGGAAGCGGCAGCCGAAGGAGCAGGTGCGGGCAGGGGAGAGGCGGCACCTCAGCCTCAGCCTCCCCGGCAGTTTGGATCCCGTCAGCCCCGACCGGCTCCCCAGCCCCGCCGGGCCCGAGAGGAGGCCCCCGGCAGCTCTGCCGGCCCGGCCCGGCCCCAGAGCTTGTGGTGAAAGGCACTTCATGCCCTAAAATATGACCTGCAGGCGCCGAGGGCACGGTCTGCCTCTGATTCTTGTCTCGTTGCTGTCATTTAATGACAGGCCAGACGTGTGTCGTACTAGTGGCCAGCACTCGAGTAAAATTGAGAGGGCAGGCGAGGGAACGGTGTGTGGTGGGGTGTGTGCATCCCATCTTGTGACTAAACGTATAAAAAACTTGTTTTTTTTTTTTAAACTGGCTTTTAGCTGGATGTGTGCTACCAGAAGTTCATTAGTGCATCAGAAAATAACAAATAACAACAGTACTTTTGTCTTAGAGTTGGGCCCGCAGAGCAGGCTGTTTGTAACAGGAGCTGTGTCTCCCACTTAGACCACTGCAGTGCTGTTGGTGCTGAACAGATAGATCCAATTTAAACTGCTTTCGGATAAAACTTAGAAAGCACATGCCTGCTGTCAAAAGAACTACTACACCTGGGACTGGCAGCTGGAAGTCCCACATGTCTCGAACCAGGCTGCTGCAGCACTGGGAACTCTGGCAGGCTGCATACCAGATAAGCAAGTTTTGATCTTTGTTACTTCTCAATACTTTCTAGTTTTGCTTTTTGGAGGCTTCATACAGCTTGCTCACTAGTATTTAAATGTAAAGGTAGGTAGGAAGGAAGCTATAAAAGCAATTTCCACTGCTGTGGTTTTTTCTGAACATAAAAGTTTTTTCCAAAAGTTAATAGAAATCAGTGTCTTGCTATTAACTCTATAGTTAATATGGCACCTCCCCTTTGAACCCCGATGACCTGGCACATTGCCACCTTAAATGAGAATGCATCACTGACTGCAGCAATACTTACTCCAGAGTTTGTGAGATTGTAATGGAAATAACTATGCACTGCATTGCATATAATAAAATACAGAGGAACAAATCTAAATGCAAGACCTATGTGACAGCAGGGAAAGCAAGGTCTTGTGGCCAGCCAGTGAAAGACCAGGACAAAATAACAATAATTTAGAATCAGCACTAACATAGAAAACATTTATTTCATATTAATAAAGATTTTTTTAAAAGTGACTGAAACAGATAAGGGGTTGAAGTAATATTTGGTCAAGGCCAAACTCAAGTGGTTTTTGTTTCCAGTATTTTATTTCCTAAACATGGTGACAATGTAATCAAAATATCAACAGAGCCCTGACTAAAGGGATGTCTTAACAGGTGTACAAAAGAAATTTAGTTACGGCTAAAGTAATTTTAGCACATTCCCACATGCCCAGCTTTTCTTTTAACACACTGATGAGTTTTAGTGTATTATATTGATATTCAGAGGTGTTAAAATCCATACGTCCCTCAGGAAAAAAATGACTGGGAAGAAAGAGGGTAAGAAAAATTACTTCTTTTGAAGAACTGTATGGATATTTCATCAGCCATATGCAATATGATCTTCCTTGACATTCCTTTTGTAGAGTATAATTGCATAGAACAGATTATTTTATCTATCCACTGGGGAAGTCTGATAAGGACACCTTAGCATAGACCTGAGTAAGTTTCTCTTTCTGTAGGCTAACTCTGGTTTAGGCATCCGTTTCCTCTTTTGTCTGATGAACTTCACTTCTAACTGAACCTAACGTTAACACATTTTTCCTCTACTTGATTATATTTAAATTTCTTTAACATAGGGAACAGGTTTAAAGAAATCCAGTGTATTTTGCTTGTTAACTTTTGCCATTATTGTGGCAACTATTGTGATCAGTATTACCATAATATTGTGATCAGACATACCATTACTGGTATGTCAGCAGTACCTTCCAACAGAAGTGAGATTACAGCTACATAGCTTAGTCCTAAAGTCACTTGTGGGGGGAAAAAAATAACCAAAAATCTAAAGTGGCAAGTGTTTGTATGGAAGAGGGAAAAAGGGAAAGGGATTGGGCAGATGTAGCAAGTTTCTTAAAACATAAGGCATAAATCTTATTGAAGACACAAACCTTTGTTATGCAAGTTCTTTCTAGAGAAGGTTGAATTTGGTTGCTAATGACATTTCAAGGGCACCATACTGTGGTGTCTCTTAGGCTAAATGTCTCTTAGGCTAAAGAAGTAACCTCTTTGGGAAGTTAAAAAGTGTCTTGAGAAAGTGATTTTATTAGCTGTGATTCATCTTATCAGACAAAAAAGAAATCATTGCAAGCTAAACATTCTTCCATTTCTGAAACTCATTTGGGCTTGTAAAACACATCACCCTTAAATCAGTAAACCTGGATATTCTCTGAACACCAGTGTAAGGATGAAAAGTACTCCTTTCAAGCAACCCAACATTATAACCCAGAAAACTGAGTTTAATAAAACCAAAATCCTTTTTTACTGTCAGGTTAAATTTGAAGCCTATGACTAGTCTGAACAGATGACTTCACTTTAAGCAATATTAAACAGCTGAAGATTAAGGGGTTTGCTTTCTCGTATAATAGGATCTTAAAAGTGTTTCACCTGTACTTGTATAAGAAAGTACCACTGTATCTGTCTATAGGTTGTTGTTGGCAGTTGTGAAAGATAGAAAATAGGTCATTTGACTACTTTGATTCACCACGATACAAGACAGTTTATTCTTCCCCTGCTACACAAGGGAAAAACTTTTCTTCTTAAGAGGTAGTACTAACTCCACTGACTCATGCTTTTGTGCTATTAATTAGATGAGATACTCATTAAATTTTTCATCCTTTTGTTACAATGAACATTCAGATTCTCAAATAAGCGAATAAAACACTAGAGAGTAACTTTCTATAAAAATGCATATATATGCATGTAGTTCTAGTCAGTACATAACTGCAGCCATAAAGTAGATACATTCATTTGAGTATTGACACATACGTTAAGTCTTGTAGTTAGTGCAAATGCCCATATTTTACTTCAAATTTACTACTGGAAAAAAAGTTTCAATAACCATGCAAGGTGATCCTAACTGAAAGTAACAACAGGGCTAAATCAGAAATGAGGAAAAGTTATAGGTGTTGATACTTCAGTGAGAAGCACATCTCTGAAGTGACGCTTAGGATTTCTACCCTGCTCACTTCAATGGCTCCAGAAAAGTCTTACACCATACACAAAAATACATTCCATAACTGATGAAAGTGATACATATGCTTCATGAGTGGATGAAATTATGTATTTTCATAAAGTTTCCATATTAGTGAAATAATAGCCTTCCATGATTTTTGGGGAGGGGGAGAAACCAACTAGCTTTTTACCTTTATGAGGGAAGCTTTATCTTCTTAAGTGTTTCCTATACCTTAAATAGTACTTTCCTCTTTAAATAGGCTGAGATTAAATGAAGTATCAGTATACTTTATACACAACACATTTAAAAAATAATATGAATCTTGAACATTCCTTTTTTAATAAAGTGCAAACATGAAAAGATTTAATTTCTCTCAAATATAAATAAAAAAGATGAAACCAGTTAACAGTATTAATGCGTCTTTTTCTTGGCTTTGTGCTTCTTGTATTTTTGGTCATGCTTTCTTTGTTTCTTTTTGTCATCCTCAATACTAGCGTCACTGTCACAATTTTGCTGTTCTCTCTTTCTTTTAGAGGTGCTTTTATCCACCTGGTGCACTTCACAGTCACTTGAATGTGGCAGGGCCAATTCAAAAGAACTCTGTGCAGACTTAAAATTTGCAGCTTGATTCTGATAGAGAGAAAAGGATAAATTTGAAGGCAGTGGTGGAGTCATCTGATAGTAAGGAAATTGTTGACCCACTGGACTCTGTACTGTGTACTGCTGTGCTAAAAAATGATTTGTCTAGAGAAATAGAAACTTGAGTTGTTGACACTGTAAGGAGAAAGTTCTGAGGAGTTTAACTTTGCATGCATTAGAGCTTCTACAATGAAACTACTGATAAATTATAAAATAACATAACGCAGAACATTTGAGAATAAAGCTCCTATTTTATTATATCAACTAGAATAGTTGGGAAAAGTAGACATTCATGGTAAAGTTAGAACAGAGACGTAATCTGATTTAAGATTAAACTGCCAGTTAGTCTTTGTGTAAGGTAATCAACATGGCATTCCTTTCATTTTTACATCTATGTGTATGTTACAAACATTTGTAACTGCAATGCCTATTGTTAATGTAAAGACATGCACATCTGCAATTTTTTTAAACTTGGTTTAACTAATTTTAAAGTTAATGTGGAACAAAGCATTCCAACAAGGTATAGTGAATCCCTAGATCAAAGCACTTGGAACAACACAGTAAGTGCCCAGCTTCTTGCTACAGTCCCTGAAGTATCCCAAGAGTCCCTCTCATGCAAAATGCACAGTCCAATTACAGAAATAGAATTACAAAGGTCAGAAAAGAGTGGCTTTCTACTGACTGGCAGTAACCAGAAAAATTAGAGGGAGCATGTCTGAGTATTCTATATGTGCAGACAGACTCCAAGTGAGTAACCTGCCTGGCTCAGCCAAATAAAGGTGAGGTAGATGTGTGAAGTTGTACGTGTGATGAGATCACTTCCTGCTGAAGCTGCAACAAACTGTCATTGGAGACATACTGCAATACCATCCCTTCTAGCAAACAGAAAATGGGATGAAGCTGGTAACGTGTGCCAGTCTGCTGAGTTTGGTCTCTCGGTGTTTACATACTGCATTGTTACTGAGGCGTGGGTTCATTGGCGAGCATAGCGGGGGAGATGGTACACTCCCAAGCCTTCCAACCACAGTGGAGGGGATGGGGAAGTTTGTGCAAGCACCAGCTCTTCTGAGGGCACAGGCTGGTAGGAGGGGGGGCAGGCCAGCACCACATCTATGCAACAGGGAAGAGACCCCCTCCATTTTCCTGCTCAGATTGCAGCTAGCAAGTGTCATCTATCCAGACTTCACCCCTTCTACAGTTACAAAGGGCTGGCCATTCCCCAGTCAGACTGGGTGGCAGCAGTACTGTCCACAGTTGGCACCTCACATTAAATGCTGCGTTTCTTCAGTCCTACCAATCCATACTGATCAGATTCAGAAGCTCCATGATGTGTTCCCTCTTCCCTTGCCTTGTGGAATGGCTCAGACAAAAGAGATTAGGACAAGAATGGCCTGGTGTGCCAGTCTGTTAGAGGGGAAGTGGAATATGGGTTCTCACTGTCTAGTGCTGTGAAAGTAAATAACAAATGTGAGAGCTGCAGGGGCATATAAAGGTTCAGGCCAGAAACCCTCAAACTGTTGTTGCCTGAACTTGGGCAGTGGTGATTTGTTGGGTGAGTTTTAGGTTTGATTTTAGGACATTTCAAGCTTCTGCTGGGCATTTCTGAATTGAGTAGAAGAGCTAATTGGTTCTGACTGAATTAACTGCATATGGAGAAGCTATTGCTTGTATGGCTGTAATTTTACATTTTTAGCCTCCCTAAGCTATATACCTTTAAGACACTCCTGCAGTAAGAAAATGGTTTTGTTTGGTTTGGTAGATCCCCTGCTATTATAGTACCCTAAAGTACTAAAATGAACAGACCTAATAGAGACCTAATACAGTCAAAGTTAGCAGCCTAAACCACATTAAATAAGCACTGTTGTTTGCAGAAATGCAGAATACATTCAACTTCATTTAAAAGCACCCAAATTTTTAACTTTTAACACAAACTCACCATCTTTTGAAAGCCAGAGTATTCATGAGGTAAACTATTGCTCATTGGAAAAGGAGTAACAGGAAATGGAGGATTTCCATAAGGCTCTTGATACCTAGAAAAAAAAAACAGCAAACATATAAATGCTAGACATCCACCACATACTGCTTACCAGAGTGCTAAGGCTTAACTCTTGGGCTATAATGAGTATATCCAAAAGGAGAACTGAGATATTAACAACTGCTTCAATGAAAAAAAACCCTGATAAAACAAGGAAAATGCATCCAAAGGCTCAATTAATGAGTAATCTTCACATGTACTTAAATGCAGATGCAGAAGATTTCTGGATTTCACCATGGGAGTTTAGCTTCCACAGAGAGTTCTGTCACATTTGTAACTAAAAATGTTGAAACATTGAAAAATACTGAATCTGGGGTGTTCAGACTTCCATTATAACAGGTTTATAACCTGTGCATACATAGGTGTATGACAGCTGCTTGTACATATAGACACAAAAAATACAGATATAAACTCAGTGGGGTTTAACACGATTATCTCCATTGTCAGATTTTTTTCCCCTAAGAATTGCAAACATCATTACTACAAACACCATATTTCAGTATTTTCTCATGGTCCTTTATCTTGCAGAAACAAATAAAGAATGGAAAAATCAGGCTAACTGAACCTCTGGCAAGCTAAACAACCAAACATTAAAACTAACTACAGCCCACTGCAAGTCATGAGTAAGGATGCAGTTAAAGCATGCAACATCTGTTTTAACAAACAGCCTTAAGACTGCTCTACCACATGAACTGATTTTCTTAATAAGATTTTTAAAAAATTACAATCATACAGTTCATTCACAGGTGGTTTTTTATTACCTATATGAAGGTGAATATAAGTCAGTATGGTTCTCAAAACCATGCGTAGGCCAGTTTAGTTCTGGTGAGCGAGAACTCCCTGTAAATAAGACAAGAACATAATGACTATTCGGTTACAACTATTTAACTAACAAGTCAAAAACACAGAAAGTGTTCTATCTCATCTGTAGTGTGCTAGTATATCTAAGATAGTATATAAAGATAAGCTGCCATTTTATGGCAGATAACCTATAGCATCATTTTACTGCTTGAAAATGTTCATTTATCATTTATTCACTTTCAGAAGCATAAATCAAGGCTGTTAAATTAATCAAGAACACAATAATTCCCATTCAGTTACAGACACAGGAGATGCTTCTGATTTTAGGAACCTCAGCCATTTTACTTAAACCCAGCAAGTCCTCTGTACAGCCTTTGAAGTAAGGAGTGGCACAGTGCATAGTGGTAACACGAGTCCTTAATATTTGGGTTGCAAACATTGCCTGCATTAGCTTTCTAGGTGGTTTATTTTCATAAACATAAAATGAAGAATGTGATTGATTTGACTATATTCTTTGAACTACAATCCTTTCCACTTAAAACAACAGTTGTGGCAATTACTATTAAAAAAAAATATTTACAAAAGACTTAATCATTGAGAGTACTAAACATACCAAACCGATACTGCACTTTAATTGGCCTTCCGTACAAACGTATTCCATTCAGCAAAGCTATTGCATAAGGCACTGATTCTTTGTGCTTAAAGCAGACAAATCCAAAAGATTTAGTTTTTCCTTCTTTGTCCTTACATATCGTCACATCAGTTAATGGTCCAGCCTGAAAGAAATTTGTATTATTTTATCAGAGAAATTAACAGAGAGTAACACTTTATTCTGTTTTGAATATTTAATGATGTATATTCTGCCATAATCAGAAACAGTGTAAGTTTCTTAGTATAAGAATCTCTACTTCATTTTGAAAATGTCTCTCCACATTCCCCAAGCTGAAATTCTGAGCCTTCTACAAACAAAAATCAGCGCCACTAAACATTAAAAGAGAACCAAGCATCAGTCCATGGGTGATATTTAGTCTTTAACGATCAGGTTTTTAAAATTATTTTAAAAATATGATAATGGGTGCTGCAAGGGGGAAGACTAATCTATAGACTCCATAGCAAGAGTTATGTCTGTACAGCTGCTAGTACAATTATTAGAGTTTTTTTGCACAGCTAACATAACTAAGCAAACTGATAATATCAGCTACATAAAAGCGACCTACTCCATTAATATGCTTCTGTTTTACTCACACATAAATTCCTAAAACAGGCAGCATTAACACTGTCAGAAAACAAACCTCAATAGAGAATAGTGCTTCTGGAACCACCACAAAGCAGAGTTTTCTGTACTGCCTAACCCTCATCATAACTTCATGGCAAGGAATCAAGAGACCCTATCATCTCATCAGAGATAACATATTGTTTCTGCTCCCCGCCCCCACCCAAAAGAAAAGAAAACCCCAAACCCCACCAACAAAACAAAACCTCAAACTACACCCTTTGGCTGAAATATCTTCATTGAAAAGTTCCATCTCTGCCTACACATACTGTTTTAATCCTTGCATAGTACTTCTAGAACCAAATTAATGCAGTGATATTCCCATAAATACTGGTTCCATTTTTAAAGAAACTGTCCAAACTACGCGTCTATACAGCTGATTTAGCAGAGTGAAAAGAAGTGGCCAACAGCAGTCTCTTGCCACAGCTCAGGAGTGTTAAGGATTCAACAACTTAACTTTAGGAGGATATAATATCCAGATGATCAATGAAGTGAACGTAAGTTACAAAAAAATCCATCACTAAAAATATTACTGAATGTCTAAATTACTGTAGTAGGTGGAGTATTCATTGTTCTGAATCAAAAAATAGCACTCATCGGTAGAACGGCTTCCACTACTACTACTGATGCAACATGTACTTTTCAGTAAAAGTTACTCAAAGTCATCTATAGCTTCAGGCAAATACAAGTTAACTCATAACAGCTCTACAGCAATGAAACTGCATAAACAGTTAAACATTCAAACTAAACACACAGCATATGCTCAGATGAAGAAAATAAACCATAGAAAGTAATCTCCTTTATTCTGTATTTTCAACAATTACTTTCAAACAACAAATCTGCAATTTTTCTACCACAAGTGATGAGGTGGAGTCATCTCCCTTATTATATCCTCTATGTTGTCAGACTAAGGATATTAAGGATTGTCATCTGTGATAATAATGTCTGATTGCTTTGTGCTTTTGCCAGCTGTATATAAACTAATCCTCAATTAAATAAGTGC
The DNA here is from genome assembly GCA_026212715.1 of Elanus axillaris. Taxonomy (NCBI): domain Eukaryota; kingdom Metazoa; phylum Chordata; class Aves; order Accipitriformes; family Accipitridae; genus Elanus; species Elanus axillaris. The sequence continues at coordinate 22,155,030 of JANZLQ010000031.1, read as the reverse complement.
TTTTGCTGAAAAATGAAACTCCCCTACTCCCCAATCCTGGTGAAAGTAGGGGGATGTCATATAGACAAACACAAAGGATGAAAAATAATGTACCATTTTTTATTATTGGTGCAGAAGGTCATCAGGCAATACAGCAACAGATACAACCTAGGTTGTCGTGTGCAGGGAATCTTTAAAATGCTGATCTCATCTTTCCAAATATCTTGAAGTTCGGTGGGGGTTTGTTTTTTGGGTGGGTTTTTTTTGTTGTTCTTTTTGGTTTGGTTGGGGGGGGGGTTGTTTTTAAATAAGGGATTTCAGTAAGATTCTGAACATGTTTATTTTTGCTTGACTTGGCTCCTTAAAGGCATTTTTGTTGTTCTGCACTACACTGCCGTTTTTAAAAAAATTGTATCTATCCTGTCTTCTGATCGTTATTTGCCTAATGAGGAGGATCTGGTTCTTCAAGAACTAGAAGCAACAAACTCAAGTCCTTTGCAGATTGGTCATTTAAATACGTAGTCTTCCTGTTCATAAATAAAAATATTAATAGTTTAGAAGTAATAATAGATACTTGCTCGTAATTTGATGAGAGAAAAGCTACAGGTCAGGAGTGCATTTTTAGGACTATGCCATAGCAGGAATATTGAACTGTCTACTTTCCAAGAAAGGACAATAACGCAATGACAAGCATATGCTGTTGCAGCAAAAGACAGAGAAACTTGAGTGAGAACAAGACAAAGAGAAGGAAGAAGGTAAGTAGATGTTACTGGGATGACCTAAAGACCCAGATAAAAGCCAGCAGATGGATGACTGCTGCAGATTATGCAGGAGAGTCATGCAAAACTACATTCTGAGAGCATCGCTTCTTTTTATCACTTTTGTACCGGAATTTGTATGGTATTATTCCTGTCCTCGGTAAGGTAAGTTTTCTTAACCTAACATTCTCAGTTAAACAGCAGACTACTGTTTAGTATTGACAACAGGTAAGAATACTGCATAGAAAATAAGGGAAAAAAAGAAAGAAAGAAAAAAGAAGAAACAACTGTTTCTTAGCTAATTTTAGGGAAAAGCTAAAAACTGAGTTAGGAAGAGATGGGAACCACTAAAAACCCAAAGGGCTAGAATATACCAAACAAAGAGACCTTTCAATGCAAATGGGGTAGCAGGCTGAGGTCTTGCCTAGTTAACAAGACAAGTATCAGATTACTCAGTGGAATAAAATTCTGATTAGCAAATGAAACAGCAAGAGAACAGATGATTCTGCCCACCTCTTGTTTTGCAAACTCACCAGAAGGAAGCAACATTCATTCTTAGACTGGGGGAAATGAGTGGATTGGTAGATGCAAGTTTATCACCATGCTGTTAGCCTAACTGCCCAGAGTCTGGGACCTTTCAGCTTGACAGAGGCTGACTGGATCCACCAAGAGGAAAAAAACCAAACCAAACCAAACCACAAACGAAACACACCATAAACAAATTCAGGAAAAGCCCATAATCAGCAACTGTTATCAATCCACCTTGAAATCTGACGCTTGCATTAGTGATAAAATGCTCCCTCCTCCTCTCCATATCTTCCCCCCCTCTTTTCCTTACTGCTTTCAGGTTAATAGGCCCAGCTCAGCCAGAGATGTTGCCCACGTGAGACCACAACTGAAGCCAAGTCAGTGTCCTAACACTTTCTGTCTATGCCATTTTCTTTCCTCCTTGGCATGCCTTATGTCCAAAGAACGAGAATTAAGCCCGGGTTTGAAACAGGTCCAGCTACTTAGTATTTTCCCACCACCTCCCTGAAAATCCCACGGAGGGAGGAGATTTTAATATCTTCTCAAGCATTACAACATAAAACATTTTGATGTAAAGGTCGTTTATAGGTGGAAGTCCAGAGCCCCACCTGCAGATCATTCCTGTTGCCTCGTGCACTCCCTAATAGTTTCAACCTTGCTCCACACGTTTTCAGGTTTTATACTAATTTTTCTTCATCAAATCATTGATCAAAAATGGATTGCTCAGAACATATTAAAGAGAGATCCTTCCTCGGAGATTTTAAAAATCATCTTTAACTTACTTAACTTCCTCACTCACTTGGGGCCCGCCTGCGGCCCCGAAGCTCGCACACCCAGTAGGAGACAAAGCCGAGGAAGGAAGGGGAGGAAGGAAGGGGGGGACGAGGCGCCGCTCCCGGCCTCGGCGCGCCCAGGGCCGCGGAGCCGCAGCGGCGGCCGCCAACGGGCGAGATGCAAAGCGGGCTCCTGTCCGCTCGGACCGCCGGGCGCGGAGGCCTGCGGGCGGCGGGCGACCTGCCGCCGCTC
>JANZLQ010000031.1:22140535-22152469 GCA_026212715.1 Elanus axillaris | reverse complement strand
CGCCCCTGGGAGCCCGCCCTCCACCTGCAGGAAGAGCTCGTAGAGAATCTCCTCCCGCACGCGGCTCTCCAGGTTCCCCACGAACAGCGTCCGCTCCGCCTCCTCGGACCGCCCCGGCGAGGACATGGCGCCGCCGGCGCTCACTGAGGGAGGGGATGGGGGACGCGCCCCCGCTGCCGCAAAGCGCTGCGCGACGGGGCGCGTTGCTAGGGCGCGGGCTCGGTGTCCTAGCAACGCGGGAGCGCGGGCGGGCTACCGGAGGGCTTTGTGCGAGGGGAGGAGCGTCGCCTAGAAACGGGGGCGCGTCCGCGTCCGGGTCCGGGTCTTCCCGTAGCTGGGGCAGGGCCGCGTTTCATGTAACTGCGTGTTTGAGAGACTCTGCGCGTGCGGTCAGTTGGTGCTAGACGGGGCAGGCCCTCGCTCCTGCCGCTACTCTGTAGGGAACTTCAACGTTTTAAGACGTTTCTTTCGTTTTTTTCTTTTTTTTTTTTTTTCGGGTTTTCCCCGCTGACCGGGAGAAAAGATTTTTATCGCCAGACCTACCAGTGGAAGCGTGTATCGTACAGAAACACGACCTCGGGAAGAAGTGCGTGTGCCCCTGGAGTATTTCCTTCTCGTCTGTGTGAAACGGCAGGCGGGCAGTGAGGAACTGGCAGAAAACCCCCTAACCGTAGGAAAACAGACCTGAAAAGCTCTGTTCTCCGCTTGCCACCTTGCGGGGCAGGTGGGTACTGCAGCCGCTGGAGGAGGGCCGGGTGACAAATACTTCAGAAACCTTTAAAACCCTCAAGTCATCAGTAGGATAAAGCATTGTGATAGTTACTAACAATATACACGTGTACAGTTTTGTATGTTGTAGCTTTCTCAAGATTTAAAAAGAACTGGAATATGATTGTTAATTACACATACCTTTTCTGGGTTAAGTAAAGGTGGCCCGTCCGCTTAGGTAAAGACTGGTGATTAGTGTCTTTTAGCAGGATGGATGACCCACCATGACTCCAAGCCCCTTGTCGTCCCTACGTACGGTCAATACCCTATCCTGTCTCGCTCACCCTTCCGCCTTCCAGCATCCCTGGAGGTCCAGCTCTCACCTCAGATAGATAGAAAGAAAGAATCACTTTATTTACAATTCATTAGTTCATGCAATTGCAATTCATTAATTCATTAAGATCTTAAAATAGTCTGTGCTTGGCTAGCAAATATATGTACAGTATCTACTGACATAAATAGCACCCTATTTGATAAACAACAAGTGACCTTTTCCTGTCGGGAACTGGATGCTCCTAGTTCTGCTAACAGTTTGTAGGTGCCTTGATACCACTTGCCAGATGCTTCTGTAGGAAATCCAGTACATTTAATAGTAGTGGCATTCATCAGTTCTTGAACTTGATCTTTAAGATGTTGGTATTTCTTTGTTTGCTGCTGCATCTGCCAAATATGTTGATTTACTCTCATACCTAACTGTGATGTCTACTACAAGGACCTGACCTCCTTTAACGAATACCAGGTCCGGTTTGTAGAATTCATTTTATTCATCTTTCAGCAGTTGCTCCTGGATTACTAACCAATCTTTCTTTTTGGTTTCATCGGCCAACAATTCACATAGTTGTTTATGTCTCTTAATCCTAACATCTTGCACCGTAGTGCAGAATCCAATAATATGCGAGCAGGTCTCATTCTCTGCCTGATAATGCCAGCAAGATTTAATCTGAGTGTCTTGTCTGCCCCTTGCCAAAAAATCTTTTGTGGGGTAGACATTGGCTCTTAGCTGTAATGCTGTGATGAGCTCTGTGGGGAATGCCTCTGTAATACTCAACCCAGCTGTTACTGATTTTATCCTTCTCAGTTCCATGGCCCTGGGTTAACAGCTTGGGACAATTCACAAATTCCTGGTTTTGCCAGTTACAGGGCCTCCGAAAGATAATTTTTGGAGCAGGTATCTCCCATTCTGAGGCTGGTTCTTCACTGCCTACTTCCTCTGAAATCACCATGACCACTCTAGTGTACCAAATAATCAGAATTTTATCCTATCTCCTCCTGCTGCGATCCATAATCTTTCAAATTCTTTCTCAATACCCTCTTGCTGGATGACTGCTCTTATTGTCTCATCCAAAGACTGTGGAATTCTGTGTAGTCTTTCAACCCCTACACTAGGGATCAACCCTGAGAGTCTGGTAATACCCAGGCCTCCACCCCGAGTGCTGGAATATAGGATGGTGTCACAGGGACATGCCAGTAGATGTAACCATTCCTTGATGGCAGCTCGAATTGCCAAATCCAGGGTTCCCAGGTACATAGCTTTTACATCGGCCTGGTCCACTAGGTAAATCCATCATGGAATAGTGTATCATTCCGAGGTGTCAACTTTCTGAAATGGCTTCAGTGAAGCCTTCCCAATCTGTTGTAACCACCCCTTCACTTTATCCAGTAGCTCTGGTTTTGATATTCCAGTCCATGTGTCGATACATAGGCCCAGATACTTTTCAGAGCTACCAGATTCAATCATATTGAAGGGAGTGCTGTTAATTGTTCATGAAGGACAGTCATTGACAATATATGAATCTTTCATAGGCTTAATGTAAAAGCCGTGGCACTTCTCCCCTTGTGTCTTGAGGCCAGTTAGATCACAAAAGACCTCCAAATTTTCAGTATTTTTCTGCATTCCTTCCTGTGATCCACTCAGCAGTACCAAGACGTCTGCAAAAGCCATAGCTGTTATATTTTTTGAGTGGTGTTGGAACCCACATCCTTTCTCCTCTAACTTACACAGCAAGGGGTCCACAGGTTAAGTTAAATAAAATTGGAGACATTGGATCATCCTCTTTTACACCAATCTGAATCCCAATGGGATCCAACTGTTTCTTCAGGTCAATACAGGTGTATTTAAAGCTGAAGTTATACCTGCATTATAATCCGCTGTTGCATGGTTCCTGCAAACAGGTTTCAAGCGCATACACACATTTAACATTCAGTATGTATTCTTCAAGTGTTATTTTACAAAGCAGCACATTTTCAGAAGTTGTCCTGATGACAGCAATGTGAAAAATAGTATTAAAGAAATTTTTTTTTCCCAAGCATATATGGTGTGCTTTGCCTCAATGCGCATTATTTTCTAATAGAGTCTTAGTTACTGACTTGTCAAGTCTATTTAGAAAAAGATTATTAATTTACAGGAATTACAAGCCTAGTGTAGAATACATAATAAGTCTCACATTTCTTCAAGCCAGTCAGGTATTTTGCCTCTGTAATCTTTAGGCAGCTTTTTTCATAGTTAAACATACTGCATTGCAAAAGCCAGGTGTGATTTTGTCTTGCCTGAAAGGGAAGCACATCTTTAACTGGTGGTTAGAGTGGATTTTTTTCTGGAGAAGTGGCTTGATTTGTAAGAGAAATGAGAATTATGGCAATTGTTATGAGAATGGGATTTCCCAAGATTACAAAATCCTTGCGGGTAGAGAGAAGATTAGAAGGGGAAATACATTTACATGTGACCATAGTTCAGGATATCAAGTCTTGAGTAAGAATTTGATCTTAATCTTGAAAACTGCTGTAATGTTTTTAGCTCTTATTTTATCAAAAACTTTGGGGGGTAAACTGAGTTGTAAAAGTGCCATTCTGTTTCCTGTAAATCGTCATCATCTTGTACTGTAATGAAATGAAGTGTTTATATATTTTTTTTCAAATTGAATACTTGGCCAGTCTTGAGGGGGTTTTAATAGCTGGCAGACTGTGGGCTCCCCCAAAAGCATGGGCGTTCATTCAGGAGGTACAACTCCTATGGTCCTGACCACTGTGGGACACCATCCAAGTGCTGAAGAGGCAGTGCCAGCATCCTCCACTCGTTTGCATAAAGCACTTTCGGAGCAGGTAACTCTGAATTTCAGTGCGAGAAGAACTGTATCCTTGTGAGAAAAGCAGCTGACATAACAATATGCAGCAAAGCAGGATGAGCAGTAGATGAACTTTAAGGGTCTTGCATCTGTTTGTGACAGTGTACCTGAAAATCAGGGTCTCCTTGAAGGATTTACCTGACAGTGGGATGTCAGTAGAAACTACAGTGTAAATAGTAACAGTAGCTAAGATTTATGAATTTCTAAGTGGCATAAGTGCCACTTGGTGACCAAAGTCCCCTTGTCATATGACAGAGAGGTGAGTCCAACAGAGGTGAACTCAACATCCTGATCAATAAATACCACAAAACTTTCTGGGCATAGCTATAGTAAAGGAGTCCTTTCCTGAGACTGATTTCAGAGGGCTTTAAAACTCTCTCATGGGTCATTATACCAACATGGGTAGCACTGTACTTTACTTATGTGTGAGCTGGACTTACTGGTTTTCAGTTCAAGAGGGAACTTAAAATTTCCTTTCTTTTCCTTATTCATGTATAAAAGAACAAGTGCGTATTTATTCACAGCTAGTGTCATTAGGTATGTGTAAAGGCACATACGTAAGATTTTCCTCTAAGATCAGGTGATTAGCTCTTAGATAAGCATGGCAGATATTTTACTAGGGCTATTACAAGTTTGTTTTCCGTGGTGTTGAGCTCTCCATGCTTTAACTTGTATTTGAATGCATACTGCACACAGTGTGTGGTGAGGCTGCCTAACTAGTGGTTGCTTGAGTGCACTAAGTTTTTGTTATAATAACAATCTATATTAAAAAGTAGAGAGGGGAAAGAGCCAAAGTGACACTATACCATTACTTAAGTAACATGTAATGTCAGTAGACCTGTGCTTTTATAATAATAGTTGGACAAAGTGTCAAAGATTTGAGACGAAGACAGAATGCAAAGGAACAACAAGAGCTGCCTTAGTGAACTTTATTGAGAAGAGGGTGACAAATTTGAGAAATGGAAGCAAAAAAGTAATAAAAGGTCACTGGTTAAGCTGAGTCAATTTTCATATGAGTGGACATACTACATCTTCTTTCCTTTTTGGCTGCATTCAAAGGGGAAAAGACTCTGAAGAGATTTCCTAAAGGCTATCTGCTGCGGGGGCTTGTGTAGCACAGCTTTGTTGAGCTGCTCAGAATCATAAAGCCAGCTGAAGAGACTCATCACTTAAATAATGAAACACACACCCTCACCCTCTTAAGTGTTGTGGATGGAAAATAAGGAGACCTAGACCTTATGTTTAGAAGGACTGTGAAGGATATGCTATGCAAAAAAAAACCCCATTTCTGGGATGCATCTCTCATATTTGAGTAGTTATGGTTTGTTTTTCTTTCTCCTGCAGTGGAAAAAATTGAGGGCCATATACAGGCAAACTGAGCATCCAGACGTCTCACTTGAATAATGCCGAGTTTATTTACCCCTTCGCCTCACCATGAACTCCAAGAAACTGAAGCTTGTCCTTTTGTATTTACCTGGTGAATTGGTTTGTAAATAAATGATCTTCACAAAAATAAATGTTTCTTCATCTGTTTTGTAGTTGGGGACAGATAGGGAATGAGGTTAAGTTACACACCCAAAACACCCAGCATGTCAGTGTCTGGGTGAGATTTGTGGGGCTCTAAGCTCCATCTGTCTCTCATATAAGCACTTTCACAAACCTCCTCTGGATTTAGGCTAGAAAATGACTCCTTGGAAAAAGCTCAGAAGATAATTTTGTGCAAAAAAATTCCATGGAGATACAGTTCTCAGAATTATTTTCAAGTTCTTCCAGAAAAATCCTTCTGTCACCAGAATGACTTTTTGTTCCAAGTTTCTTTTGCCCATCTCAGTGCCTTAAATTGCAGTTGACTGACACACTTAAGACACGTGTTGGGTCTCTAATGGGATGTACCTCCAGTTACTCTGCCTCCTAAATTCCACATGGGTAACAGTGTTGCCAGTAATATATAACATGAGTTGTTTACATGTAAATGTGCTGATAGCCAAAGAGAGAGGGAAATAGATTAAAAAAGTCCCAACCCTTAAAGACCAGAAACACCCTTACTTACTGAAGTCATTCAATAGGAGGAGTCATGAATTGCAGAAGCATGAATACAGCTTTGCTTTCTGCTTCCTACTCTATATGTCACTTACTTCATTAGTGATGCTGAGTTAGGTTAGAAATCTAGCATACTGTAGGGAAACACCTGGTTTGCTACTTGTCTGTGGATAGTACATATTGCTTTTCTCCATTTCCACATGCTGAAATTGTGTTTCTTCATCTGTTTGATATACTGGGTGAAATCAGGTAAGAACCATTAGCTTATTCTTTGCAATGTAGTCTCTTAGTTTTTATTCAAGCATTAAAAAAAATGAATATTCTTTCATTTAAATTGGACAAAAGATTAAATCTGGTGAATTATGCCTAATGGAGCAGATGATTAGTAAAGAGAATTCGATCACCTTGAAACTGAGACATAGGTTTTCATTTTAAAGTAAATAGAACAAAGCCTGATACTTTATCTCTGGCTGTACTTTACACACTCAGGTATGTGCACTTTGTACGAAGTAAAAAGGTAATTGTGAAATAGTTTTAACATTAACATAAGTTTATTGTTAATTGCTGATTTGAGAGGTTGGCAGGTTTTCAAGTTACTCGTGCTTTAAATAGTAAAATATAATTACAAAAAAGTCAGCTTGCACTTAAGATTCTTCCCTTTTCAACCACAAAAGATACTTACAGTGCTTACAAATGTACACAGAAAAGTTGAAATTGTATATTAACTGAGTTAAACTGCATATGTAACGGCCCAACACCTATCTGTATGTTCTGATTGTACAGAAAAGTGTATGTGAGCACTCCCACAAGTGTGCACAAAGGGCAGCTGGGTATTCCTTCCAGTAATCAGTCAGAAATGGGAGTTTGAAAAATCTTCGCTTAATGACTCCTCGCTAAACAACTCAAAGTATTACTTCTATAAATCTTTTTATAGTACTTATCTAATTCCACAGTAGAGACATAATAATTTCTTTTTTTTTTTGTCTTATTTACTTTTCAAAGAATAACTGCGGTCGTTTCACAGCCGTAAGTAAATGAGTTGTTTCCCTTTGGCATTTGCCAGATAGTAAGTAGGTTTCATCACTTAAAATAATTTCCTTGTGACAGATTCTTACTTCTATGGACCAGACTGTGTCTCTGTTTTATGTCATTGTCATTCATCTGGCTTTAGAAGAATTAATTCTTATTTCTACCAATACAATGATAAGAAATCAAAACATTTATGTGGATATGGAGGAACAATTCAACAATATCTTAGCATGAATCTTTTATATATTAGATATGTAGGAGTGAATTATAGGGATCAGTGATTAAACTTGGATTTCAGAACAATATTAAGCAAAAATGAAAGTTTCATGTTGTAGCTTTGCATCTGAATAGCTTTAGTAATTAAGTGGCTAGTTTTTATTTTAGCTTTGTATATGCATTTGTGTAATAGAATTTGTATTCTAGTTTTATAATCGTATGACATCTTACCAGGTTCTTGAATATTATTTTCATTAAATTCAAAGCAACTGCAGCTGAACAGCTCTCAGTTTCAGAAAAACTTCTTGGATAAGTCTGAGCAATGAAATGAGTTGTCTTCCTCTATTGCTAGTTAGTTAATAACCCATCCAGTAATCTCAGTAAAAGTTATGTAAAATACTCAGTGTCTAAATCAGGAGAATGGTAATATTTATTTTGAAATAGAAGTAATTCTAACTTTTCGCACATGTAATAATTATGCTATTGTCATAAGGTGATGATAGGCATGAAACTTTTGTCTGGTTGATTTGACACAGGAAGTTTCAGGCCATTTCTAACACTCTGTAACTTCAACCCTGCTCCAGTTTGCAAATCCATTTTTACAAATCCATTATTTTTTGTGATGTCCAGTGCAGAGGTGACTGATATAGTCATTGTAGATACATGATTTGGCCTAGAGGGGATTGATCTAGTTCCTCAAGTGAATTAGTGTCTTTAGTGTCTTTACCTCATCTTTACTGCACCTTAAGTGCTGTAATTCACATTGTTTAGCTTTGTTTAGAACTGCACTATAGTATCAGATATATTTTTCAGATACCTTGCAACCCCCCCGCACTTGCCCTTCACAGCTTTATAAACTGGTGGGGGCTTGCTGTCCATTTCAGATATGCAAATGTGGTTTTAGTGGTTTTAGTGTGGATTTAGTTCTGCCTGCTAGCTGCTTGATGGGAAAAGGACAAGAGCTAGGACTGCCTCACCTATAACTCAAAAATTCTGAGAAATTCAGGTTACTTTAAAAATTATTTTTTAAGGAACTGAGTAGGCACTGTTTCTCTTCCTACTTTTGCTTTCTAGAAGTTGTCTCGTTTTACAAAGTTGTTAATGACAGAAAAATTGAGAAATTTCCCTCAAATATCAGACAAAAGCCTTGTGTAAAGCAGTGTAGCCCACTAGAAGTCAAGAGATGGGCCCAAATTTCATATGCCATAAACCAGCTAACACCATAGCAAAGGTGAAGAGGCCATACAGAAGAATTGTGACAGGTGTTGGTGTTGGTGCCCAGTATCCTGAAATGGCTTATCCACACAATGTAACCTCAGCAGCCAAAGGATACTTCTTAAAGCATTAACTTTGGATGTTGATAAGCACACAGGGGAAAAGTTAAGTCTTTTTAGGGTCTTTTGAAAATATCCATCCTCTTGTTGATCCTGACTGATCTACAGATTAACCTTGTATAGTGTGACTGTCAGAGTACAGAAATGGTAAATACTACGGTTTTTCTTATGCCATTATGTACACTGACCTTACAGATTCTTATTTTTTCAAACTCAGAACAGGATCTTTTGTTTCTTCTTTCTTTGTTTCTTGGTAATGGTGTCCTTATGGTTACCCAAAACTAGAGAAGGGTTCTGGGTCATCTTTGTACTGTCAGGCAACTGTTTCTTACTGCTAGATCAAACAATAAGGCCTAAGGATTGGCAACTTGGACACCCTGGCCAAAAGAGGAAGAAACAACCACATTGGTCTTCCTGTTTATACAATGCACACTAGTTGTGAAAAAATTCTGAGAACCTAAATGTGATGGTTATGCAAAGGATATTATCAACTCTGACTGCTAATTTGTACTTGTTATGGACAATATGTATTGTTCAGGAACAATTAGGTTAATTACCAACAAAGTTAATTTTGTATTTGAAGGGTTCAGAGGAGCATAGTAATACCTGCAGAGTCATTAGTTAAACTGTAGTTCCTTGTTCAGTGCACATTGGGGCACCTCATTGCAAAGTTCTGGAGTGAAGGAAATGGAAATTCTTCACTTTTAGTGGAAAAATGCGGAAAGAAAAGTGAAGAGTGGTATTTCAGGTGGTCTAACTCATCAAATGACTGTCTAACATTTTCATCTTTTTCAGATGAGGAGGAAAAATGTCCTGAATTTACAGATCTTAATATAGGCAATGCTTTGTCTGGAACAGAACTCCAAGTCCAGCTACTGCTATATACAAAGGAAAATCCAAATTGTTCTGAGCGACTCATCGAACACGATGTTACTGCATCTCAGTACCTTAATACCACCAAGAAAATTGTCTTTGTTATTCATGGCTTCAGACCAACAGGATCTCCACCAGCATGGCTAGGTGACATAAAAGAGCTTTTACTGTCTTCAGACGATATTAATCTCATTATAGTTGATTGGAATCGTGGTGCTACAACTGTGAATTACATAACTGCTGTTGAAAACTGCAGAAAAGTTGCAGAAATACTGAAGAACTATGTTGACCAGATGCTGGTAAGGCAAAGAATTGCATCTGTTCTGAATAAGTTTAAATAGCATAGTCTGAGTGGGAATGGATATTTCAAATATGTCTAAAAAGAAGCCCAGTGAACAATATCAAATGAAATTTCTTTACCAAAGTATTTACTAACTTTGCATGCAGTTATTACTGCATATCTTTAACTTCACCTGAGGTTTTATTTCCCTTTCACTGAAGTATGCCTGAGAGTGCATCCGATTTCTTTAGCCAGCTGGAAGTTTTAGGTCTTCTGGAAAGACTGAGTGCACCAGTGGGGAGGTGAAGTGAGAGGTGTTCAAATAGTATGCAGCATTAAAATTTTACAAAAGCATTGCACTAGTTTTTGTTATTAAACTACTACAATTAAAGATTTTAAATTTAAAAGAAATCACTGACAGAGATATAAATATTTGTTCCAAAACTATATAAACTTCTTGATTCTAGAGGAAATTGCTGAAACAATTGTTGATGCTGGTGGTCTTAACTGGGCATTAGATTTGTTGCTTAATCAAATGAACAAAACATGTTATCATCTCATTTATGCCATTGTTAGATTTATCACTTCATTTTTCTTCCCTTCTCACCATTTCTTTTCCCAACCATTCTCAGAAATTTTGAATGCTGTGCAGTAAGAAAATATGCATGTCGAATTTGAGTAAAACCCCCAGCATTCTGAGAAAGGCTGAGATGAAAGAAGAGAAAGCCTATCTGAGTCTGTCCTGTGGGAAAAGATACAGTGATAACAATTTGTAATTATGACAGTAAATTTATTGTTATGGAATAGAAAAATAAATTAGAACTATAAGAACAGTCTCCAATCCAAAGTGTATTAAAAAGGTATAATTCGCAAATGTCTTGTTGCAGATTTTTAGTTAATTGCTGGTTACAGATCTGCCTGGCAAAGAAATAAGAGCAGGGCATGCTTGGGCTGATGTTGTGTGAGCCATCAAAGTGATGGTGGTGGCTTACGTTGTGTCCCACAGCTATTGGTTTCATACTTGCAAGCTGTCCCGAGACCTTTGTTAATTCATTTTGAGATACATTAATATGTCAGATCCCACATATCGTTCCATCACTTTGCAGAGATTCTAACAGGTCTGCTGATACTGTTTCAGAGTTCTTTAGAAGAGTTTGTTTTTTGTTGGTTTTTTTTTTAAATACTGCCTGCTTTGTAGAATGGGAATCTTAATGCTTTCCTGAAGGTGTGCATTTGGCACCATTATTCAGCAGTTCTGTGGCATAAGTCTTTGTTAATGTTATTATGTTTTTAATTTATTTTATTGGAAGGATAAGGCAGGGAGAGAATTTTTTTTTTTTTTTGTAGGTCATAGTTTTGGTTCATCTTTCTTGTATCTGGTAAATGTCTTCCTCTTCCCTCCCCTGCTCCCCGTCTAACTAGTGTGACATTTTGGAAGAAATGTGACTCAAGCTTCCTTTTTACATTTTTCTATTCAAAGAAATTCGTAATTACTACACTGTTTAACTAGTATGGAATAGCAAACTGAAAAGAACTTTGTAATTTCCATTTGTTTTTAAAGTTAGAGATATAACTTAGATTATAGACAAAAAGTGAAAGCTAAATTGTTCTACCAATTTCTGTTCCGTTAACCGTGTGTGTGTGGTTGTGACTTTGGGGTTTTAATTCCAATAGGTGGATGGAGCTTCTCTTGACTCTATGTATATGATTGGAGTTAGTCTTGGGGCTCATATAGCTGGTTTTGTTGGCCAGAAGTATAATGGCAAACTTGGCAGAATTACAGGTAAGGCTTTTAATCCCAATACACATATTCTAATGTACCTTGTATTGTCATAGCTGTGAATCACATAGATGTTAGCACTGAAATATTGACAAAGGAGAACTAATTATTTAGTAACATACATGAGGAAAAATGTATCCCTGATAGAAGTTCAGAAAATTTTGAAAATCTGCTTTCAGGACAAATTATAGCTGAAATTTCCGTCTGGCACCAATCTTGCAGCCTTTGTCACCAGTAGCCCTTGCGGACGGCGAGCCCTCTTCACGGCTCAGGCCTCCGGAACGCTGATCTATTTCAGTGAAATTCAGTCGCTCTTGGCCCTCCGGTCGCTGCGATTACTGGCACTTCTCTGCATCCACCGCCCGTCGATATCTGTTCGCAGGTCCTCTGTTCGGGCACCAAAATGCGAGCGGCAGAGGAGCAAGCAGGACGACTCAATATGAGTGATACAGCATTGCCCACTTTATTCAGTGACAGGAGTACATTTATACC
>JANZLQ010000031.1:22116906-22140435 GCA_026212715.1 Elanus axillaris | reverse complement strand
GTATTCACAACTAATTCCCACATCTGCTGTAAACAGCAGATGTGTGCTACCTCTTATCAAGGCCTCAAGGACGCGGTATTTTTCAACAAGCCAGGACTGTCTGTGAGAACCCACAAGATCTTGTAGCCCTGTTATTCAAGAAATTCCTCAACATTTCTGAACTTTTTTCCTCTAGTCCCTTAAATGAAAATTGAGTGCTACATCCAAATGTAAGCTACTTGAGTTTCTGTCTAGTTGACAGAGAAAGTCAGCTCCCCCTGAAGGGAAGTTCAAAAGCTCTTGGTCAAACCACAGGAATCAGGCACAAGGATTTCAGTTTGAGATATCTGAATATGGTGTAGGCTTTATTACATTGAGCTATCTTGTACAGGGAGCTTAGATCAGGTGTGCAACCTGTGTATGGTTACTGCAAATTTTACCTCACACTTGTTTCATCGTTAGCATTGCCGTCTGTGGGAGTGGTGCATACAATGAACACTGGAGTACCCTTATGTGGGTACATCTTTCAGGACCGCGTGAAGTTTAGGATTAACTTTTAGATGTGGTTCCTAGGGCAGAATCCAAATGCTGATTTGAGAGCACAGGCTCCAGATACTTCTTGTGGTGAAAGAGTAAAACTCACTGTAGCTAGCGTGTTGAGAAGGAAGCTAACTAAGCTAACTGTCAGAAAAGGTGCTAAGGGGAGAAGAGACTATTGGATCCTGATAGTGTTTAGGATCTAAGAGAGCAGCTGCTTTCAGGCTGAAAGGAGGCCATTACCTCTCCTTGAGATTCATAGCTCCAAACCCTCTCTGCAGAGTACTTAAGTAATTTTTTCCCCAAAATGTAAGAGGATCCACTAGCCAGCCTTAAGAAAGAGAGTTAGAGACTCCTCCCTTTTCATATGGTATCTGGAAGTCTGGGTATTTTCTATGAGTGTGATAGGATCCAGCTATATCCATTTGGTTAAGAATACTCATTTCCTAGAGTTTGTTGGCATCATTGGTTGGGGGCAGTCTTGATTGCAATGCTAGGCTAGCAGGCCTCTGTACAATAACTGGGAGCTAGTAGATCCGTGTAATTTCTGAACTCAGATGCTCACAGTTAAATGGAATTAAATGAAATGTTTCAATCACCTTATAATTATAGATATGGATGAATAAAGGCAAAGACTGAGTAGTCCAAACACACAATGCTCATAATCTCTTATGTAACTGCTTTGATACTTTTTCTTTCAGAGAAGTTGAGCCAGTGGCCCAAACTGATACTGGAAAAATGAGATTTTTTTTTTTTAAAAAAAAAGATATTTTCTTCTTCACTGTTTGGAGGTTTTGGAAATATAGAACTAATTAGTGGACTAAACCAATGACTTTTGTCACCTGGGTTACTATGAATGTGAATTCCTGGCATTCTGTGATTCCCTGTGGTAGTTTGGGTCATGGTTACCTAGATTTTGAGAGAGAAACTTCCTAGACTAGTTCTTAAAGCACATCTGCCAGTTAATTCATAATACAAATTTAGATAATCTAAGGTCATACACTGTCCCTGTCTCTCAGTCAGTAAGAATGTAATTAGAAGTGTAGGAATATGTTTTGCCTTGACAGTTGTATTTTCTCTTTGCTGCTTTTTCTTTTCCCCTCTTTGTGCTTTTGTTGTCAAGAAAATAGGAACAGAGCAAACCTCAGCTAAAAATTTCACTTCCCTGCGAAGGACAGAAATTACCGTCTTAAAAATTATCAGGATTCAGGGCTGCACAACAATAATTCCCTATCCCTAAAATGAATAAGAATATGCAGCATTTATACTTCAAATACTTTGCCACCCAAATCCCCTCCTCCTTGATATACAGTGCTTTTTTATGGATCTCAGTTGGAATCCCTTTTGTATTAGTTTAGTTTTGATTTGAGTACAAGATTTACAAACCTCATTCAGGCGAATATGTGGTCAAAACCTAGTAGTTCGCTTATTTGTATGTAACAATTGTTTTTAGATAAATAATTTCAACACCAACTGCTAAAATGATTGAGGCATATTTGAAATTGTCTGCATCCAAGATATCTTCATCTTTTTTTTTTTTTTTCTGGTGGTGAGAGTAGTTATATTGTGCATTTCCTTTTTTTTGAAGAACATAATAGGTATGGTATTTTCCGGGAAAAAGGACAAAATTAATTCCCCTAATTTGATGCCTGATGCTGTTGGCTTATAATTGATCTGGAGAACTGGGAGATGAGCACAACTAATTGGGGAGAGACAGAAATTCAAAGATTTGGGTTGATCAGTCTTGTGTCAAACCCTTGCTTTGCTTAGCAAGTTGAAGTATGGAAACTTGAGAAGAATAGTGCTGGGTTTTATTTTTATTATTATCACAGGAAAATGAAGAGTCATTGATGAATAATGCTCATATGTCAGTCTTGTATATATCTGTAGAAAGAGACCCCAGGATTTGTAATGCTGGTGTTATTTTCATTTAGGTCTGGATCCAGCGGGCCCTTCCTTCACTCGAGAACCACCAGAAGGGAGACTGGATCATAGTGATGCACAATTTGTTGATGTAATCCATTCAGACACTGATGGTAATGACATAGCCTTAACTTTCCCGTTTCAACTTGAGGAAAGGCAGGAAAGCAAAAGAGAAGGGATAGGCTATTTCAGTAACATCCAAACAGTGCTGCAGAAATATATTTTGTGTTATCAGGTGATTTCTGTGCTGTTGCTTTCTAACAATGTCTATACTTTTGAAATCATACTGTATGTTATTATGCCTAATCATCAAAAAATTGAAACTCAACTTTGCTAATGACTTAAGCAATGATGGGCTGTTTTGTTCAGTTCTAACATGAGTAGCTATGTTACTGAGTAAGTGAAGTTTCATGACTGAACCTGAAAATACTGAAATAACTTTTATGTCCAACAGCTAACTGAAGGCAAATGTAGATAACTTTATAATCCTGAGTCCACTTAATATCATGCAAAAGTAGCAATTACACCACTGTCATTTATGTTGTTTGTTATAGTGTATTCCTTCTAAATATGAAAAAAACAAGTCGGCACATTGAATAAAGAATGCCAATTGCATTAATTTATGATACTGCTATTTCCAAAATAGTTTAGCATTAACATTCTTTTGTTCTGCTAGTGTGTATGAACATAGAGGTTGTAAGCATGTGATTATCACTGAATTAGTCCCTTCTGAGACAGCCAGTTTCAGTTACAATAGTAACTACAAATCCACTGCTTAAAATTCTAAATCACGTTACTGTAAAGTTAAAATGAAGTACATTATAAAGTCTGCTTCATCCATGATATAATCTATTTTTTTTCTCAAAATCATAAGTAAACCTTTCAAACCTACCACACGTGTCTCATTATTTGTGTAGTTTCCCATCAGTTTCTTAATAATATTAAAAGTTAAGCATTTTACTATACAAATGTATATGTGAAGCTGTAAAATAACAATTCTTATAATGTTCCAATTATGTAAATAAACATAATGTGTGGTAAAAAGGAAGGTAGGTCAGATTGAGCTAAATCTTACCCGGGGTCTTCTATAGGACAGATACAGATCTTTCTACCTTGATATACTACTTATATTAGTGTAGCTCAGAATCCAATGTCACGTGCAAAAAATGGAAAATTTTACTCTAATGAAAATTACATTGAGAAAGAATTTTGATTGCTGGAGAGAACATTAATTTCCTAAATTTCTTTGTGCAAATAATGTCTCTGCTACAATACTGAATAGTTGCTTCTGTTCTTTCCTTTTTCTTTTGTGGCAGTAGGAATCTTGCATAAATTTGTGTACATTTGGGTACAGCATTTTACATGTGTATAATTTTCTTAAAAAGAAGAAAAGCCATGGATTTTAACTCATAACATGACTTCCCTTTACAGAACAAAAGAACAGTATAATTGCAAAAATTTTCTTTAAGACCTCGATGTTATTTTGTAATGAATGTAATGATAAATAATTGACTGCATAATTCTGTTTATGGTTCTTTGATTCATGATGTTTTTACTTTAGCACTAGGTTTCAAGAAGCCTTTAGGAACCATTGATTTCTATCCAAATGGAGGAATGGATCAGCCTGGTTGTCCAAAAACACTATTCAGTGGTAAATAAAAATGTGTTCAATTAATGAGAAAAGAGATTGAGATCAAATAAAAAAAATTTAAACTGAATTCAATGGACACTGCACATATTCAGTAATATGGGAGCTGTGGGCAATGTATTCTTTCTTGTCCATCCCCACTCAGTAAATAAGAAATAACAAAGACATTTGACATCTTTTTTTTAAAATAAAGATCTTCCTATATACATACATATTCCACCATATTATTATAACTGGAATGATGGAATTATATTATTGTTATACATACAATCTGCATATAATGATCATTATTCTTCTGTGTTTATACATGGCTAGGCATGGGGGAAGGTGTTTGTGTCCAAGTGGTTTGGACAGGATCACAGGCATATGACCTGGAAGGCAAGGCTTTCAAGTCTTCACTGTGTCTTAGGTTACTTCTGATGGGCAATGATGAACTAGATTTTGGATAGGTCTTTCAGGCTCTAGGATGAAAACAGTTTTACAACATGATCTTTTGCTGCAGAATTTTGCTTATTTCAACTTCCATAAATCTTAGGCAAGGTTGCTGCCCAGTTTTCTTTGTTTGCTCCTTTTGGATATGTTTATGTCTATCTATGTTTCTGTTACTAATCTGCACAGTGCTGCTACAAATTAGAGCTGCTGTGAAAGCATAGAGCTTCCACATGTGTGCCTGTGAGTATGGGAGAATCCCTTAAAACTCAGGATTATCTTCACCTGTACAATTCTCAGTTTGTTTTGCTAGGAAAGGAAGGAATTTATTACCTAGAAAAACTCAAGAGAAGCAACTCTGAACTATTTCTCGCAGCAATTTTTCTACCAAAACGTTCTGCACTGGATGCAACAAGGCAAATTTTAACTCAGGCTGATGCTTTATAACAAAAAATTCTGTAAATTTGATAAGACTTAGTAGACTATTTCTTACATATAAAATCCTGTAGACTTTTCTATGTACCTGTAATATTCAAAATAGTCTTCAATTGCTTCTTTTTGTGTGTGTGCATCCATTTTTTACACTTGGTGGTCAACTAACCAGACAATAGAAGCATGGCTAGCTAAGAATGACTCAGGTAAATGAGATTACTTTGATAACACTTTTTTTTTTTTTCAAGAAAAAGGATTACATGTTCTTTGTATATTTTGTTCTTTTCTTTCCTGAAGGTCTTCAGTATTTTAAGTGTGACCATCAAAGATCTGTCTTCCTCTTCTTATCATCTTTGAAAAGAAGATGCAACATAATAACATACCCTTGTGACTCTTACTTGGATTACAAAAGAGGAAAATGTGTTGATTGTGAAGCTTTTCAGCCAATGTCCTGTCCAGTACTGGGTAAGCGTTATGGTATCTGCTCCGGGCTGGGTGAGATTTTCTGGGAAATCCAGACTGGCTCTTTCTATGGCCAGTCCAGAGGTCTGTAGTATCACATTAAGGGATCTGTAGAGATTGATCACGTGCAGAGCTGCATACTGTTTAAAGTATTTTTAAGCTTATGGCTTTGTTTGCTTTATAGTTGTCTCAGTTAGACACAGGTGCTGAATGTTCCTATCTTTGATCATTATGCTTTACAGTCTGAAATGGATTCTCAGTGTATTTCCTTTCTACAGATAAACTGCTTCTACCTAGTTCATCACTTTAGGCTTTCACAGTGTGTTATCATGCCTAGAGTACCTGTGGTTTTTATTTAAGAGTAATAATGTTTATAGCAACTTCATGGTTTCTCTGGCTCTTTTGGAATCAAACTTTTATCTGGAGGGGGGTTTTAGTTGTTTGGGGTTTTATTGCTTTAGAGAGGATCTGGGGATAGTTTGAAAAGAGCTACAATAGTGTGAGCATTTCCTAGTCAGCAGGGTTTTCTTAAGAATGAATTTTAAAGAATATTTAATTAGAAGTTAACTTTCAATTTGTATCTTGTCTATTTTATATCCTTATATTAGGATGTACACCCTATATTAGTTAGATCAGGTTTGAAGAAAAAGCATAGATAGACAGATCTGTATGCTATTTTATAACAAAATGGAACAATAACAGGACCTTATAGTAGGGCAGAAAGACTCCAGGACTTCCCCAGCATGGTTATTAGCCATACCTGATGCACTTACACAGGATGCCCGAGCTAGAGGTGCAGAAATATTTGACCAGTCAGCTGCCACCTTTTTTTTTTCTTTTTTCTTTTTTTTTTTTTAAATAACCTTAAAGCCTATGAAGAAATGGCAGGCAGCTGAATCTGGGAACTGAGAGAAGAAGCAGCACGCTTCTAGTGCAAGCTTTCCTGCTTACTGCTTTGCAGTGGCAGCTCTGCAGCTTGGAACTAGCCTCATTGTCCAGTCTAGGTAAAGAAATCAAGAGGGAGAGAATAGGATCAGCCATTTTAGGAACAAGGACTGTTATCAAGCCCCAGAGACAATAAGCATAGAATTATATAAACCAAAAGTTCTTTCTACATTACATCTGTAAGCTTAGGAGGTTTACAGAGTATCTAACATTTTATTAAATAATATCCACAGTTATAGACTAGAGGGTTTAAAAATATTTACTTTAATGATTCAAAAAAGAATGGAATAAATTTTACGTAATATGAAACTGTGCTGTAACTATTCTCTGCAAATATGTGGGCTACTTTTGAGGGTTTGTTTTTATTACCTCTGCAGTAGTTTATAAGTGCTATTTTTTGGAGTAGTACTCTAGACTAAATAGATTCTGACTACTACATTATGACAATTTTAGTGATACTAATATATTAGAAGAATTAAATACTTGAATGCTACATTCTATTATACTCAGGGGATTCCTGCATTTTCCAAGTCAATTAATTTTCTCAGAGAGTATTTAAGAAAATTAAAGCCAAATCTGTCACTTTGGGTAAGTTTCTCTTCTGTAATTTTATGTGTATCATGATTTTGCTAAATGTCTGAAATAAAATATTAAAACTTTGGATTTCAGGTTATTATGCTGATAGATGGAAAACACTGTTAATCCCAAAGAGTTCACCAACGAAAGCTTATTTTGATACCTCAGACCAAGACCCATTCTGCAGTGAGTGACTGAATACATAGATAACAAACTCTTTATGAAATGTTACGGCTCTTATTTGTTAGCTGATCTGGAGTGAAAGCATGTTAAAAGTAGAAAGTTATTGTTAGATGCTGGGTAAAATGGTGTAATAAACAATAAGCTGTCAGTTCACAGACTGGAGGAAGAAGAAAGATTGTGGCAGAAGAGTAAACAATACATGAACTGAAGAAATGTGACTTTAAAAGTAATGGGATGGACTGCCAAGATGACAAGGAAGCCAGAAAATGAGAATCTAGTGACAGGGGAAAAACTGGACTGAGAGAACCTGCTTAGATGGGACCATTGCTGCCATTTTCAGAGAGCAAAAATGGGAAGCAAGACTGCCTGAATGGGGGACAAAAATAAGAGACACCTCCATGTTCCACCTCAGAAGAAGAGCACCCCACAGTCAACTAAAGCTACTCCCTAGGAGTGAAACAGTAGAGGGAAAACTTAGCTGGCTGTTTCAGGGTTATATTTTATAGGAATGAATTCTCATGACATGGCATAGGGCATATCTACCTATCCTTGTAGAAGTCCAGTTTAGATTCTCCTCCAATTTGTTTTTATTAACAGACTTTACCACCATAAGAAAATGTTAGTGCACTCTCCTAATTGGTTATGTTTAAGGTTCTTGGATGTGGGGTATGGGGATAGGCTTACAGGGAATTCAAGTGAAATTAAGTTTTCCCATTAGCGTTTTCCATCATCTTGGCAAGTTTTGTGACCAGGGACTGAATATCTCTTTTTATAGTGGTAATCATGCTTACTTACATCACTGTTTCTTCCAAAGGGCCAAGCAGAGGCTAAAGAAGATGTGATGGATTTTACGCAACATAACTCCTATTCCCAGTGGTCTTTCAGCCCAGTGCAAATCTGCTACCTCTGTTCTCCCCTGCTCCTGTCTGCTTGGACTTTGCTCTTCCATGCTCTCTCTCAAGGCTGCACAGGCTGCTAGCTCTTGTCTCCTCATACATTCTTCCAGCAGAAAAATATGGCTTTGCTTTCACTCTCAGACACATTAAAACCTGGGTACTCATCAAAAATCCAGCCCGGCAGAATCCTGATGATGGAAAGAGTACATTGCAGAAGGAAAAGATGATGTATAGTATTCTGGGACAGGAGTGGTAGAAGAGAGAAAAGGGGAAGAAATATTACCAAACATAGGAGGAGGCACATGGAGAGGAATAAGAAACTTTTTAATGACAGCATAAATTTAAGGGAAAATATGCAAAGTCAAGAAGAAAAATGAGTCTCTAAATCAGTCTGAAAAAGGGGGTTTTATTAACTAAAGCCTTATTTTAATTCTTAGATATTTGAAAACAAGAGGAAATAGAAATAAATGAGAGGTCTTAAAACTAAGTGACACTAAACCTGAGCAGGACAAGTTTTTCATACAAGGTTTTCACTTTCCAGTTTCTCAGGATGATGACTCAGGTTTACTGATTCCCAGGTCAGGATTAAGGTGAAATAACACCAGGGATCCTTTAACTCACAAAACTCAATTTTTAGTTGCTCACAAGAATTAGCATGCTCACCACTAAAATTGATATGCTCACCAGAAAAACTGGCATGAAACTGTCATTAAAATGTGTAATGTGCTAACCATGCATCATCAAACATATACTACAAGCCTTGCTTATTTCAGCAGGGCAGACAATAAGGAGTGAGAGCCCCCCTGTTGGGTCAGGAGGTTCAGAGCAGACCCCCTTGCTTTCTAGACTCCTTCTCAGAGAGGAGCCCAGGGGCAGCTGGATCCGCTTCTAGTCCCAGACTTGGTCAATGGTTTATGTCTAAAGGAATGAGGTGTAGGGATTATGGGAGAGGGAGAGATTTCACCCAACCTGGGTGTTCAGTTCCGTTGGGCTTGCACACCTGGGGCTTCAGTCTGTGTCCTTTTATCACCTTTGCCCCTCCTTCAGGCAGGCATTAGACTAATTAGGTGTCATGAGCGGTTTGCGAGCCTTTGGACTTGGGGAGTAACTTCCCCTTCCCTGCAGGGTGAGCTGCCCTGCTCAGCACCTCAGAGCAGGGAGCTGTGCACCCTCCTGCACGGCCTCCCCGTCCTGGGGCTGGTGGGCTTCTCTTCACCTGGGGTTCCTTGCTAGGCAGAGTTTCTTATTATGCAGAGTTAGTCCTTAAGCAGAACTTGCCTCACCACAATGTTTGAGATATTAACTCCTTCAGTCTCTCACAGAGGTGAGGCTTGGTCTTTTAGGAGAGAATGTTAAAAAGCAACATGCCAAAAAAGAAAAAAAATATTTATTTGGCTTCCTTACTTTGGGAGTAGTTAAACTGTGTTTCCCCTGGGTAGCCATAGCATGGTTACAGTACTGGCGATGGTTACAGAAGTGGGGTAGAAGGCCAGGTCAGGTTTTCTGAGGGCACAGTGGAGCAGGTTGTCTCCATGCCAGTGCACGGAGGGTGCCAGTCCCTGGTACCTAGCTGGTTTTCCTGAGGCTGTGGGTCCCCAGGGGATGGGGAGAAGGGGCT
Organism: Elanus axillaris; assembly: GCA_026212715.1. Taxonomy (NCBI): domain Eukaryota; kingdom Metazoa; phylum Chordata; class Aves; order Accipitriformes; family Accipitridae; genus Elanus; species Elanus axillaris. The sequence continues at coordinate 22,130,807 of JANZLQ010000031.1, read as the reverse complement.
GGAGCTGGGAAAGGAGTAAGATCCCTCTCCTCTTCCTCAGTCTTCCCCATGCAGTGTTTCTAGTATCCTGTCCTCGTTTCAGCTGAAATAAAGTTAATTTTCTTCTTAGTAGCTGGTATAGTGCTGTGTTTTGGATTTAGGATGAGAAGAATGTTGATAACACACTGATGTTTTAGTTGTTGCTAAGCAGTGTTTTACACTAAGTCAGGGACTTTTCAGCTTTTCATACTGCCCTGCCAGTGGAGGCTGGGAGTGCACAAGAAACTGGGAGGAGACACAGCCAGGACAGCTGACTTAAATGAGCCAAAGGGGTATTCCTTCCTGTACTACATCATGCCCAGTATATAAGCTGGGGGGAGTTGGCCTGGGGGCATCATGGCTCAGGGTTTGGCTGGGCATCGGTCAGCAGGTGGTGAGCAATTGTATTGTGCATCACTTGTTTTTTATCTTCTTCTTCTTCTTCCCTTCCTTTTCTCTCCTATTAAACTGTCTTTATCTCAGCCCATGACTTTCACTTTTTTTCCCCTCAATTCTCTCTCCCATCCCACTGAGGGATTAATCTGGTCACCTAGTTAACTACCCACTTTACTTATACATAGTGCTTGTGCCAATGCTGTTTCTCCTCTCTCCCTGCCAATGTACCTCAGCTGTTTTTTGGACATGTCACTTTTGTGGGTAATGTGATAGCGTTGCTACACTAATAGCTCAAATATCCCCTTTGCAGAGCTTGCCAAAGCCTGAAGGTGCTAGTTAGGGCTTGATTTTGCATTTGTTCCTTAGGCAGGTCAAACTCTTCATGCTAATTCTGATGGTGGCTTTCTGATGCAAATCCTTTCCATGTAAGAACTGGAGGAAATGATAGACTAATTCCACAGAACTCCAAAAAACCATTTGGTAGAAGCTAATTTTTGTCAATAGCCTTGTTTTTCTGCTTTGAGCTGGTAACTTAAAAGTAGAGAGTCACTACTATCATCAACCAGTGAAAACTTTTAACAGGGTGATAATAACAAGAGTATCCTGTTGAGGTTATTCTTTGAATCTTATTATTTCCTATTTCTTTTTGCAGTGTATAACTACTTACTGGATATTATTACCTGGAATAAAAGCATTAGGAGAGGTTTCATTAAAGTTAAAATAACAGACTATGCTGGAAACACAGTAGAATCAGAGACTAATAGGTATGTTGTGCTTTGCCTCTAAATCTTTTTTATCACTTTATAGGACTAATTTTATGAGTTTCCTAAACCTTTTAACTTGTTACCTTGTAAGGAAATTGAAAAAGTGTCATGAGGTTGTTAAGACTTGGCCACAGCTCCTTTTTTGGGATATGGCTCAGTATCAGAAGCAATGCTCTTCAAACTGAAATGATCATCTCTCTGTTTATGAACTAGACCAGGTTCCTGCATGGTACTGGTTTGAAACCAGTTCTAGGTGTTCTTGTTCTGAATGTTCAAAGTTGATACATCTTACAAGATTTCTAATCTTAATGATAATGCTTAGCAATAATGAATATTACTCAGCTAAAAAAACCCTGACTAGAAATAATATTTTTCTTTAGTGAAGCTTCAACATTTCATCAATATAAAAGAGTCAAAATACTAACTGGATTTTACCGAGACCTTGACAAAATATCAAAAATTTCACTGACCTTTTCTACGAAGACTGTAATAGGCCCAAAACACAAGCTTAAGATTCTCCAGATGAGGCTGAAATCGCTTAATAATCCAGAAAGGTAAGTGTCATGTATCTAAGTCATGTATCAACTGAACTGCTCAGGATGTTTCCTTAGAAATGTGTATTTCCCTCTATTGACTTTTTTATTCGCATATTCCTAAATGCATGAATATCCTTCTCATCCTACCTAGGATCAAATATATCATGTGGAAGAGCTGCTCTGTACATTAACATTTAGTGCACAGCACCCTTGTACATGCAGATGTCACTCATGCTGCTTGTTACAGCAGGCTGCTGCTGCTGCTCTCTGGTCACAATGGGTTTTCAAGGGCCACTTACGTAGACCAGCCTGACTTACACCTGCATGATTAAATTCTCTTCCAGAAGATAAATTTTATTAAGCACTTTTCTGATTTTAATCATGTGTCCATATACAGCTTTTCACACTCAGATATGAAATGGAGCACTTCAGCTACTTGTGTGACTGGAATAGGTTTTTGGTCTTGTGGTTGAAGGTAAAGACCCTCTAAGACCAAAACACAGTCTACGCTTGCCTACACTTAAAATAAATAATCTGCATTTTTTTATCAAATAAGTAATAAGTGGGAATAATATTACAACACAAAGAAGTCTTAAGTCAGTATGTTTTGTTAACTTGAGAAATAACAGTTAAGACTTTCTGATTTGGTATATGATAATAGTCTAGTAGGAAATGGGTATGATTTTTACAAATACAATGGTATTTGTAAAAATTATGAAACCTTGTTAATCTACTATTTCATATTACTGGGACAGAGGAGGAGGTGGGTGGGAGAGACTTAGGAAGAAATAGAACACTCTGTAAGCAAAATAGTACCCCAGAATGTATACACATTAGACTTTATTAAGTTGTTGAAGGCCAAAAGTCTCAAGCTCTCAGGTGAACTGGCATGATTTTATTTGAAAGCATTTGGTGCTGAGAGATAGTCAAAGCTCTAAATTTTATTGCAATTTTTTTTCCCAACCAGTGGTGATAAATCAGAAGATACATTTCATGCAAGACTACCAGCATTCAGGACTTTTTCAGATAATGAACTAGCAGATAAGGAAGATTTTCAGTGAACAGCCCTTATTCGTTTTGAGTTTTCATTCCTGTTACTCTGACTCTTGTTAGTTTTAAAGTAAGATGCAGCTGATTTGCTTTAATATAGGATCCACTCGTCCTTCATACGGAGCCTCATCAGATGGCATCATATAGGCACATTAGATACTTTTAGATAGCAATGGAAAACAGTGTATTGAATCAGCATGTGAAGGTAATTTAAATGCAGATGTTGCAACACTACTGGTTGGTATAATTACGTAATTGCTCATTGTAATTATAACTACCTATATTTACCTTATTTAGTTACATATAATTACAACAATTACTTGAATACAGGATAATCAACTAGAAACTACATTGAAATATTTAAATTATTCATATAACAAAGTAATAGGTACAAACCAGGGTACAGGTGCAGAGATAAAAGACAATAGGAGTCTCAGCCTCCCCAGATCTGGGTTAATAGCAGACATTAGGAGTTTGGGCAATATCACTGACAATTGTCTACTGGGCTTGTCCATTATTCACACAGATGGTGTGTGAATGTGGGAGTGCTAAAAGTAAATATAATTTTCAGACTTTTCTTCTGGTCTCTGAGATAAATCACTTCTGCTCACCCACAAAACCAGAAAGCTTTCCTGAGTTGTATGTGACTGGGTGTCTTGTCGGTTCTCCCAAAAAACTTTTGAACCTGTCAGTCAATTCAAACTCAATTGTTGGGGAAGGTGAATGTCTCAGAGATACTTAGCCCAGTCACCTTTGTTATTTTAACAAAACCAAGACAAGAGTAACATAAAAGAAGACCTTATTAATACTTCTACTGAACAAGAGAGTGTGGCATGCCCTTGCTTTTTAGTAGACAGCAGAGAAGCCACACAGGGTGTGGGATTATGAAAGCCTCACCTAACAGAAAAATTATTTGTTTTGCTCCTTGTCGGTGAACTGGAGAACGTGCTCCTCAGGGCTACTTTCTCGTAAAATATTCCTGGTACTCAATAATCACAAGGCTAGATGGTTTGCACTTCAAACGAGATACAATATGTTGGAAACCGTATGGTTTTTATTTCTGGTACTCATCTTTATGCTTTGTCTAAGTATTGTGTCCCCTGTGGTTAGACAGAGCCCTTCCCAGGTGACAACTGCTGTTGGAGAACTGGCTGTACTAACATGTTGTGCTGCCATGTTGCAAATGCTGTTGCAAATGTGCTAAAATAAAGCATCATATTGTCACGTGACACACTGAAAGTCAGCTCAGGAAATGGATGCATATAATAATCTTACATTGTTCTGATTGGAATTTGTCCTGTGAATTCTTTCACAGTCTTTTATAAGGACTTTTAAGTCTTTTAAGCTGGCAATTTCTGTGCTTTTATGTCTTTTTGGTTTTTCCCTCTACAAAAATAATACAATGGTAAACCATTACATTCAAATCAAAACAAATTGTGGATGAAGGACTGGATGAAATTCCATGCTTCGCATACAGAGTACCAGAATTTGTCTTGATCTTTTTAGCCATAAAATCTACTGTCTCAGCTTTGTGGGGACCTCAAAAGCCCTCAGATTCTTAGATAGAAATCCAACAGTCCTTTCACATACAGACAGATGGAACCTTGACTGGTTGGAAATCTCACACTAATAGGCAACAACTGAAGTGCCTGGCCGGATGTTCTTTCTCATGCTTTGTCCTTTAGCTGTTTCACTGTATGCTAGATCCCAGTCTGAGGTGGTTTGTTTTGTATAGCCACATCTGTGAGTTCAGAGCAATATAGAAGATAATTTTAAATAAGATGGCCTTAGAGGTGCCATCAGAGGGTATGCTAGTCATTTGCCTGTTCAAACCAGCTCTTGCTGTCTACCTACAGCAGTACATGAAGGGCAGAGCTATGACCTGTCTCTGCCCTAAAAAGCAAAGCATCTGTGTTGACCTCAAAAAGTAAGATTTTTTGCGTGTGTGACTGGGTTTGTGACCTCTGTAAGAGTTCATGTAGTATTATGCAGTTCTGAGTTTTCTAGGTGTTTAGATGACAAATTAGTCTCTTGCATGAAACTTTCTTACACATGCTGTCATTGCAACTGAAAGAGTTAGAAGATCTTATGGTGTGGTTTTCTACTTTGCAGAATGAAAGGAGTGAAACTTTCATACCTAGGGAACTCAAAATAAACTATTCAGGCCCAGTGTTAACAGGAATTGGGTTGTTCTTGGACCATTGTTCTAAAGAATTAATTTAAATACTGATTAATAGCTTTAATGGATGCAATATTGCTTCTTAATATTTCAGATTAATGCGATACACTTCTTAGTTATGCCACTTTGCACCATCCAGCTGATGTCCTGGTTTTTTTTCACAGTCTGGCAAAACTACTCTAGTGATCCATAAAATAGGGTGTAAACTTAGACAAGAAGGCATTTCTTCTTGTCCTGAGTACTGTCTCTGAGAGGTGGTAAATACTGGAGCTTTAATAATTGAAATACTTTAATATTTTTCTATTAAGGTTAACTTTTCTGCTGTGCACATTTTTTTTCTTTTTCTACTTTTGTAGGCTGCAGCTGTGCAGATATGATTTTGTACTGATGGAGAACACTGAACTGACCTTCAAACCTATCCCTTGCCCAGAGAGGGGTACACAAAGAGAGAGCTTCTAACTTAATTTCTCTCATAGCAGTGACATTTTGATTCTCCCTCAGGATAAAGACTGCAATGAGAAAGGAAATGAGATAAACTAGATTTATTTTCAAGAGTCTACCTGGTAATATGCATTACTTGCTTTGAGTGCCTTAGGGTGAAATTAATTGAAAAGTTCAGGTATCTATATGTGTGGGAAATTTGAATAAAGTAAATGTATCATGGTGCAGAACATGCAATGGTCTATTCATTATCATTTGTTAGCAGTGAAGCAACTACTGAATTAAATATGAATTATCTGCATAATCCTGGCACATTATTTGTCAAGTCATACATATATTTAATTATTTATTATTTGTAATGGCTTTTACATGGAAACATAATTATCTGTCTAAGTGAATTTAATACACTGTACATGTGATCTACAGATCTAATACACAACAGTTCCCGTACTGTGTTCATTGGATAAATGAAGTCACATTTTCTCATTTTATAATGTCTCAGTCTGAGAACTGGAACAACAAGATTTGTGGACACATGTGTAAATTTGCTACTTGAATCAATTATCTTTATGCTCATTGTAGATTAATATTATTGCAACCAGATTTTTTTATATTAAAGCTATGGTAGGAACAGGGCAGCCATGTTTCAGATATGAAGTAATTTTAAAGTCTTTTCTGAAGAGAATAACTTAAAGATTAAGTAAATGCATTTTCATACTGTTTCTCTTTATGCTTCTTGGAATTAGAGCTGCTACTCAGGTTGAGGCTGATGACAGCTTTTCAACTATTGGAATGTGAACGGGAAAACCCTACATAAAGATTTCCTCCTCTGGTTCAGAAAATGGTTTTCCAATGCCAGATTGCCTTTCCTGATGGTACTGATTGAAGAACAGATATGTGTATTTTTCTTCTTTCAGTTTGTTTTATGTATTTAACCCTGGTTGCTTGTGTAAACGTGTCCTATGCACATTATCATTTTCCTTTCTTTCCTATGCCCCACTGCCTCTGCTCTTGACAGCAATACTTGGTTGAACATATTAACCAGTTTCATCTGACTGTTGATGGAGTGGGATGTCCAAAACGAATTAATTCTAAATTTTATTGAAAGTCAACAGCTGGGTTAGAAGGAAGATAGAAGATAGTGTCCTGAGGAAGGGAAAGCAAGTTATAACTTAGCCCTTTTCATTGCAAGTGGCAGCTCCAGCATGCTGGTCAGTACATGCAGAGCTCTGAACCAGCCATTGCACATGCTTTTGCTTCTCTAGACACACCAAAAAAATACAGAACTGTGGACAGACTTGCTCATGGACTGACTTTTAAAAAAAAATATTTATTCCATAGAAATGGTAATTACATTACCATATGTTTTCTCAGGTAGTGTCTTACTCAGCTTCATCATTTTATTGTATCCTTCTTTGTTCCTTCCTCTGAGGGAGTCATTAGATACGCAGAAAAACTTTTTTGTCTGCTTATATGCATGTGTATGGAGGGGTAGGATTTTTTGTATTTCTCCTCCTTTTTTTTTTTAAACTGCTGTTATTCTGCTTGTTTTCATTCTGCAGGCTTTTGTCCAGCTTTGCTCTCATCAACCCTAGTTTCCCCTTTACAGGTCTGTAAGCCTCCTTTCTTTCATCACCTTGCCTCCAAATACCCGTTTCTTGTATCACCTTAAAAAAGCATAGAGACCTGAGAGTAAATTTCGAATGTCTTGAACTAGAATCTTTCAATGGGTGCCATAGATGTTCAGGCATAGAAATGTGTCACATGGCCTCTTAAGTTTCCTTTTAATGTTGCTTTCTACAACTTCTCTGAAGTTACATATTTTTATATGTTTTATTTTTTTTAATATTTTTTTGTTTTATATTGTCACTTTTTTTCATTGATTTTCTGTCCTGCTGAGAACTGAACTACAGAGGTGTGAATATGATTTTTGACTATAAACTTTTATTTTGCTTGAGGTATTCAATTGCAAGTTAACACCTGGAAAGAGTAATTAAATTGTATTAGCCCTAAATTGGCATTATAAAGGGTAGATATACTGCTCTTTCCAGTAATGGAACTGAGTGCTTGTTTATTACGGCTGCTATTACTGATGTAATTGCCAAAGGAATGTTTTTTCCCCGTATTTCATGGATTGTTTACCCATACAAGCTTGATTTTCAACAGCTTACTCTATTTAAAGACAGAAACACTTAAAAGTCTACCTTTTCAGGATTTGCTGGGCTTGGCATTTTCACTATGAACTATAACCTTTGCCATTTACTTGCTCCCCAAATTATGATAGAACTCTGGTAATGCAGACCTTGGAATAGAGAACTTGCATTAATACATGCTTTTAAGCAGTAGTTGTAACTCATATACAACGGACTACTAGCCTCCTGCATCTTTTGTCTATCTGGTAAACATACTGGCAAAATGGTGGCTACACAGTCGTGATACATTGAGTTGTAGGGCAAAGCATAAGAAATGAGCAAGAAAAACATGCAGAATTAGGACTGAGATACCTTCCTAGAATTTTTCTGTTACAAAAGCATGGAATAAATTTGAGGTAAGGTGCTGTTGAAAAGGTACAAGGAGGCGTACAGACGTCAGTAACTGTTGCACAGTGGTGTGGTATCAAGGTAATAATAGTATTTTCACACATTTTAAACATACCTATAAAAAAGGTAGGACAGAAATAGTGATTTGTTGCCTTGATTTGGGTGAACTTCAGGTAAAAAGGAAAGAAGCAGCAGGGTTGATAAGGAGGTTCCAGTAAACAACAGGAGACAGAAAGAAACTTTTTTTTTTCTAATTTCCCATTTTAGCTGGTAATTTGCATTTCATAAGAGGGAGTCTTCCAGTCAGTATATTTCCAGTGCATAATTGCACTTCGCAAGTGGTTAAGCACTTGGACCGTAGCCTTGTGTCTCCCAGCACCAACAAAAATGTGCTGTAATTGTTCGGAAATGCAGTGCTCTTTATGGCTCACTGCCACATGCTACTTCATACTAATTCTGTCAGCTCCCTCAAGCTCAGCAGATGCCACAATCAGGCAGAAAATGAAAATCTTCCAGGGAGTTCCCTTTTCTGAAGCAAGTGGTGATGGTAGTTCAGTGGAGCACACTTCTGCATCAGAGCTGAAGAGAGGTTGGACTCATTGCAGTACTATTTTGCATTCTCTGGCAGAGTACAGAACACTAACATTTTTCATTTTACTACACAAAGGTGTATATATGTTTTCATTGGGAAAATTCAGAATGAGCTGAAAAGCCCAAATCAATTTCCACTGACAAAATCTAAAATGGAAAAATAGGTCATTTCAGACTAGTTTGACTTGGAATGAAATATTTGCTTTATACAACTACCCTAAATGCACCGATTTTCTCCTGGTTCAGTATTTGGCAATAAGCACTGGCCTGCTGGGTGGCCTGGTGATGCTGTTGTGCTTTCATTTTCTCACCTGTAAAATGGAAAATTGTCCAGTCAAGAAACACTTCCCAATTTGTAATGATAGATTTTTTTAACTTTATTTTAGAAGTTTGCTTGTATCTACTGTGTTTAACTGTAAGGAACAATATAAATGTGAAGAAAGATATATCCCATGAGTAAATATAGGGTCTGTAATTAACCAGTATATTGTAGTAATACCAAAGGTATCTCATTAGTATATACTTATAATAATGAACTCTAAGTTATTTCTATCAAATGCAACAAGCTTGAATGATTTAATGCAGTATTTATATTCAGTGTTTAGTCACAGGGAGATGAAATTGTTAAGTGGTGGATTTATAAAACTAATATTTTTCTAATATTTTTCCTGTGTTTGTGTTAGACCTTATTAGTATTTGATAAATTCATCTTTTCTTTTAACTATACTCTTTCAAATGACATGACAGTGAGGATATGTCAAGAAACCCATTAAGCACTAATAGTCACTGGAGTAAGTAGTAGCTTACTTAGATGAAAGAATGTATAATACAGGAGATGTTCACTACATCAGTCTCTTAATTCACAATAGGTTGAAATGGTCTAGATTAAATATATGTAGAACAAGACCATTTGCTAGTTTAATTTGGGATGGATTTATTGATTTCAGTGATGCTGTATACAGTTAAGGCTGTGGTTTATGATCTCTGCCTTAAATAAGAATTGATTTCACACTGGGATTATTTATTTCTATAAAGTAAAGTTCAGATATATGTTGGTAGAATTAATGGCTAAGTTTATATGCAACTAAGTGGAAAGCAATTTAGTAAAGAGATGCTAAGGGAGGTCAGGTATCTTTTTATGAAGAAGAAAGCTCTGTAAAAACATATGCTCTGTTTATGCAAATTTTGTAAATAGAGTTACAATACTTCTAAAAGAGCATTTCAGTGTCGTTAATAATCACATGAGACATTAATGTCTGGATGGCAAGTGACGGACCAGTACAGTGCAGCTGATACAAGGAAGGAAGGATTCAGACATGGGGACCTAAAGGAGTACTAAATCAGGATTTAGTCTAAGTCCAGAGTCACCTTCTGTGTTTGACAGCTGGCAATGGCAGCACTCGGTGAGTACCTCAACTTATTTTTTCACTTTGCAGTTTCCACAATTTCTTCTGATCACATCCAGATGTGTGCATCAGTCTTAGTGCTGAACAGTTTGACACTGCCTCCTAGCTAATCAATATCCCAAGTCCAAGCACGCTTACACCCCCTGCTTCAGCCTGATGGGCTTACCTGGTGCGCATCTAATGCTTTGAACTGGACTCCACACAAAAAGTTGAGACAGCATCTGCCTTCTGTTAAAAAAGTGTAAGGAAAGTGTTATGCTATTGCTCCCTAGAAGACACAGTTTATGATTAAGAGACCCTGTTTGGAGTACAAGATGGTCGTCCATGGCATAAGGGAGATTCTGGTCTTCATCTATGGATTCTGAAGGGAGAGCTGGTGCCCTCATGCTCTAAGCCATCCTGGGCTGGGCCACTTTTTCCCCCTTGTCTTGAAGGTGTGGTGATTTTTATCATGTTTATCAACTGCATGCAGTTTACACATTAATTGCATAGTGTATTTAACATTATCATATTTCTGTTTCTTATATTCTGAATATGAGTGTAAGGAAAAGGGATAATGGTCCTACTAATACAATGTACAGAGAAACAAAGGATAAAATACAAATGGAGATGAGAAAAATGTGTTAAGATTTTAGAAGAAATGAAAAAGTTGTCAGAAGAGGGCAGCCTTTTCACATGAACTATAAACCAAGAACAATACAGAAAACATCTTAAATTTTTCCTTTCGCTATAGCTGAGCATGCCAGCGTGGGGTTGACCTTGTTAAGGAAACTGCAACATGCACAAAACTTGATCACAACAAGAATGCTTCTCTTTTTTGCTGCCTTCAAAGGACAGAGGCCTGGCTTTACAGTAATAGTTTTTTTCCTGTTATGTTCAGACAAGAGAGTTAGAAATTATTTTAAGATGAGTCAACAAAGGGAAATGTGGTCATCCTTCTTTATTTCTTTCTTTTTTTTTTAATTAAGGGCAAATGAACTTTGAATACTTTGGGTATTAAGGGCAAAATCCACTTGCTTTAATATTATTGCAGAGAGGTAAGCCAGTATTTAGATTAAGAACTAACAAAGCACTAGTAAATTAAATGAATGCTTTATTAATGTATTCTTAATCATACCAATCTGTCTCAGTATTTATTCAAATACAATATGTAATCATTAAGACTGTTTCAAATAGTGAATTGCATAAGCAATTGGCAGACTACACTGGTTTTATACAGAACTTGTTGCAGTCTCCAGCTACAACTAGCCTGTAGCTATTCCAGCGAATGTATCACTGCAGTGATAAAAGAGAAACCCTAAAATTTGAATGAACATAATTTGTGAACTGATTCAAGAGATTATGAAGGTGTGTTTTAATTTCTGACTCCTGAGTGGAAGGAGTAGCCCTGTGGCTGCGTCTGTGAGTAATTTAGCCCAGGTAGGTCAGGGCAATGGAGCTGGAACTCCCAAACTGTCTAAGTAAGGCTTTATGAATATCACCACCAGGGTAAGTAGGCATACTTCACAAAAATTTAAAACAAACATGACAGTTAAAATGCCTTATGTATCAGTATCTATTGGAACTTTTCCATATTAAGACCTTTCTTCAAATCTCAAATTAAAATGTCCAACATCTCAGCAGCTTTTTATTAACCTAGCCATTGTTGCAAAGTGACTTCAAGATCAGGGGCATCTCATGGCCAGTAGCTCAGAGTAGGAGCAGAGGGAGCTCTTATTTCATCTACCTGTAGATACTCAATCTACTGTCTGTTGAAAGGTTAAAATGTAAAAGATATAGGCCAAACAGGAAAGACTATAGTCAACTCTGTAGTTATGCCTTAAATCAGAAGGATTCCTTGAATATACAGGGATTCACACCAGTAAATAGTGACCCAAGTGGTTTTGGACCCCCTATTCCAAACAGTGTATGCAGAATATATATCTGTTGTGTTCTAAGAATGGGAACCCCACATGCTAGCTGTGCAAGACAATGCAATTTGAACACATTCTGTCTGCAAAATCAGAAAGGAAAGGAAAAGCAAGGCAACTGGAAGATTAGGACTCTTGACTTTCCAGAAACTTAATATGCTTATGTATATTTAGGATGGGAACTTTTCCCACTTTGAAGTGCTTCTAACTCAGGTTGTTATTTCCTTTTAGTTGATATGTCAATGAATCCCTGCAAGATGTAAGATAACACAACCACTTCTTTCAAAAATCTTTAGTGAATTAGATTCAGTAACATTTTAACAAAATGATCTGAAACGAGGAGAATTAGACTGCAGTGATTTTTTTTTTTTTTTTTTAAGAAGTGACAAACAATAGCCCCTGTACATAGTGGTATTGTTTTTTTCATGTGTTCAAGAGGAATCAATTGCACTTGCCACAGAAATAATCTCTTAAAATATATTTTTAATTTGAACAAACTAGGAGTCTAATTGAACTTGCTTGATGTTAAAACTTTCTTTCTACCTCAGAATCTTTCCTTTGTCAATTAGGAGGACAGTTTAATGAATCAAAGTAGATTCTTGTGGCTTTCTGACAGGCGAGAGGGAGCGGCAAGTTTCAAAAAGAAGTCAGGTGTTGGTCAAGCAAATGTGAGGGAGCCCATACCTCTCACTTTTAAAAATATAAATCAGAAATATCTCCAGTGAAGGAAATTATAACCCCAGAATCATGTTGCTGGAAAGGCAGTGGAAATGAAGGAGGTGAAATCAGAGGAATCATCAACCTTACATCTGAATAGTTATTGATGTAATTCTGTAATTCCATATCTATTTTAATATGTGCCAAATATCAAAAAACTCTGCAAATTTCCTTAAGGTTTGGAAATCTATCTTGAGTGGAAATTCAGGTCTAGGCACTTGGCTGAGTGAGGACTCAACTTCAGTTAATGAAGTTTTTAGACCTTGATTCAGTAAAGCACTTAAACTCCAGGTGATTTAAGTGATTGGTTAAGATGAGAATTAAGTAAGCACTCAAACAGGACCCTACCTAATTGCAGTCTCAAAAACTGTCATAAAATAGGTTGTGTGTGATACGCATATTATGCCTTTGTTCCAACTGAGAAACAAATACACAGCATAAGGAAGGAGCAAAGGGTGTCTAAAGGCTCTAGCAATATTTTCCCTCTCATACATCTACTCCATGCTCATGGATGCTTTTAGTCTGTGGCTTCCACCCTTCAGGCAGGTCTAAGGGGAAGGCAGAGTTAATCACAGCCTGGCACACTGCTCAACATGAGGTGCATGCATTGTCATGTATTGGATGCCAAGACACACCCCTGTTCCTATAAAATATAGCAAGATGTCTTCACTGTGGATGCAGACCAGATGGGGCTTTAGCTTTTCAGTTCTTATTCAAAACAATTCTTTCACTTTAATGCATTTGATTTCCAGCTGATTTTCCTTAAAGGAACAGAGGGCTGTATGAAAGGTGTCAGGAGCTGTGCTTACAGTTTAAAGGTGTTATAGTATATATAATGCATATTATTGTATTTTAGGATAGCTGAATTTTGAATATTTCCCAGTGTTTTGACTAGCAAAACACATGTGATCCTGGTAGGTCCACATTATTGAAGAGACACATATAAACTGGAAATTTTCCAGAAACAGTATGACTCTGCCTGTCTGTTAAGATCTGTCTCCTTTTGAGACTGACTGGATTGGAGGTAGTAGACTTGTATACTTGTCTATGTATATGCATGCAATAAAAGCTTCGGCCCTCATATAGGTTATTGTTAGCTTGTCAGTAGGATTCCTAGGCCACCCTTGACTATCAATAGCTGGATCTAATTTTAAAAAGTGGGGTTTTTTTCCTTTCTCATTTTTGCATTCCTTTCTTTCTGAACTAAAAGAGGAGAAGGACTTCTGGTTAGCAAAATTGCCAGATTCCTTTGAAATCTATGCCCTTATTGTGTAAAGAATTGTCCTGGTTTCAGCTGGGATAGAGTTAAGTGTCTTCCTAGTAGCTGGTACAGTGCTGTGTTTTGAGTTCAGT
>JANZLQ010000031.1:22089796-22116422 GCA_026212715.1 Elanus axillaris | reverse complement strand
TGTTGTTATCATTATAATTACTTTCTTCTTTTCTGTTCTATTAAACTGTTCTTATCTCAACCCATGAGTTTTACTTTATTTTTCTCGATTTTCTCCCCCATCCTGCTTGGGGGGGGGGTGAGCGGCTGCGTGGTGTTAGTTGCTTGCTGGTGTTAAACCACGACACCCATGCATCTTGTCCTTCTTCCCCTTTATCTTATTTTCTCCCTTCTTGGTGTTATTGCTGGTGCCACCACTTTGCAGAGCTCCAGGAGGGGAATTTGCTCATTCCTTGGCTCCCTGCATTCACAGGCACCCAAAAGTTGTATGTCAGGTTGTAATTCTAATGCTAAATGAAATGGAGGAAGTACTGTTCTGTGAATAACTCACCTGTGAAATGCCATCAGTTAACTCACACGTTTTTCATTAATGGTTAAGGTTTTGTTTCGTGTGACAGATGCAGTACTAAATATTACTAGCTGGGTACTTCTTCAGCACACGTATCAGTTGATGTGAATTTTACTACTGATTTAATTCCTTGTAAAATTAAAGTCCTCACGAGAATAAGGCCTTTATTTAACTGGCAGAGGAGACAAGAATGCTCCATGTTTAGGAAAAGAAAAGATGCTTGTACAGGAGTAATTGTTTCTGGTATGGTAATTGGGAACTTAATATATTACTAAAAATGAATGTGAAGGAGGTGGATTGATAGTGGTTTGAAAAAGAGTGCAGTAACTGTTATTGATAAAGGCTGTTGCTCTCCATGTTTTGCATGCCTATGATCAGGTAAGGCACAGAAAGAAAACTCTCAGTAAATCTTCGTAGGCAAAATAAATCCTATTTTTCTTGTTAATGTTAAAGTGTTTGGGCTCAATCTTGGAAGTAAGCAGATCTAAACTTATTTTAAATAATTGATTGTAGGTGTTCTTACTCTTTTTTTTTCCTATAATGTCTTCTGTGAAGCAATTTCTCATGTAGTGGCTATATATAAAGTTCATCAGAATTGGAGAATTTTATGACACAATATTGTTGTTACGGCATCCTTTACCCGCCTCTGCCCAGTTTGGTAAGAAATAGTTTTTCAGGTATTCAGTTATGCATAGACTGTTTGGAATTCATAGTATTTTTTGGTGTGCATGTTGCCGAAATCCAGAACAAAACTCCTTAACAGCAATGAGAATTTAAGAAGCAGGCACCCCTTTATTGCAGCACTGGGTACACGGGGGATCGCTCCACCTAGCGTGTGCACCTGGCTAGTCTAACTGTGCAGGTTAAATACACACCTGTTATACATATTCATTAATTATGCAAATGTCCTCAACACAGGCACAGTACAATTCTCGTCATCATATATTAGATTATATAAAAGTACATTCTATGTTAATTCTTAAATATGACCTTTCTAATGATTGGTCCTTCCGTCACACCATCTTATTAATATTCTTAGGTTACAACAATCATTGGTTGATCTCACATAATCCATTAATCAGAATTTTGATCAAAGTAGGGTTTCCTAGCAACAAACTGGTGTCCATAACTGTCTCCTTGGTCTCCTGAAACAAAACACTATAGATCAATTAATCTTCGCCAAAGTCACTGTAGTCAACTGACTTTAAACAATGCTTGAATCTTTATGGTTACACATAATACATTTTGTAATGTTCCTAAATCTCTATAACTGCATTAAAAATATCACTTGCCTATTTCACAATCAAACTTTTATCAAAGTACTTGCAACATGCAGATGGCTTTGGTTTTCCTGCTTTAGTATTCATTTTGTTATTCCCCTTGTGATTGTTCTGGCTTAATTGGTGTTTGTTATATAGCACTCGCCTAATTATATGCTTGCATATTGCAAAGTTTAGGGGTTTGAATGTCTATTATGTGCCTATTCTGCAGCTCTTCATAAATTTTTTTCAATATGCTCTGACACTGCAGTCATTCCAGAGAATATCATTAAAATTATCTTTAATGCCTTTTCACTTTTTAAGGGTGGCACTTCAGGTTTGTTTTCTTTATCATTCATATTCCATATTTTCTTGCCTAGCATTTTGGAGAAGTGAAATGAAAATTGCAGAATAGCAAGAAGAGTAAGCAAGCCAATAATTATCTACTTTGTATTCTTATGTTGTGAAGTATTGCATCCTGAGTGCTTTAAAGATTTATGGATGTGTGCTTATTCAGAAGCATGTAGGGTTACAGACTTTTTTCTCAAGAAATGGTTTTGTGCTGCCTTGATCTGCTCAATTCAGATCTTGTCTCACCTTTTTTCTTTTCTTTTTTTTTTTTTTAGTAATTAAAAATCAAAGAAGCTGAAAATCCTAAGTGATGTTCCAGCTATTGTTTCACTACATGGCCAAATTGAATCGGGAAACAGACTTGCTTGAAAATAATAGCAACAGAAGCAGAAAAGCGCTTTTGCAGACCCAGCTTTATTCCCAGGTATAGTTCATAGCGTGCCCTCAAAAACAGTCATTCTAGCTCACTTGAGCCCCTGGGGACTGTGGGTCCAGTAACTTGTCCCAAAGTTAGCTGGTTTCAAGGTCATGCTACCATAGCTGTTGAATGCCCTGTAAGCCTCCTAGGAGTTGGGAAATCCCTGTGGTGGTTGGAGTAGTTTGCAGCCTTACCAGTTGTGTCAGGCTTCCTGCAGATCAGACTCTTCAGCACTTAAGCTTTCTGGTCTGACTGCTTTTCTTAAATCGAGAAGCTGATCTGAGACATCCTGTCTCCACTTCTTTTTTCCCCCTTCCCTCATTGTGATTTATTGCTTTCTAATTTCTGCCAGCATGCTGTTAAAGGGATCAATGGGAAAATCTGCGTGGTAAAAATAACCTAAAAGACATCTCTGAAACATTTTTAACCCAGACAGTTACAGAAATATGTCTCATTGCACTGACTTCCAACGAGTTATATGGGTTAACTCAGGGAAGATTAAATGAAGCAGGACTGCAAGAACTGTCTGGTTTTACTGCAAGAAAGAAATACGTTTTACAAGCACCTTTAGTCCGTATTTTAGGTTTTCTTCAATATCATTACAACTAGATGGTAAATAGTAGGAGTTTCATGAATCAATACAAAGATGTCTGGGTGTGTGCCTGTTGCAGTGTTTTCATTACAGCAGACACAGGAGGCATATTTCCAAAGAATATAATAAATCTTGTCTTTGGAGGTTTGTATCCTGAATATTTTCACTTTTTTTTTTCTATCTGAAGATAACATTCAATTGTTCATGTCGGTTTTAGAAAGAATGAGTAACAGAATATTTCAGTCATCACGACATGTCAATAGGAGTTATTGCTATTCAGATGTCATGTAATAATAGGAAAAGTACATAAAAAGAATAAACCCAGAAAGAAAACAAGATTTTAATTTCAGTCTACCATGACATTTTAGCATTTTCTGGAGCGAATTAGAAAATTTACCAACAGCAAATTCCAACTGGAAAAAAAACCCACTATAGGAATTCTTATTGAAGTCAATATAATTATAGATAAATATTTGTTTACTCTAAATACTTTTTCAGCAAGAAAACTGTCACAATATAGCTACATGTATAAGTAAGCAAAAGTGTTCAGCAATGGCCCCAGAATTTTCCAGTTCAATATTCTTTATTGTGCAGGTATCTATGATCGCTTGGGTCATCTATTAAAGTAACCTGGTTATCTGGTCTCATGACATTTTTCCAAACCTAGGGCGTGGCAGCTAGTAGAGATGACTGTAGATCTACTTCTCCCTGAATTTCACTCTTTTCAATTGGACTCCTTATTAGGTGCTTTACTTGTTAAATAAATGCCCTCCATTCCTGTGCCCGTGCTTTCCATATGTGAAAGTTTTCAGTATCAAAGTACTCTACCCTTCAGCAAATTTCTATTAAAACAAGTAGGAATTTTGTCTGATTGCAAAGCACTGGGAGGGACCTTATCTGAATGCCACATAACAGCTCTTCTTATCTTTCAGACTTGCAAGATTGAATTGCTCTGCAAGAGTTTTCTTTTTTAAGTTAAAAATGAGCATGTAACTCAAATTTTCAATTATCTGTAATACATTGGAGGAGTTTAAATTTCTGAAAGAGGAAGAAAGCAGCAAACTTTTTTTTTTCAAGTAGGCATTCCTTTTATCTTATTAGAACCATACAGAGTGTTAAAACAAAAGGATCAGAAAATATAATACAAATTCCAAGATACTGATCATTATAATCAGTTTTTTTTGAAGTTGAAGTGCTAAAATTTTAAATGCAAGTGATGACTACCTCTGATTACATACACTTGTGTTAAGAATTCATAAGAAGTACAGGTCTATGAACAGTTTGACTAAAGAAGTTCACATCAGAAGTAATGTGGTTGATTTGTCAAATTTATATGCTTTTGTTTTATCTAGTAGAAATTCAGACTTTTAAAAAGTAGAATATTTTAACCTACAGACAAGGAGAATAGGTGATAAAGAATGCGGTAGAGCTGGAGAAGAGTTCAGAATTTGGGAGTGTAGGAAAAATATGGTCTATGCACATACACTATAAATATGCATGCATATGTGTCTGTGGAGAACACATTCAACAAAAAATTCTGCAGGAAAAGGTGGCAATGTTTCATTTGTGTAATCTTCTTGTATTATTTTCTTCTGTAGAGGAAAAAATTCTCCTGTATTCTGGAATGAAGTAGTATGTGTTTGGAAGGAGGAAGGAATTTGGACTCATTTACAGAAGGCCAGAAAAAAAAAATGCAGCATTTTGGGAACATATTCTGATTCTCCCTAGCACTGGTGCCAAGTTTCCTTTCATACTGATGGGTTAAGACAGTATGGCCATGGAAACCATAAGTAACTAAGGGTTTGTAGCATTTTCTTCAGGCTGCTCCCCAGGACAGTTTTGTGGCAAATCCTGCAGAACAAATGTCTGCTGATTGTTACTTCCTTGTGGTGACACCTGTTGGCAAACAAAAAGTGATGTGATTTAGAAGTGCTGAGACACCTGTTGTTGCAAGAGCTGTTGTATCAAGGTATCATGACGACTGCAGGGAAAAGAGGCAAGGACATTAAAGGTGTTTGCTAATAAGTGTATACTATATATGTGTATAGCTAAATGTAATAACCTGTAAGTTGTTTGCTTCCTCTTGTGAATTAATGTACATGCTCACTGATTTGATGGAGTCAAATCCTAGGCCAGGTGTCCTTTCAAGGGGAAGGTGCTGTATTTTCTGTCTCCCTTGCAAAGGGACTATTGTGGTTTGTAGCGTTTGTGCCAGGATGCCTACATGCTGTCTCCGTTATCTTGATGTGGTCCATCATGCATTACTGTAGAAGCTATGTGTATTTGGTAAGAGCATGAAATCATCCTGGTTTGCATCCTACTTGCATATAATAGTTTTCATATCAAATGTAACTTTATTTCATCAAGATAATAATATGCCTAGAAATATCAGGTGTATTAGTGATATACCTGTATATCAGCAAAAGAGTTTGCAGAGGTGCAGTTACCGAGAAAACAAAAATTTATGTTGCATATGAGTGAGTGGTAGGCTTCTATTGTCAGCCCATGTTAAAGCACAGGCCTCCATTAACCTATGTGGGCACATAGCAAGGCTTTGGCAGTCATTTATCTGGTTTCAGCAGTGCTTATACATGGGGTATCACCCTGTTTGCCAGCACTGGGAAAAGATTTTTTGCCCTCCTAGTCCCATATCCAACAGTTGCTCTAGCTGGCTGAGTGAGGAGACTAGAAGAAAACCATGTTCAAGATGTACTCTATTGCTCTATATCATTGCTGGATTTTTTTGCCTTGGGAGACACAACAGATGCCAAAATTTCCAGAACAGGTTTTTCTGCTCTAGGCTAGGATGATAAGGAGCAGAAACTCCTGAAAGCAGTTCAGGAGTTAATTACTAATTTATTTAATAGTACACTATCTCCTAGTCTTTTTAAAGAACAGGGGGAGATATCAGTATTGGTCCCCCAAGGAAGGAGGTAAGGGAGCCCTACTTTTTTTTGTTTTGTTTTGTTTTGTTTGATAGAATGCTATCAATGTTTCTTTCTAGGGCTATCTATAATCAGGGGGAGAGGCGGGGAATGCTAGTGGTAAAAAGCATCGCACAGTATTTAGGGCAGTGGCCCAGGAATCCAGAAATGAAGATTCAAACTGATGGCCACGGTCAAAGTGTTCCCCTTCCTCTGCCTGAGCTCTCCATCTGTAAAATGAAAAATAATGGTATTCCTCTGCCTCTCAGAATTGTTATAAATGCACTAAAGCTTGTGAAGCACTTGCTATTTAGTGATGGGGAAGGCAAAAGTACAGAAGATGGAGTTCCTTGTGAAAAAAGCTTTTTGCTATTAAGGGATTTTCCATAGCACTTATTTTACCTCTAACAATCAGTTTTAGCTGACAGTATTTTAGTAGTAGAGCTTTCAGACATGTCTGCTCTTTTAAAAAAAAAATAAAAAAAATCTTTTTTTTAATTACAAGTGCTATCAACATTTCTAAGTTAGACCAAGCTGTGCCAAACTTGATGTCAAATTAAGACTTTTACTTTACAAGATTCTTCTGCATTCTCTGCCTTTCACAGTGATCAACCTTATAATGTGTCTGGACATACTGTCAACATAGATGACTTACCCTGAAACAAACTTCCCCCCAAAACACTTGACCATCTGTAATCACTACAGCGTGTATTTAACTTCTTGTTGCATTGTACTTAGCAACTAATGGAAATAGTAACTTGGGGTTAGTTCTTTGCTGCTGGTGGTGTAACCTCTTTGATTGCAGTTTTTACTAGGAGGGAGCTAATCAGCCCTGGTAATAGGTAAATCGGGCCTGTGGCCATTCCCACCTTGGAGGAGGGTGTGGCTAGACTCAAACCAGGCCTGCTGAGCTGGCAGAAGAGCTTTGCCATTCCTCACCACCTCTGCTAATCCAGTGCTCTGTTGGGGAGGGTGGTGGTGGTGGTAAGGTGTCACGGGCAACACAGAACCAAAGCTTTAAAAGCTTAACAAAATACTATACATCAGCTGGTTTCACTTGGGCAAAAAATCATTGTCCGGGCCTGGAGAGCCTTGGGGGCTGCCGTCACCCTGCACCTGCCCGTCCCTGGGCCTCGCTGGGCCGGACACTGGCCTCAGCCCGACCCCGTCCCCTCCTGGGGGCTGCCTTCCCAGCCGGGCCAGGGCCTGCAGTGGTGCCCGGGATGGCTGGGCTGTGGCTGACCCCAGTCACCTTCACTGGCCTGTCTGGCCTCGCTGGGGGCTGAGGGAGGTGGCTGGTGGCAGGGGGAGGGCACCTCTGCCCCTGTGATGCCTGGCACAGCTTTATCCACTGTGTTTTATACTGTTCCCATGAATTGTAACATCACAGACTCCTTGCAAATAATGTTCCTAAGGGTTTGATAATTTCAGGAGGACCCATTCAGCCTGCTTCCTAGGTAGCAGTGCCTTGATTTTTATTTTTTTGGTATATCCCATGTAGGGGGGCTATGGCAGCTAGGAGGTGATGAACAGCTCCCTTGGCCCCGTGCAGCCATAGCTGGTAGGAGAGACGTGTAGATCCTGCCACGAGGCATCAGTGCAGCACTGCCGGGAACAGCACATCACAAGGTGTGAACAGCCTGGTTCCCAGCTCTGGCAGAGACTTTGCAGCCAAGAGCAAGGCTGTCTCACCTACTTACCGTGATAGCACTTTATGGCACACTCATTTTCCAAATTCTGTTGTGAAGAAATATTCTCTATGCAGGGTATGACTCGGAAGCAAGAATGTTTCTGCGCCTCCATGCGATCACAGAGCTGCTTCTGTAAACAGGGGTAGCAGAAATAATGTCTGATGCTTGCAAGATTTGATGGGTGCTCTGATGGCCTCCCACACAAAATCTTTGTGATGGGACGTTCTCCATCAGGAATACTGAATGGGTAAAGTTGTCAAGGTCCAGCCTGGTATCACGAGGATTTAAAAGCTAAATTGTAACAATCAAATAATGGCTTAAGGCAGGAGGAATTGTTTTGAGAGGATTGTTTTGGGCCATGGAGCCTGGTTTATTTTTGTCTCATGTTTTAATATTGTTTGGTAAATTATTTCACACACATGACACTCTGTACTGCAATGGGTGCCCAGCTCATTGTTTATATGATTAAATAAATAGAACATAGATCCAAATATGCTGAAATGCTCCTCCAAACAATACGCAGTCTCATACTTCTTATGGAATTAAATAAATGTAAACCTGTCACTTTAATATATGGAAATCTCTTTACTTCAATGATACAATTGCAAGACTTTCCTACAGCCACAAAGCACACAACTAATCTGGAGTGAGTCTTTGAAGTGTAAATTGTACATTTCCCACCAAACACTTGAAGTAAAAGATGGGAAACATCAATTCACACTACTGACAAAAAAAGACTCCAGTTTGTCACAAGAAGAAAGATTTTAAATTTGCAATTTTCATCTACAAGATAAGGTGTTAATGAATTTTATCCGATGGGTATGTAAATTTCTCCTGAACTTTGTTACAGAGCATCTATTGTGCAACTACTGAAAAGAGTGGAGACTGTAGTCAGTCAAGGGGGAAAAACTTTTAATTTACCTTGTTGTGTTTTTTTTTTTCTTGTTCTTTCATGGATTCTGACATGGGAGCCTTGTCCAACTCTGTGACTGAAATCAGTGGAAATACTTTTATTTTATATTTTTTTAATAATAAGTTTCAGATCAGGCCAGTGTTGGAAGAGGCAGAAAAATCTCCTTTTTTTATTTTAGTCAGAGTAGACAATGTCCAATACTCTTACAAATTTGGTTTTCTTTAGAAAATAAACCATATTCAATAAATTAAAAGGCATTTCTTGGGGGAGAGGTGGAGGGTTGCATATAAATGACCTTGATCCTGTGATCCACCAATGGCAGACAGTGAGTCTTCATCTAGATTCTCTGTAGAAGCAGATTAAGAGCTGCAGAGCAAGAGTTAATTTCCTAAAGACAGATCTATTTTAACAACAACAAAACCCAAACCTTTGACCTATAATGTACAAAAGATTTTGTTGTGAGGTCTGACTTCTGTATAAGTTGAAATATTGCCTTACATCAAGAGTAGCTGAGTAATTTGCAACAACCTAATAATAGGAGTCTTAAACTATCCACAGTTAGAGGATTCCACTTACATTTAAGTGGAATATCTTGTATTTCAGTTTGTACTGCCTATTATCTCTTGTCATATCACTCGATACCCCCGAGAAGACTCTGGCTCTGTCTCCTTTACATCCATAATGCCTATGTAATTATGATGACAGTATTTTAAGTATTTGTAACTTCAGATTAGAGTAAGGTGACCAACAGATTTTGTTCTGGACTTATTCCATTTTATTCCATTTCCTTCTTTAACTCTGTCTCTTAGGTTATGACTTTTGTTTTGGTGTATGAAATTGTATTACATATACAGGAATTATGTAACATGAATTTGAAGCCTTTGTTAAAATGTGAGGAGCAATCAGCTTTACAGCACTATTCCCTCCAGCTAAGTCCTAAACACTATTTCATATCTGAAACATGCACACTTTAAGTCATAGGTGGCTGTGTACATCTGGCTCTTCATAGTAATGCAATGCCTTAAACATTTTAAAATAAATTTGCTGTGGAAATGCTCCTCAAACATGAATTCTATCTCCAATTAGTAGGAGTTTTTCAACTACAGAACATTTTCTAAGTGCAGAACTGAGTCCAGCCTAGATCTATCTCATCTATGGAATAAATCACTGGGATGAACTTCATGCTTGGCTACAGCAGTGTAAATGTAAAGTAGATTCATTGAAGTCAACTGGGTAACTGCAGATTTATGCTGCCATTACTGAGAAGTGATTTGCTGGAAGTGTTTGCTTTTTCACTCCCTCATTGCTACAGTTTCTGTACAAGTGAAATATGTAATAGTTATTATTTGGCCTTAGTATCATTCTAACAATTAAATTGCAAAGAGGTAAAACTTGACCAAATCAGGCTTAAACAGTTATTTTAAGTGCATGCTTCCTGTAGGTAGTAGAAAACCTGGGTTTCCTAGGTTGTAGGTTATGGTGTGTGGTGGGTTGACACTGGCTGGATGCCAGGTGCCCACCAAAGCTGCTTTATCATGCCCCCTCCTCAGTTGGATAGGGGAGAGAAAATATAATTAAAGACTTGTGGGTCTAGATAAGGACAGGGAGAGATAACTCACTAATTTCCATCACAGGCAAAACAGACTCAGCTTGGGGAAAATTAATATAATTTATTGTCAATCAGATCAGAGTAGGGTAATGAGAAATAAACTCTTTAAATACCTTCTCCCCCCACCGCTGCCTTCTTCCCAGGCACAATTCCACTCCTGAATTCTCTATGTCCTCCCTCCCAGTGGCACAGGGGGACAGGGAATGGGGGTTGGGGTCAGTTCATCACACCTTGCCTCTGCCGCTTCTTCCTCCTCAGGGGCAGGACACCTCACTCTTCCCCTGCTCCAGTGTGGGGTCCCTCCCATGGGAGAAAGTAATCCATGAACAACTTCTCCAGTGTGGGTCCTTCCCACAGGCTGCAGTTCTTCAAGAACTGCTCCAGTGTGGGTCCCCTCCATGGGGTGCAGTCCTTCAGGAACAGACTGCTACAGTGTGGGTACCCCACAGGGTCACAAGTTCTGCCAGCAAATTTGCTCCAGCATGGGCTCCTCTTTCTCATGGGTCCATAGGTCCTGCCAGGAGCCTGTTCCGGCACAGGCTTCCAGCCTCCTTTGGATGCATGCACCTGCTCCAGCACAGGTTACTCCATGGGCTGCAGGTGGAGATCTGCCCCACTGTAGACATCCATGGGCTGCAGGGGGACAGCCTGCCTCACCATGGTCTTCATCACAGGCTGCAGGGGAATCTCTGCTGCAGCACCTGCAGCATCTCTTCCCCTTCTTTCTTCACTGACCTGGGGGTCTGTAGAGTGGTTTCTCTCACATATTCTCACTTTTTCTTTTCCAGCTGCTGTTGCACAGCTGTTTTTTTCCCCATTCTTAAATCTGTTATCCAAGAGGTGCTACCACCACTATTGACAGGCTCAGCCTTGGCCAGCAGCGGGTCCGTCTTGGAGCCGGCTGTTATTGGCTCTATTGGACATAGGGGAAGCTTCTAGCAGCTTCTCACAGAAGGCACCCCTGTAACCCTCCAGCTACCAAAACCTTGCCATGCAAACACAACACATGGTGTCAGGCTGTTTCTCTGTCCAACCACTCCTTTGAAATTTAACTCTTCTGTTAACAAAGATACTATGGTATTAGAGACATTAGCTTCTGCATTTTGTGACAGTAGGTGTTGCAGAAGAGACAGATACTATCAGCTCACTCTGAGGGAAAGAAAGGCTGTGGCGTGAACTTAATCCTTACTAAATACAAGAGAAGCCAGGAGGGGGAAAGATGTTACTGATGCCCTACTCACAGGACGACTTCTTCCAGAATTCAGATGTAGTTATTACACGTCAGAGAGCTCAAATATGAAACATTATCATACTTGGTTTCATGAGCTTTGTTGTTCCTGTGAATCAGCAGATTGGTAAATAGCTTCTCTGTGTTAATATTATCTTTGTGTAGCTGGGGAAAATGAGCATAGCAGAGAGGCAGTAGATCACTGCACTGCAAAAGGATTGTTTGAGTAATCCATTCTTGCAAAATTATTCTCCCTATTCTAATAATATGCACTAACAGTAGGTTTCCTCACTGCCAGCAGCACCAAATTTGGGGGTCTGTTGCAGGATGGGGTAGTTGGGGAAGAATCCTAAGAAACTTCAGCCTTCACCTCTTTTTCAGACCCATGTTTATGGCAGTGGCCATTAACACGAGTCCATTGGAAGAAAAGGGCAATGGAAAAATATTTGTCAGGCCCACTTGAAATAAGTTAGGTATCAACTTTGTCATAACCATCTCAAG
This sequence comes from Elanus axillaris, assembly GCA_026212715.1. NCBI lineage: Eukaryota > Metazoa > Chordata > Aves > Accipitriformes > Accipitridae > Elanus > Elanus axillaris. Next base: position 22,104,549 of record JANZLQ010000031.1, on the reverse strand, counting down.
AATGGCCTTCTCCATTAATATTTATCACTGTAATAGTTATCAAGCCTGGTAACGCTACACTTTTTCTGACAATTGCTATCTCTATTACAGCAAATACAATGGATCAAATCCTCGACATTAATTCAGCAGATTGATAGTGTAATTCAGTTTATTGCAATCTTACTGGTCTGCAATGTATATCTGCCCTTGTGGCTACCTTCTCTTCTTTGGAAAAACACTTTCAATGTAGCAACCTATTGCCTGATGCACTTCTTAAAATGTCATCCAACACTGAATTTTAATAGATACAGTTGGTAATAATCAATGACCTTTTAGCAGATACTGTGCCAATAAGTGGTTGCAGACTATCTTGCCTGAAATATCTGCAATGATCCTATTCTTTCTCCAAATATCAGAATAATTCCTACAGGAATTCAATGAAAACTTCACAGGCTAGTAGACAGGGCAAATAGCCTCTCCTGCCTTTTTGATTGTGGTGTCTGGAAAGAAGGTTTTTTGCAAACAGAGCAAATGTGTAGACTAAATTGTATAATTTTGTATTATGAGAGACCATATACAACGTCATCACATCTAATATAGGTTGTGGCTGCACTGAGATTTTTTTAAAGTGAAATTTCCCTTACCCCAGCCACTTTGCAGTGGGTTTGTCTGGCTATACTGAGTGGAGCAACAGGTTTGCCTGGCTGAGCACCTCCCCTGAAGTCTCAAGTGAGTTAATATAGCTAAAGCTTAAGCCTGCTCTGCTATGGTTAGATTGTTACAAATACCCAAATTAACTAGATTAAAATCACATGGTGCGATTACTGTTTGGATTGTGTTTCAGGTGGACACTGGAAGAAGGACTCAGCTATGGGTGTCTGTACTAGTCTGTACAGTTTATGTAAGAGGAATTAATTTTGTAAATTTAGCAGTGGGTAGCTGCCTTTTTCAGGGAAACAATTCCACTAGTTTAAAAACTGTTTATGAAAAAGGTGACACTAGGATCAGCTTATATCATAAGCTGCTGGCTGCAAAATGTTAAGCTTCATTAAGAGCTTGGTGTCCTGTGTAGCACATTTGACTGATTTGAATGGTGTACTATGAGACAACTTAAGACAGGAGGGAATTGCTCTCAATATGATGTCCTTCAATTCTGTCCCTAAGCAAAGACCTTGACTGAGCCTGGGGAACAGGTTGCTGGGCAGGCAAGAAAGGATACAGGAAAAGCAGAAATACATAGAATAACTTAGCAGGTGGTGTGGGTCAACCCCAGCCAGGAGCTAAGCACCCACACTGCCTCTCACTCATTCTCCCCTTCCCTCTGATGGCATAGGGGAGAGAATGGCAGGAGGAAAGAGTGAGAAAATGTCATGGGTCAATGTAAATACAGTTTAGTAGGTGAAAGAAGGGGGGAGCCAGGGCAGGACAGAGGGGACAAACAAAAAGTGATGAAAAAGCAATCATGAACCACCTCCTGCTAGCAGATTGATGCCCAGACAACCTCTGAGCAATGGCCACCTTGAAAGCCAATTCTCCCTGCCCCTTCCTCCTCCTTGCCCCAGCCCCTTCTTTCTGTACCCCATGATGTTATGGGGCATGGCGTATCCCTTTGGCTAGTTTGGGTCAGCTGTCCCAACTGTGTCCACTCTCCCAACTTCTTGCCCATCCCCAGCTTACTCACCATGGGAAAATGAAAGGCTTGACTGTGGAAGCCATGCTCAGCAATAGCCGAAGTATTATTGTGTTATCAACACTGTTTTAGTCACAAATCCAAAACACAGCACCACACAGGCTGCTATGCAGAAAGTTAACTCCATCCCAGCTAGACTCAGTACAGCAAGAAAGCATGGTCAGGGTAAAAACAAAAAATGGGTATCTATGGTGAGTTTTTGATATTCAGTGATACTTGTCCCTTAGTCCTGTATAAACAAAACAGGAGTTCACTGCCCAGTTCTTGATGTTTTCTAACTCAAAAGTATGAAGCAGCCGGAATTTTAACTGTCAAATGATCAAGTGAAGATGACTTATTGAAAAGCTTCTGCAAAATGCTTTCAGAAAGAGCTTCAATACTTCTCTGAATATTTTTAGGTTTTATCTGTGGTGATCATTCTTCATGTTCAATATAAAGTAAAACATTAGCTACAGATACAAACTGTTAAGAAGTATGCCTTATCCTGCATATGAGGATAAAGATTTTCTGTTCTAAAGGAAACAGATGGATTTATAACAGTGTGCAAGTCCATAAAAAGATGCCTAAAATCTTTTTTACATAAGACATGTAGGTATCTATTTAGGATTGTGCAACAAATTCTTCAGTAGGAGAGATGGTCAGGATCTTTTTTACTGTTTAGTTACAAAATGTGTTTATAATGCTACATCCACTACTTATGACAGTCTGGTGCAAATAATTGTGTGATAATTAATGGCTTGCCAAACAGCTTTTCTTTTTTTTAAACAAAAATTTATTCAAAGGGAATTTTAAGCAGGCACTTTCAATGCTCAATTGAAAGCGTGTCTTGGCAGACACTATTTATCTGCCCCACTACTTGAAATATAATGAACAAAGTTTGATACACTGCAGAGAGAGAATTGAAAAGAAAGTGCAAAACACTAAATGGAAGTATCAAAATGTACTGAACTCAGCAAAATGAATTGAAATACATCATATTGCCAATAAGGTGACAGTGGAGGGAGGGTTTCCTAAACCAGTGGTAATATATTTGTAGCCAATGGAATACTAATTTTCCATTGGAGACATAATCATGCACTTCAGGAGAGTGAAATAGATCTGAGTGAGACTATCTTTTCTAACCATAGACAATTCTGAATAAGGGTGTGTGTGTATCTAAATGTACTTCAAATGTTAAGCTTTTGCAGTTATTTTTAATGAAGTTGAATCTTAGTGTAGAGTTGAAGTTTATTTATTTATTTATTTATTTTTGTGAGGAAATAACAGTGAAGTTTAAGGATTCTATCAAGTTACATTTGATATGCATGGTAGCCATGACCTGACAGTATTGGTTTGGTCCTGCAGCCCACTGAATAAATAGGCTTCTCTTAGCTTAATTACAATGAAGAATAAAAACAATTAGCAGGATCAATTCTGTCTACCTCTTTGCTTATGTAGATATAAACTTCTGGACTTCTGCCTTTTGGGTGAATACCATTCCTACTATGACTGACAACAGGAGGATGTCCTTAATTTTCTCCATTTTTATTTAGATTAATTTCTGTTTGTTAAGTGGCAGATTAGCTATCAGGAATTCTATGTTCCATGTCAGTTTCTGCTATTATTGGGGTTTTTTTGTTTGATTGGCTGGGGTTTTTGGTGTTGTTTTTTTTTTTTCTCCTTAACTTTTGCTGTAACTCAGCAGCTCTGTATTTCACTTTCCTGCCTAACAATACTTATATGTCAGGAGGACTCTTTTAAGTTTGAAATTCTTAATGTTCATAAAGCGTTCTGTTACACCAGTAAAATCATGGAATTTATTTTACATTAGTATAATAATGACAGTAATGGCATCATAGAAATAGCCTCATTATTCATTGGGATTCAGACTCAAATTAACTGGCATATCAGTTAGGCTTTTTAAGTTGAAAAATCTGACCTGCATACTTTTCCTATGTTTGACCATATCAGCTCTTCAGAGCTCAGTTTCCTAATTTATTGTGTGGCTTCCTCATTGTTTGGCAAAATAGAAGAGAATTAAGAGGAGGTGTGGATGGTGGGATGGTTCCTGAGTGTTTGGAAAGAGCTCAGGCAGTCTGTATTTGACTGTCATATTTATGAAACTGAAATGTTGCAGTCAGAGGAACTGAAACTGAATATGAAAGTACTAGAGAAGTTGCTTAACAAACAACTCTCCTTGATCCTGCCCTGCTTTAATAGCAGAGAGACATCAAGGTGAAAGAGGAGCTGTTGCTATGAGTGTAAAACTTAAATCGCACAGCTCCTTAAGAAAAGGAGCAAAATCTTTAACATACCCTCATGTATCTTCTATAAATAACAGTAATAGATTTCCTTTTCCCAGCATGTAGTAAGAAGATGCATGTAAATAATAGAAATAATGGTTACTTCCTCCACTGCTGGCTTTATTATTATTATTATTATTTTTAATTAATAGATTCATGTGCATAAGCGGAATGGACACTGCCATACCCACTGTAGTGACTGGTACTTGCTGAGCTGCAATTAGTTTGTATGACCTCATTCAGCTGCATTTTCAACCAATGCTTTTACCTTCTGTTTCTCTTACTAGCTGTAGTTTTCAGGAGATGTTTTCCTTGTGTGGCCTTCACTCTACTTTTTCAAATCTCGGCTAATGACATGCAGAAAAAGACTCTGAGTACTTGCTGCTAAAGCCTGTGGCCCTTTCAAATTTTTGTAAAATATAACCAGTGAGAGTTAGAGAGCATACTTGAGTCAACCTGAGTTAATATTGCTTCACAAGAGGCAGAAGTTAGTAAAATAGAGGTTTGTCTTTCTCTGTAAACCCCTTTTTCCGTACACTAGCATTCTAGTATTATTATGAGACTTACATTAAAGTGATAACATACTTGAAATTGAAAGATTAGTTCCTAAGCAGCCATAATGTCAGTACCGCATCTTTAATAATAAACCATTCCTAATCACTGCAATATATTCCCATTCTGTCGTTAGTAGCTCTCCTTTTGTAGGGCTGTTCCTAGGGTAATGTTGAATAAACAGTGTTTTGAATACAACTTTTGGGAAGGCTTCTGTGTCTTATATATGTTTGTGCTACAAAAACAAGTGCACCTGTCTCCTGCTTTGTATTATTTTCATATTTTCATATGTATTGGAAATAGTCAAGTCCATCCATACACATCTATCATTGCTGCAATTTATACAAAAAAATAAGAATTCAGACATGTTTTTGGACACAAGTAGCAAAACTACTGCAGGAGCTTCTGTGCAGCTGAAAGTGTTGCATGAGCCTGTCTAATCTAATTTCAGAGTTCCAGCCACTCTGAGGTCAAGGAGGATGGTGAGTGAGATGAAAACAACAACAGCAGTAGCAGAAACTAGGAAACCGTTAACTAATTGGAAGAGACCAATACATTGGTCAATCAGAGAAACCCTGATTAAAATATGTCAAGGGTACAGCTGAGGAGTTGTTGCAAAAAGGAGAGTAAAATGCCTTCTCAAACACTGTGATGTGAAAAGGAAGGTTAGAAAAACTGCCTGAGGCAGTACAGAATTATTTTTGACACAAGGGGAGGCAATATTGTAGGCTTATACAATATAGCTGAATACTAGCTATAGATAGTGATATTAGTATAGGCCAATGTTAAAAGATGAAAAGAAGCTGTGAAAGTAGCTTACATAGTGGATTAAAGAACTGAGGAAATAGTATTTGTATTTTCCCTGCTCAGATTGGAAAACTGTGGCTGATTTCACAAGGTTTCCATAAAGATTCCCTCGGCTTTAATCTTTTGTAACTATATACTCACAAGAAGAGTAAAGTCTAAAGATCCTATAATTCTTTTCTTTGCTTGTCCAGAACCTTTTCTTCATGAAAAGTGGATGGAATAAAGTCAAACTTCTCAAAAATATGCTGAGTGGATTGTGAGGTACCAAATGGTTCAAACCTAAATGGCTGTGTGGTAAGGCTAAGGACATCAGCACCAAAGAAGAGCAGAGGATGAACATTCGTTTTCTGGTTCATTCTCCAATTTTTTCACAAACAGTTATGTTCTGCCTTTTCCTCAAAGCAAAATGTGAACTCCCAATTCTGCTTCCTTCAGGGATAAAACAGCCAGATGCAAGAAGCAGGAGGTCAGCAAAACAATGGGAAATTCAGGAAGAGGAAGATACGACTATGATGTATACAAAGCATGCGTCCTCCACACTGGACTTTTTAAAAAAGCCATTTAAGATTTCAAAAGGTACAGATATTGCCAAGCATGTGATCCCATGGTACTTTTCACGGTGGATGTGTTCTCACTTTTCCTTTTGGAAGCTTCCCTGTCCAGTGTAATTTCAACTGCTCAAATTACAATGTATGATAACAGTCCCTGAAAGGCTACTATGCCAGGCAAGGACTGCTGGAGAGCAGTTTGTTCCAGACTAAAAGTTTCTCGATGCATCATCAGTACCTGGGGAACCCCCAGTTAGTTGTTTAGATTTGTGGCTGTCCAGCTCATCTGTCCTTATCTAGAGACAGAACATAGGTGCTATGGGACAAAAATCAAGTTCAGGACACCCTTGTTCAGGTAACCCATCCTGTGGTCTAGTCACACTTGTCCTGACAGTGGGCTAGTCCAAGGTGAGAAAAGCACACTGCCTTTCTTTTTAACACCAAGGCAAGGGTCAAGACACTATAGCACAGAAATCAAAGTCCTTAAAATTATATTTACAGACATTTTAAGGTCCTTTGATATGCAGCGGAAGGAAACTCTCAGAAAAAGTGTTGCTATATATGTGCTTGTCTACTTTTAATGTGAACTCACAAAAACATATAAAAGAGGAGTTAAGAAACAAACCCCAAACTATCTCATTAAATCCTATTAGATTAATCTATTCCCTGGAACTTGTGTCTATTTAAAACTTTATTACCAACGCACAGAATCTTCTCTTCCATACTAGCTGTATGTCCTATAAAACATACATAATCAGGAACAGGAACAAAATTATAGGAAATAAATAAAATAGTGATCACTTGTTCTTAGGGATCTCTCTCCTGAGCTACGGAGTGGAAGGTACATTGCTTGGTCAAATCTAAGGAGAGCTAATGAACAAAAGAATGTGGTGTCCTCCATATTCTAAGCTCCCTAACAAGTATATTAATGCATGGTAGTAGAAATTCCCTTTGGAACTTGGAGAAGTTATATTCATAAAACTTTCTGGGAAGTTGCATAAAAGGAACAATGTTGGATCATCATTTCCAAATCAGAAAGTGTGATTCAGTAGCTTTCTGACCAGTTATGTCTCAATGTGTTGTTTTCAATGATGCACTTCTATTGGTAAAAAGGTAGTTAACAAATATGAAAATTATAGTATTTATTGCTGTCGTGCTTTGATTCAGAAGGAGGCATGCTTTTAAGTTATGAGCAGTTTGTAGGTAATAAGCTATATTTAATGTAGAGGATCAAGTAAATACTTTCAAAGCTGCACAAAATCCTACCTAATTAAGTGAGATGTAACTTCTGTGCAGCCAGGTTCTTCCTATCAAGGTCATGACAAAGTGTTATGGGATGTGATGTTATATTCTGTTTCATGATGACTGGTTCCATTGGTTTTATCTGCCATACACAAAACATTCATCTTTCTGGAGTATATATTCATCTATTCCTATTGTAACTTATTCAAAGCTTTCTATTGATTTATGCTTTTCATCTGTCATTTACAAATAACTGTTCCACCCTTGTTATTTTTTTGAATTCCCTAGACTCTTGTAGCTATTGGGGTTGTTTTTTCTACTTTTGTGTGCTATTTTCCAGAATTAATCCTTTTTGCAGCTTTTATTTTTTTCAGTATGTATAATAAGAAAACCTGGAGCAATCACTCACCTTTCTAATAAAGGACATAACCAATAACTGTGGTGCTGTATTTCCAACTCTCCATCTTTCAGAAAGATATTAATGATTTTTTAGTACATCTATTCTAGAACAGTGGCAGAAGGAATTGAAGTTTCTTTGAATAGACTAGCTCATTAACTTTGTTATCTTGACATAAAAGTGGTTTATAAAAATAATTGAAAATCCAGTTTTACTTTTGGGGGGATTTCTATACCCCCCGCCCTGTTATATTCCCTTCCTCCTCTTAATTGTCCTTTAAAATGCCTATTTCTACTTCTTTTTAATTCCTCAAGCAGGCTGGTGGCCTGCAGTATCTGTAATGGAGTATCACACTGAAAATCTGTGCATAATGTGCCAGCAAAGACAATTGCAGGTCTGTAAGGGTTCAAGTGAGTTGTAAGTGTTTTAATGGTTTAAAAGCCAATAGAAATACCTCAGAAATGCCTCATAAATTGGTTCTTTATTAAGTTAGGTAAGCTGGGAACAATAATTATAATTTTTATTTTCCAATAAAGCTCAAGCAGTGCTGAGGTAAAGAGCACTATACTCATTTGTGGTCTAAAATGAAATTGGAAGTTTGTTCTCTTCATACACAGCAAACAAAAAGATTATTGTTGGGTTTTTTGGCAATCTATGGAACATACAAACATTCTTTCCTGTGCTCGAAAGGAGGTAGCTAGCAAATAGGTGCATGACTTGCCCTGCACCAAAGGAAGAAAGTCAATTTCCCCAGCCTAAGACCAAAACAAAACAACCCTCCGTCTCCTAGAAATGTGGTTACACATATGTGGAAGTGTAAGCAGTGCATCTAATAACAGTGTGGGGGGAAAAAAAAAAGTCTATTTCAACTCTCCTTACTGAGTCTTCTAATTGTCTTTACATTCTTATGTGTGTGAATCTGGTCTTGGCAACATTGCTGAGGTTTCAAAACACCCCTTTGAAAATAAAGAGAAGTGAAAAAAAAAGTATTTTTTGTTGTTGTTATTTGTAATAAACACTATGTGTTTACACCATGCCAGAATCCCAAACACTATTTTTTGGGTCATTTATTTTTCCTAATCCATTTCCAATTGGATTACCACATAACCAGGATATAACTGCCTTCATTGAGCACTGCTTACTGGAAAGCATCAGAAATAGCACGGATTCCTTCTTTTCTCTTGATGCATCTTCATATTTTCAGTTCTAGTGTGGTGGCTACAATCAGCCAATCGCTTCCCTGCCACTACTGTAAGGGTGTAATATTTGCCTAAACAACCCTTTTATTAGGAGTGATCATCAGTCTTTCCAGTTACGATTTTCCCTACCTGCCCGTCTGTTCCCTGCAATGTGTTTTCCCAGCAAAACGTGACCTCCACGGCTGGGGGAAGCCCTGAGGTCCTCTCCCTCACAGCACAGTGGCCACTTGCATTTGCTCCAGCCCTGTGCTCTATCGCTCAACCTGCAACAGCCATACTGGTGACAGGTGTGCCCTGAAGAAGGCATGGGAGAGGTGTTCCTTTAAAAGGAACCTAAAGCTTGCTTTCTTTGCTGTTCGAAGTTTTTCTCCTCTGAGGCAGTAGAGGAAGTGCTTGAGGTTTCGGTTTTTTTCTTTGTTCTTTTTAAAGAAAAAGTATCCAAATATTCATTTAGTCATTGTAGTTATAGGGTCAGATTACTGGCTGATAGAAAACCAGCATTGACTTTTGATTTTTTTTAAAGGAATTTTGCTACTAAAGAGCTGAATGGATGAGCAAAGGCTTTCAATTCAATTGGCAGAATGCTCATTGTTTTCAAGTGATGGCAAGCAAGAAGTAAAGCTTATTTATGAATGCTACTGGTCAAAAGAGATTAAACCTTTGTTATTAGGAAATTCTAAAAGAAATCTTATGTACTGACTCATTGTTTGAAGTCATGAACAAAGTGTTCAGAAGCAACAAAAGACAGGTAGATGCTGTGATATTCCCCTGGAAATAAGATTCCCTCAAGCATCAAAATGCTTTTAAGGCTCATCAGCGGGGGGGTGATGTGGAGAGTGCTTTTTCATGGGGGAAAAAAAAGATCCACAGTCTCAACTTCACATTTAACAGCCTTGCTTTTGGTATGAAAGGCATTTGACAAGTGAACCCATTATGATAATCAGGAGTGCTACTCTAACAACTGCTGTCAGGCAAAGAGCTTCTGTTCTCTCTCTCCCTCTCTCTCTCTCCTTTCTTCCTACTCCTTTACTTAACAGCAAAATTCAGTTAACAGACTCAAGCTGTAAATAAATAACTCTTAAATAAACTGGAACTTTGGGGCCTGGCTTTCAACTTCTACCCTTTCTGTTCCCTTCTGAAATTAAAGAAAAAAAGTTTTCTTTTAGATTCTGATTTTGCATTACAAGAAGTAGCTACATGAATAAAAAAGGCATTACTGCTAAACATAAATTTACTCCTTTAAATGCCAGGATACAGTAGGGTGGAAAATGCCCATCCAATGTAACTGCAGCTCTATCACCATAGTTTAATCTTACATAGTAATGGAATAACCTATTATGTGTTGCATGTATATTCATTAGGCTTACACAAGACAAGCAGTATACCGGTACAACTATTTTGGCAAGAAAACATTCTCTTACCAAAATAGTTGGGCTGCTCTAATAAGTAGGTACAGATTCACTTATGTATTTGAACTCTGTCCATTTACAGATTATGGGGTTATTCAACATGTGGATTTTGGTTAAGCATGGATTCCAAAACTGGTAGCTGTGAGAGTAAAGATCATTATCTTACTACTGAACATTTTCAAAACAATATAATTGAGACCAAAATTTGATTTCTTTACTCCCTGCAGTTTTATTTGTGGTTTTGCTTTCCATTTGGAAGTGAAGCCAAGGTCACAGAATATTTCAATATCCTACAGTCGATGGCTGCTAAATGTCATTCCCTTGAATACAATTACAACTTAAAAAAAAATTGCATTGTCCATTTGTTCTAAATGCATCTTTGATGGATGCTTCTGTAAGTTTGTGATAGATTCCCCCCCCAATTGAATGAAGTCTTACATTGTTGTAATAATCAGTGGTGATATAAAACCAATTAGAAATTGGTCTAGCTTTATAAACCTGAGATTCTGGGTCAGATTCTAGGTACAAAGTAATCAAAGTGCTTAACCTTCTACACTATAAGGGTTTGGGGGTTAATTTTCACTTAAAAGCATGATTATATTTGTAACTGTTGTATTAGGGAGTACTGTTAGTGGTAGCATAACTGCTTTTGTCACAATTCAAATCAAATTATCATTCAAAGTCTTAATTGTTAAACTGAGTAATTGGAAAAAGGTAAATGACCTCTTTGTTTGTCCTGGTAATCCAATATTTATTTTGTACTGATGTGACTGATATCACAATGATGGGTATGCTTTTATTTGTCCCATCAGTTTTCTGTTGGATGTGTCAGACGCCCTTCAAAATGGGCCCTGCCTTTGGGAAAATAGAATGTAAATCTGGCTTTTAAGTTGACGCTAACTGTGGGGAAAGAAAGAGGTTAGCAGACATGCTTCTAAAAAGAAAATGTGAATCACAGCAGTGATGGTAAAGTTTTTCATATATTTCTTTACAGGTTTCGTTAGAGATATTGTTACATATACAGCCTATTCTCCATCCACCTCTCATTCTGTTGACACACTTGTACTTTGTGCCTACTAAAATTTGTTTAATAAAATTCTGATTCTGCTGGAATCACTGCCAAAATACCAATTCATTTCAATGTGCCAAATGTTCATACATGAAGTGCAGGCTTTTTGAAATTTATACAGATATGCATTACCTTATTGAGATGAAAGACAGTTGCTCTAGCTGATCTTCCTATTTTGACCACAGCAGGTGATTTTCTGCTCTTTTTGCTGCCTATCAGTAATACTAATATCTTTAAAAATAAACAAACAAAAGTAGTATGCAAGCCATCTACTTAACACTGTTTAGGTGATATGATTAGAAATGTAGATTTTCTGTATAATAAATGGAAAGAAGTTTTTCCTGGGCAGGAATTCAGATGACATCAGTTAGAAGGCATGAATACCCACTTGGATGTTTACATTTTAATTAGATACTTTGTACTCCTTTACTAAAACACCCAGAAAAGGAAATTCATTGTGCCCTACAGTAACTAATATTTTGAGCCTGGATTACTACTGAGAATTTACCATAAAGCTGGTATTGCTTGGAGCATATTTTTGGGAGGGAAGCTGGTAAGTTTGTATGCGTGGACAAATAACTGCATTACTTTGGTATCCTTCTCCCTCAGACTTTTTTCTTTTCTTGATTTATTTGCATACAATTCTTTTGCATCTGTTTATCTCTTTCCAAAACCAGTTCAAAGCCAAGATTTGATTTTGAGTTTTATTCTTGGCTCTCCTGCCAGTCTGTTTAACCATGTATTAAGTGTCTATCACAGCAGTGTCTTTCTTACCCTGTACACATATTAGGAATCATTAGATCTGTCACTAGAGGATAAGCATCCACATGGAAAATCTCTGTAATGCACCCAAGGTGCGGTCTATTGATGTTACATCATATGTCTTGTTATATTACCAAAACAATTAAGTTATCTGAGTATCAACACTGCATGTAGACATAACATCATTTTTAAATCAAAGCACTTAGAAGCAAAGAAATGAATAATTAAGAACATATAAAACTTATGCTGCCCACACAGTAAGTACATTATTCTTATCAAGACTTTTACCTTACTAGACTATAAGCTCTTCAATGAAGGAAGACTTTTGCTGTTACTGTTCCATTCTTGTCTTCTGTCTAACATAAGAGGACCCTGTCTGCTCTATAGCAAAAGCAGAAGAAACCAAAGAAGATCCCTTGTCTTGAAAATTATATGCAGTTCATCCAGTAATTTTAATTCTGATCTAAACGAATCATTATTCAGCCCCTAATAATTTCTGAGTATAACGGCTTGGCCATTGTATAACTTTGATTTTTTTACTACCTGAGCAAAAATATTCTGCTGTGGAAACTGCACTGAGACCACAGAAATGATGCCATATTAGAGCAATCTTACCTGCACTGCGAAATGTTAACCATAAGGATGTTTTTGATTGTCCTGAGCACAGCAAACTGGTCACTACCCTAAACGAGCCTCCTGACTGGGAATTAGCAGTTAGCACAGGGAAGCAAAGAAACTCTTCTCTGCCGCAGCAGGATATGTCGTATGTTGCTTCGTGCAGTTGGTCGCATTCAGTTCATGACTTCTGCCACTAGCATTTTAGCTTGCTTCTTCCATGCTTCATCTCTCAGACCATCTGTATAGCAAGATGACTTCTGGGTCTGAAGCCATAGCAGCCTGGATTTTGACACAGTCATATCCATAGTCATGTACCAGTACTGGATATGCTCCAAGGCCCTTTCACTAAAGAGGCCTATGTCTTCACTGCACAATCTGTGATGGGCCTAATTGGCACACCTGCTTTCAGGCTGTTGTTGGGAAAACTTGTGTGATGCAATTTTAAGAGTGTTACTACTCTGAAAACCTTTTTCTAAGCTTATGTTACTGTCTACATCGCGAATCCTGAGATTTCAAAGTCTATCTTTCCTCTGGTTCTGCTCTGTCTTGCAAAATGTTGTAAATGCCTGGCATTATGTTTTGTCATATGTGTATAAATGTGTGTGTGTATATATATACATGTAAAAAATTTCTTAGCTATAAGAAGCTCAGTAGAAAAAGAAGACATTTCAGAATATACTTTAAACAGTAAAAATCATGGAAAGGCTGTGAGGAATTTAATATATAATAAAAATTCCATATATAATAAAAAGGATTAAATATATATTATATATAATTGCATAAATATATATATTATATATAATTGCATAAATATATATATAATTGCATATATATATAAATCAGCTCAGCCTTTTTTTCATAGTCCCTTTAAGATTAGGCAGAAAGTGCATGAACTATCACAGTTTAGTAGTTATCTAGAAATTTGAGGGTTATTTTCATAGGTTTTCCATCCGTTCAGCCTTCTATGCTCCCTCCTATTTCCACAGCTGTAATTTGTATTCTTATCTCATACATGTATTCAGGAAAGACCTGCACATAAGTAGATCATATAAATGTTGATGGACTGAAGAGTCACGCAATATCGTTTTTAAGATTCACCTTACCTACCTCTTGTCTGTCTTGATCACTGATGAACTTTCCCCAAGCCTGCCTTTTTTTCCAACAACCAGCAAGAAGTGGTTTCTGTTTGTTTACACTTTATATGATTTATTAGTAATGAAAATTTCCTTTTTCACTGTAATATATCACTGTTTTGTCCCAAAATAACTTAGCTCCACTCCTGTAGCAATGCTTGTTCTACAATGCTGAAACAAAGCTTGTTTGTTGCCCTGGAATGCTTATTTAATACTTCATGAATTCTGGAGATAATAAGAAGTATTTAATTTCTGGAAAACTTTGATTGCTCAGATTTACAAAAAGGTAAACTCTCTCACTTCTGCTTGAGAGACCCTGAAATGTGAATTCTTACCCTGCTTGCTTAACGCTCATCTCTGTGTAGATGAAAGGTGTAGTTCTGTTCTCACACTCCTTATTGACTGTTCCTCAGAAAACCATGCTGCTTTGTTTTGGGGTATTACATTCACAATAGCAACTTTCTGAATTTGGAGGACCTCAAATCATATTTCAGTGCTTGGGTAAGGTCTATAAAAGCTTCCAGAGTTGATGGCCAAGCTATTGCTTGTAGTGCCATTGAGGCACTACACTTACACCCTGGGAGCAAGGAGGAGGGAAAGAAATGATCTAAGGAGGAAGATGATCCCACGGACGGGTTAGGTACACCCAGATCTGGAGTCACGCAGGGATCTGGCTCTATATATGCGAACTTGATCATTTCTTAACCTCTCTGTCCCCACGTCCTCAGCTGCAGAATAGGACCGATAATATTTACCAGCCAGTGGTAGTGGGTCACTAATCAGTCAGAATACGTGCAATAAAATATAATTTATGTGTATTAGTAGGATATTAGCAATTCTTCAGGCAATCATGACCCGATGCCTATTTTCAGCTGGCGATGGCTGGCAGAAGCCGCTTGGCGAGTTCCCAGGAGGGATAACATGCAACCTCCAAAGGGTGATGACAATTTACTGTTGGAACAGTCTGCCCGGGCGCACGGTCGATTCTCCATCTTTCAAAGCATTTACATCCGGAAAGCGTGGGTTTTTTAGCCGAACAGGTATGTCAGCCGGAACCCCCGTGCCC
>JANZLQ010000031.1:22061719-22089092 GCA_026212715.1 Elanus axillaris | reverse complement strand
GCAGCGGCTGGGGGTGGGGGTGAGGTGGGGTGCGTGGGCCCCAGGGTTAAAATACATCCCGGGGCAGAGGGGATGACACCTGGTGCAAAACTGTTCTTTGGTTGCAGTTAGCCTTGTTCGCGGCGTCCCTCAAAATCTTCATGCCAAAGCTAAGGGAGGACTCGGTGAAGTGCTGGCTTGAAGAAAGGGCGTAGGAGTTTTGCTTGTTTATCCTCTTTTACGTAAGGTTTGGTGCATAAAAATGCCAAAGTCTTTTATGTCACATTATGGATTACACTATACAAAGCAGTTTAGCTCATTAAAGGTATTAGAGTGTAGTATGTAAATTGGAAATTGCAGACTTCTTTTATTAATTTGCAACTGGCATAATATATTCAGTTTTGTGGATGTTGATAGCAAGAAAAAGTTAGGTAATAAAAGTAGTTGTAATTAGCTTTGGGTGAAGTAATACAAATGCAGATGAGTTTGATGGCACTTTAGTATAAGCATGTTTCGCCAAAGAAAACCCAAACTTATAAATTTAAGCTATCTGCAACCAACACAGCAGGAGGCCTTTCTTTTACAGTTTTCATAACTTTGGATAAGAGGGAATATGTCCATTGCATACATATGTGTATAGGTAAAGAATTTATGGTCAAGAAGGAACATTAATACTCAAGATGGGTACCTACATTGGCCTTTAGGATTGCAGAAATAATCTCTAATTATATTGTAAAAAATATCTTGGGTCAAGAATAGCCAGAGTACCAGCTGTAAATCATGGGAAATAACTATTCTGCTAGCCAAAGCTATGGCCCATTATTTAAAGTTGTTGATACTGGGTCACTTGTTTGAGATTTAACCTGCCATATATGTACTTCATGAATTAAAATACTTGTTGAAAATCAACCCTATTTTGTCCCTACTGTTATGGGAAATTAATAATGGAAATTAATTGTGGAGTTACATGTTATGTATTACCTTTCAGGTACGTCTTTGCAGCTGGTACATGTTACACTGTTTCTATGGCATTTTTATACAGCTGGAGATAGCAAGTACATAAGTGGTTGCTTTTGGTTATTACACAAAGTGTAAGGGAGAAGTACAGAGACAATTTTTTTAAAAAAGGATCAATTCACTTGTCTAGTGTAGGAGTAGGTATATTCTATTGCAGTTCAAATCTGATGCAAGTAGAAGGTGTTTACCTGCATTTGCCCATCCAAAACTCCGTCAACAATGTGAGTCAAGAAATTAGAATGATTAATATAAACACAGTATTTTCATAAGGATACTGATATAACTAACAGTTGCAATGTACATTCAGTTGTCAGTCTTACTTGCAAACATTAATAATCCATGTGCAATTGAAGTCTCTTACTATTAAAGAAAACTCAAACCAACAGATTTATAGGTTTCTTTCTAGCTAATATGTAGAAATTGGGTGTAAATGTGTGGTTTTCCTCCCTTAAATGACCTTTACCTGTATGCAGAGGACTGCCACCTGATCTGCATGTTGCTCATGCCCGTGACAGATTACTTACAGTGTGCTTTCTCATGAGTAGTTACAAATTTCAGTTGCACGTTTTTCTTTGACTTCAGAATGAATGAAAAATGTCTCTACTGACGTCAGTAGAGTGCTTGAAATAAACACAGAGAAAAATGTTTCTACTGAGGATTCCTTTATTGCAAAATTCCTAAATTAAGCAGGTTATAAACAAGCATCAGAATAAATATGAAAAAAACCCCACCACTCCTATATCTAGTCCTATAAAGAAGATAGAAATAGCTTGATGGATGAAAGCCGTTTCTTAATATATTTTTGCTGAACTACAGTAGGATTAGATTTACTTTTCCAAGGTAAATTTTTGTGCAGGTTCAAGTACTAGGTGGGCATTATTACCTTCCTTTGTCCTTCATTAACTACTTTTTGTTTATGCTAAAATTAACTTTCACAACTGTCAGAGCTCATCAGGCTTTTTCACAAGTAGCCACTGAAATTGCCTAACACGCCTAAAAAACTGGAAGCTGAGTCATCTGTTTAAAGAATGTTTTGAACCAGTGTTTTTCTTTGTCAGTTATCCAAGCAGTGGAGTGGTTTATCTGACATCAGTTCCCTTGGAATATGTGGGGTTTTCTGTGGAATAACTGATCTTAATGAATGTGGGGAATTGGCATCAGATTAAACTTTTATCCATGGTTCAGCTCATTGAATAAACTTAGGAGTGCCTTCAGCTCAAGGGCTTTGCCTTTAAGCATTGAAGGTGGAGAACCCATTACAGGGTCAGCTAGAAATTATACGGAGCAATGAATGACCACTTATGAAGTGTCTACTGTTGAAATATTTTGTGAGAAGGAGAAAGCAATCTGCGCATTTTTGGGGTGGGGGCAGGAATCCTGGAGCCTGAATACCTGTTTATCTGAGTATCTCAGTCACAATATTTAATTAGCCTCTGATATCCTACTAATGCATATTTAGCTTACTATGAGCAAGAGAAAAGTCTTTGCAGGAAAAAGAATAATAGTAGCCTTTATGAAAGAGAGAAACAAGCAATGTGGCTACAGCTGGAGCTGAGGCAGAAGTCACCCATACTGAACAACATGGAAAAGCATAACTTGACATCAGGGGTTAAACTTAGGTGAAAGAGTAAAAAATAAGGGTAGTCTTTGTCCAGAAAAACCTCACTCCGGGTGTCAAAATGAGATACTGCTTTTATTACACTGTACTGATGCTCATGCATTGATTTTTCTTTTATCTGCTGGCCTGCTTCTCAATCAAGAGAATTTCTTCATCAGCTCTACTTGGCACCTCACAACTTCATGGGACTTGACTGGGAGTTGTTGGCTGGGCCTCCGGATGGTAGCAGGCTCTTGCCTATGGGGAAAACATAGTATTACATTCATAGTAGACTATGTTGATTTTCACAGTGTAATGGTTTCTCCTTTTCTTACATGTTTTAAAACATGGCACAGAAAGTAGATTTGCTTTCTTCATTAGGACATCTTCTAAAGCCCAAGGCCTCCAAGAATAGTAGTTTTTCTTTTAAATGTAAGATAAATGCCCCATAGCAATAATTCCTAACCAATGGCTGCGGAAGCATTTCCTTCCCTGTTCACCCCACAAAAAAGAAGTTTCTGTCGTGGAAATACATTAGCTAGTGCCTGAAATCAGTGATATAAAATATTGGATGAACAATGGATTTAAGGTGACACATTCTCAGGAAAGCTTGGCCAGAATATAGATCTTTTCAGCTCACAGACAGCAAGCCTCTGCCCTCAAAGTTAGGTGTTTCTAGCCCTGGTGGATCAGGTCTTTTAAATCACTAGATTCAATGTTATGCATAGGAAAGTTACTCAAAGGATTTCTTGAAGATTTTACAATTTACTATCTATTGTGCTTTTTACCCTATAGAAGCCCAGACAGCTAAACTCTGGGGAGATCCTTTTAAAAAGGACATTGTATTGCACAAAAGTGTAATTCCAATAAATATTAAAAACTGTTAGACTAGTCTCAGAACACTTCTTGGTAAGTTATGCACTCTTTAAATATATGAAGTTATGATTACTGGTATGGTTGGAATGTTAACTATCTCATTCCCCTGGGGTTTATGGCTACTTGGATTTTACAAACTCAGCATAACAGGAAAAAAACTTAACCAACTCTTCGTATCTCTTTTGGTAGTCCCTCTCAAAAAACTAGGTGAAATTTTGACCTTTCCCATTCTTCAGAGTTATTCTGCCCTGGAATTTTTCTTCAAGTCCCTCAAGATTATTTTAGGTTAGGCAGGGGGATTTACAATAACTATGCCAATATTCCTTAACAGTGGTAATAATGTAAAAATAGGTAGTATATAAATAACACTGTAATTTAGTAAGTTATTAAGTCATAATCAGATCTCTTAACTATACTACGTGATGCCTCACTGGAATGTATTCAACAGGTCAACGTCCAGCTAATTCAGTTTTTCTAAACAGTCCTGTACAATATTATTATCTACATTTGTAACTGTACAAAAAAAAGAAAAGCAAAAGCAAGTAGGGACTAAACTTGCTCTCAGGCACATTTGGAAATCCTATGTGTATCAAATAGCACAACTGAGATTTATTTATTCATATGCTGGTGGTTAGAAAAGGTGGCAGTCTTTGGTGAACCTACTCAGACTTTACTGTTCTGCTTGTATGCACCTGAGCTGATCCACAAATCAGACTGCCATCTCCAAACCCGTAGTTGCTCTCCATTAAGACTTGCAAGTCTGTTGACTGCTGCAAGAGACTGAATAGTTGATTTCTGCAGCCATGCTCCCATGTTGGGGAAGCTGGAATGTGGTTCTGCTTCTGCGCTCCCAGGATTGCACAGGGCTGCACAGGTTCCTGAGCAAGTTCTGTCAGCGATTTACCATTCCTGCTTGTGTGTGACACATCCAGGTATTTCAGAATGGTTTCCAGCCATTAAATATACATTATGACACTCATGCAGATGGTTATTATGCCCACTCTTCTGATGGGAGTAGAAGTTTTTTTTCCCTTATTTGTTCTTGTTGAGTCAGAGCAAAGAGTGCACCCTGAAAATCCCCCAGCTAAATTCCACCTCTGAAAAGATGAAGTTAGGGTTAGAGCTTGTTAGCTGAGCCATAGTAACAGCCTTCATCCTCCTAGGCAATAGGCTAAAATGTGTCAGCATTAGCATGCTCGCACTGAAATGTCTTTACGTTGCTTTGGTCACGTTGTGGGGCTTGGAAGTCCTGCTTCCAGTCTAACCAGACCAAAAGGCACTGCTAGAGTGTCTCTATGCTAACTTTGCTTCCTCTCTCCACTAAAAAAAGTGAAGATATGCTTTAGCCAGAATGTTTAAGGACCCGGGGGAAACAAATGTAAGTTACATCAACCTCTGTGCACTTCTGATTCGTATGAGACAAAACAGACCACAGTAGCGTGTCCAGGACATGAGAGGTGGGCAGGTGATACACATCGCCTTTTATTCCTTCCTTTTACAGAAATTTAATTGTCTAGTGTAGCATCCCCCTTTCTCCTTCAAAGTGTAACAAAAGAAAACACATCTTAAACCTTACCACTTTCTAATGTAAATGTAGAGTGGGGAAAAGAAATCAGAATAATGGATGTTTCAGAAAGGCGCTTGTGTTTAAGCAGTGCATTTTGTCCCTACTCCTTTTTCTCTGCTCTTTGTTTGTTGTGGACCCTCATCTTAAAAATGAGTATTTTTCACAGGTTTTCTTGTTCTAACCTTTCAGTATTTTCACCATGTGTGTCTAAGATCAAAATTGTTGTCATCTGAATTTAATTTAGTACATGTTTCTCTGTGTGATGGGCTGCTTTTTTCAGAGGGTACAATGCTACTATTAATCATCATAAAGAAAATGCATGAAAACAGTCCAAAATATGTGTCAAGTACTTCAGTGTGATGGATGTACAATAGATGGCACCATTATTATCACTCAGCAACTTGAAAACTTTTGGTTCTCACATTTTCTCCCTTTCAAACATCATTCACTTGTTCATGGGATCCAATATTTTGTGAAAAATATATTACTTTTCTACTCACTTTTTCCTCATCCTTCATGCTGTATTGACAGAGACAGTTACCTGAAATTTCTTAATGCATTTTAAGTTTACTTCTTAGTGTATGAGATAGCAAAGAAAACCAAAACAAATGGTTTTATGGAACAAAAGTCAATTATATTGATCTTGATCTGTTAATGCAAAAGCAGGTTGTCTGAATGACTGTAATTAGGAAACTTACGTTTATTGGTCACAGTTTTATTTAATCCTTGGTTTTGTTCTCCTTTGTGAATCAGAAAGACTTAAAGACTAAAATACATAGCGTCAACTGAATGTGGATAATATTCTTCTTTTAGGATTGTTACAAAAGTGATGCACTGTTTGGGTTCAGCAAAGCTTACAATGATTGGAATAAACTGGATCCGATTTTGTATGGTGGGGTACACGTTATAACTGATGAGAAATATTCACATAGCTGCACAAACTAGGTATGCTCTGGTGTAAACTTACAGCATTTCAAGTACCTCCTGGTAAATGGTGTTACCTGATTACGGATGGATGCTGTTGTCTGTTAACAGGCAATGACAGCTGTATTCCTGCTTTAGTAGGCGGGGGAGCAGGGTTGGATGTGATCTGGTGCAGAATGGGGAGGGCTATGTGACTTTGGAGTCATTCTTTCATGTGCCGGGTGATATGAACAGTATCAGATGCTGCTGATCTTTTTGTAAATGGCCTGGTATATTTAGCCCTAGGGTAAGTTGCATGAAGTTGTATATATGTGGAAGGTGGAGTAAGAGGGAGGTTTGCCTTATGCACTGGTAGCAGAATGACACTTGCCTTCTGCCCCTCTGGAAAGCCAGGTGCCAGAGTCTTGCTGGGAGGCCTATGAGCTGCCTGTTGCTTGTGCATGGAGCCTTTGAAAGGCTAGGTGCTTACTGCTACAGCCACGATAACCACAGCTCCTTCCTGTTTGTGCAACCCAGTCTGCATGTGAGCAGCAACTTCTGTCCCTGGTATACAAATCTAGTGAGATAGATAGACCACTGCAGACTGCAGATTTTCCCTGGGTGAGATCATTCATGCGATGTATTCTAACCATAACCTGCAGGAGACTGTATGTAGGGATGCATTTTGAATGTGGAAATTGAGGATTATAAATAGAGTTGCAGGCAAGAGTTCTGCAAGAGTTCAAGCTCCTTCCTCCTCAGGGCGAGAGGACTCCTCAAACTCTTCTCCTGCTCTACCATGGGGTCTCTCCCATGGGAGATAGTCCTTCACAAACTTCTCCAACATTCTCTTTCCCATGGGCTGCAGTTCTTCATGAACTTCTCTAGTGTGGGGCCTTTCCACAGGCCACAGATCTTCAGTCACAGACTGCTCCAGCACAGGCTTTCCCATGTAGTCCCAGCCATCTTTGGGGGCATCCACCTGCTCCTGCATGGGCTCCTCCTTGGGCTGCAGGTGGGCATCTGATCCCCCACTCCCCTCCATGGGCTCGGGGGGGGGACAGCCTGCCATCTCACCACAGGCTGCAGGGTCATCCCCTCCTCCGGCACACCTCCTCCACTCCTTCCTCACTGACCTCGGTATCTGCAGAGGGGTTCCTCTCACATTCCAATCCCCTACTCACTGCAGGTTTTCCTCTCTCAAATCTGTTCTCCCAGAGGCGCTACCACCATCACTGATGGGCTCGGCCTGGGCCAGAGGTGGGTCTGACTTGGAGCCAGGGAAGCTTCTAGAAGCTTCTCACAGGAGTCACTCCTGCAGCCCCTTCCCCACTACCAAAAAACCCCACCGCACAAACCCAAAACACATGCCTTGCTGTCTCACATACTCCAAGCCCACTTTTGCAGAAAGGGAGGAAAGTGACTTTCCTTCTCATACCGTAGCACAGTGCAGAAGGTATGCCTGCAAGGTAGGTGGCTTGTGAACCCTCTTTGATATCTAACTTGAGCCACAGCTGTCTCCAAACTGAGAGGTATATCAGGTTATCTGTTCTGTTTTCTTCTACCTGGGCTCTTGGAGGTCTTAGGTTGGAGTTTGTGACTTCTCACCTTCTACACACAAAGGCAATGGCTACCAGCCAGAAGTGAGGACCAGGAGTGCTCTAGCCTACTGATAGCAGCACTGAAAACCTCTGGTGTGGTATGGGTATTATTACGTGGCTCTTGTATTGCTTCTGAGCTTAAATAGGAAAAAACATTATTGTTCATTATACTGCATAAACAGTCCTGATACTGCAGGGAGGTCCTCATTGGATAGTATCTGGTTCCACAGATGGCCCTCTGAGGGATCTTGTATTTATAACGTCTTTGGTAATGCACTAACAGAAACAAAGTTAAAAAATACAGTCTTTGTAACAGGCAAAGTAAGACATCAGTGATAAATTAGATTATTTTAAATGTATCAGACCAGGTTCTGATTTCAGTTATGTGGATATAAACAAGCCCGCTGGTACCATAGGTTTTTGTGCGTGTAAGGAAGATCAGAATCTGGCTTCAGGCACGTAGATTCTCATTCAGTAAAATGCATCTGGTTTAGATGTTGCAATCTGTATTAGCAAAAGTTTTAGCCTGTCCTTGGTATTTCCTTAGGCATCAGTGATTCCCAATGATTATAACGTTCAAAATACTTTAAAGGATGTTTTGTGGTTTTGGTGTTTCGTTGGATGTGGGTTTTTTTCCTTTTATTTTTCCTTGGCTATATAACTCCAAGCATTTCACATACCTGCTACAAGTCTTTTATCAGATTTCCATTTCAGAGAGAGCCAGCTGATGGGACACATGACCCATCAACTCTTTAATGACCACCACTGAGAAAACAGTTAATGGTGGGTTTTTTTTTTTTTTGTTCTTCTGTCTATCTCAAATCTATTTTATGAAAGCAGTTTAATGTGATACATTTGACAATACATTGAGTACTACATGAGCTATTTTTTTGGGGGGGGTATATATTTGCTATTACTGTCTTCCTTTTCTTGGGCACAGTTACAAATTTCAAATGTACACATATTCTTGAAGGAGAGGGAAGAGCACGATTATTTTCTAAACCAAAGCACAAGAAATTATAGTAGGGCAAAATAAAGGTTTCAACTTAAAGCACATAAGCGAGCTTTCAATTTTCAGACTGTGGTCTGAACTAGGAATTAATATCCTACATGGTGGAGAAATTTACCTCACTTTATCTGACATAACATTTTTCTGAAGATAACTGTTCAAAGAATGTATTTATAGGCATATAAGCTATGGGCTGTAGCATCAGCCAGACTGGTAGCAACAAGATGAAATTATTATGTCAATATTTTTTTATAAATAAATGGGTATCTTTTTAATACAGGAGTGAAAGGTATATACAGGGAGGCTGTATGTATTAACAATGGCCTGAGAAGCCATTTATCCCTTTACACTATCTATACCAGATATTTTGTTTGTGCTGTATGGAGAGGAAAACTGTACTTTAAATATAGAGTTAAGTGACTAAATTCTACTTCATCTGCAACAGTAACTTTCATCTTTACATTGAGGTGGTAGTGACATTCACATGATTCACCAGAAAGCTGGCATATTTTTGCTTGTCATTTACCAAGTCTATGCTTGCATTTGTTTTAAATATTATTTTTAAAATATGCAAATTTATAAAGAAATTTATAAATTGATTATACTAAAAAGGGTACTTAAGTTGACATAGTTCATCTACTCAGTGATTCAGACAAGACAAAAGCATATATAGTAATCCAAGCAGTAACAGAAGGAAAGCAAAATAGATGTAAGTTACTGCTACCCCCAAATCAAATCCTGCAAAGCCTTTGGATTTTAATGGATCATGCCACTGAGATAGCAACAAATCTCTGTTAATGCAGCTGAAAGCCTCCTAGCTTTTCATGCCAACACTACTTCAGCAAAAGTCTCCTCTAAAACAAACTTCAAACTTTATTACAGTCCTTTATATGACAGATTTATCCAAGTTAGCTGATTTCCTGCCAACTGACTGCACCTGGTTCACTCTAAATTAGTTACAGTTAATTGTCAACAAATGGGAAGAAGGTCTCCTTGCCATTTTCTCTTGGCTGTGAAGTTGGCAAGTGTAGTCCTTGTAGCTATTTTTTCAGGTAGAGTATTGTTATATGCATAAGTTTGAGAAAAAAAAAAGAGTAAAATAAATAGTGATGATGAATTTTTTTTTCTCTGTACTTTTTGGTGCAGGAAATGTTGTGTGAGCACAGCTGCATTGATGCTGAGGTGCTCATTAATTCAACGAGCCCTGCCTGGGGAGACCATAAAAGGTGTGGGGTTTGCATTGTTTTTCACTCCACTAGTGAGGGGAGAATGGTTGATTTAGAAGAAGGAGTAGTGAGAAGGAAGCTCTATAGGTAAGATTTAATATCTGTGTTAGTCTATTGGGTTTTTTCCCCTGATACTTTTCTTCTTCTAGCAGGTTGAGAGCGGGAGAATAACAATAGATTTTCCCTGGAGAGTTAGAGTGATTAATGAGGTTTTTGTCCCTGGGAGGATGTGATTTATATATCTCTTGGCTTTCCTTCAGTAAGTCTTGCAACAACAAAATTTAAGTATGCTTTTAATAATCTGGGTTTATTTTTTTGGAAATGTAATTTCTTGTCAACCCTTCCACAAGATAACTAAAGGAAAAAGGAACAAAAAAGGAAGACTTTCTCTTCCCTTCTATCTCTCCTGACTTGTACCTGCTGTTCTAATTAATTCAGCATACTTATGACTCAAATGTGTCCTTGGTCATTTTATTCCTGTGTTAGAAGGGCTGAAGCAACGCTGGTGTAAACCCACATGATATAAAGGTTGTTACGGACTTGGCATTTAAGCTTTTGTATAGCTGTGTAGTCTCTCTTAAAACAATTGTTCTTTAATTAAGAAACCTGTTTTCTTGAGATAAACCTATTTCCCTGTACCTATTGTGTGGAAAGTGAGGCTCAGGATTCAGAGGAGATTTATGTTTTGGGTTCTGAGTCAGTTTTCTACTTCTATAATGACAGCCTCCTGTTGAATTGTCCTTGACAAATAGGAGCTCTAGTTTGAACTTTTTAGTTACGTATGTGGCAGTGGCTTTTGTTTGCTTCTTTTGCTTTATGAATTGCCTCGCAGAAGACAAGAAATATGATGGGAATGGTATCTATAGGGCTTAGATTCCCTCCCTCTCTTTGCAGTCCTGTGTTGTGAAGTGTGCAGCCTTATCCCATCCCTTGCAGTCCCTTCTGCCTTGCTTTTGTCTTTCTTCCATGCATGGTTGCTGCAGTGTGAAGAAAGCATATCTTGGTTCCAAAATCAAAATTCACAATTTCTGCTGCTTCTGTTCTCATATTGCATACTATGTATGTTGACCTCTAGGCTTCCTCCTAGTAAGATGGCTGTTGTCTTCCTCTGTTCGCTAGTTATGAATATTCAAGTGAAAACACCTTAAAAGTTAGATGTTTCCTTGTGGGGTTCAGATAAGGCATCTTAATGCTTTCTTAGTTGTTGCATTTATATTGCAACTAGCAGGGCTGTAGATAAAAATGCCAGATTTTTATGGAACTTTAGCTTTCTGTAGACACAGTGAAAGGAAAAATTATCTTGGAAATTTTAATTAATAGTAGTAAAGTAGGTAAATAACTAATTCAATACCATCTGTTTGCTTACACTGAGAATCAAAAATGTGTCTGTTAGTTTGGGGAAAGAATATTCATGAAACAGAGTATCTCTCTTCCAAGATTCTGTTTTGACAGAACTATTTCTTTGACCTTGCAGTGGTAAAAAACCCTCCCAAACCAACTAGGTCATTTATTCATATTCATTGTTCTACACTTTTGTTTTCGGACTACCATTTTCAGCTCTTTGCTTCTCCTTTCCTCTTGGGGTTAAACAGTCCAAAAAAGGCAAGGCAAAACAAACAAACAGAGCCTTGTGGCATCCCTTCCTCTCTTCCCTCCATATGCCTGTGTGAGAGGGGACAGGGAGGAACTGCTGAGCGCTGACTGGGGAGGGCACTGTTTTGCTGAAATAACAGCTGTTCTAATGGAGCCTAAACCAAACTCCTAATGGGAAAATCAAGGTGTTTGCAGTACTGAGGGGTTTTCCTGTGCAGAAGGGCCAGTTTCCATAACCAGTTTTGAAGCAAAAGCTAGTTTGCATTCTGAAGAGCTGCATGAAGTACATAGGAGATACTTGGTGATCCAGATCAGTAGTTGGAACACTGATTAAATGAAGAAGTGAAAGGCTAAGTGTCATAGCAAACAGGAAAAATTAACACCCCAAACAAGAAAACTCTTGTAGTTTCCATTGCCTTCCTTCTCCCCATACATTGGGGGTAGGTGGGAAGGGGAGAAACTGAAGTGTAGAATTCTTCTATGTGACAGCCTGTGTAGTTTTACTTAGATTTTTATTGCCTAAATAATACTGGGGTTTTTTTTCAACTGCATAAAGCAGAGATTTATTTTTTTTTAATCAGAGATTATAGATCAGAATTGAGCATTGAGGATTATCAAGTATAATTTCAGTTGAACCTTTTGTTATGGATGTCTTCTGCATCCGTGGGTTTATAAAATACTTCCGCTGTTTTTTTCTAAATTAAATTAACTATAATATTATACTATAATATTATAAGTATGCTTAATCAGCCAATAGGTAAACATTCCCTTCTCTTAGCATTTTTCCTGGTGTTTTTTTTTTTAAATTTGGGTTTTTTTTTAATTCCTACAACACTGTTCACAAGAATTTCATAGCAGTTCATAATGGAAAAACACAAGAAGTTTTTACAAAATCATCTTTTTAAAAACTGCTTCAGGAATTGTTGCAAGATTTTCCACATGCTGGATAAATTACCAATTCGTCTACCAATTTCTGTGATATTTGCCTGTGCTTTAGGCTAGAAATTACATCCTAATTTTTCTTCTGCCAGGCCTGTGTAATTAGTACACTTCTGACAAATCAGTATTTGATTAAACAGATCTTCTGAAGAAGCAGACCTGAGTCAGAGTGCTAAAAAAAGGGGTGGGGTGTGAATAATAAGTAGGTAAATGTTGCATATGTTGGTGATGTTGAAACTATGACAAATGAAAAATGTAGTTGGTCAAGGAAAGCCCACAATGAAGTGCAACTGCTAGCACAACTCAATGTTGTAAAAAACCAAACTTCTTAAAAATTCAAGTTAAATGCTGACTGAGCAACTTTGCTTCAGAAGAGTTCCTGTACTATACAGCAAAACTTTTAAGTGACTCAGTGAAGCGCTGCTTGTTCAGGACTCCGGAACCTGTTTTTTTTGTGAAGTCCCAGACCTCTGTATGAAAGGTAAATTCAAGCATTTTCAAAGCTACTTACTTGCATTTTGTAGTAGCCAGTGAGGTAACAGTCTTGAGCAAACACAGTCAGGGAGGTTCTGAATGAAAAAAAACATTTTTACCAGTGAGTATTTATTAGAGTAATAGATGTTTACTGAGGAAATTTGTGGGGCTTTTGTTTTGTTTTCCTCCACCCAAAGGTATGTTTCCCAAGAGTTATAACTAACGCATTCAATCATATTTCTTTGTATAGCAGCCAATAATGCAATGGCTGGAAGACGAAGTGGTGGAGTAACTGGGCGGATGCACTGGATATTAGCAATAATTCTGACACTGTGGAGTCACCAGATCAGTGGACAAGGACAAGGTAAGTGAAGATCTTTTAGTACAGTTCGCTCAATATTGCGTAGCATTGGTTGGAGAAATGAGGGTGAGTGAAGTGCTGAACTTGGGTGAACTGCTGACAAGGAATTAGAATATCAAAATCAGAAATACTTCAGTTGAAGTCAAATGTTGTTTGGAAAATGATGTCTCGATACCTTATGGGATTATCCAGATGCTTGAATCTGTGTTCTTGTGCTCTGTGATTGGAGTGTGTCTTGAAATAAATCTCCCATTGTTATCTGTTGTTGGCTCTCTAGGTGTGGAGAAGTAGTTGTTTAAGAGATTATAGACATGGACACTTTGTGTTAATTAGCTGTGATACCTGCAATACTCAGGTTTTTGTTGCAGTGCTATAAATAATTTCCATGTTGTGTTCCCATCTCACTGATGGTGATGCATAAAAACAGCTGCAAGAACACAGGCAGGAAAGAAAAAAAAAAAAAAGGAAGTCTAGCTTCTTGGTTTTAAATTTTGAAAAATACAGCATTATAGCCTGTTTCTGATCTGAAGACTGTATCTAAGGGCTGATAACAAGAGAGGTAATAACAGGCTATTGTGTATTTTTAACATTTATTTAGAACAAGAGGGGCCTGCATGTTGTGTTAAATTGGGGGAGGGGGAAATCTGTAAGTGATAATTTTGAGGCATTGAAATTAAAGGGAAGTGGGTAGGCATTCCTTTCTGGAATGTCAGGCCAACTTTAGGAAGTACATGTTACAGGTGAGCTGAGATTTCCATGTCCTCAATCCACTCTCTTAAGTGGGGAAGACATTGTACTTTTTCTAACTACAGGCTAACTGCTCTGTATTACTCTAGTCAATGACTACAAGCGTGATGCTGGCTAGGCGCTAGGTCCATTCCACTGTGCAGTTTGGGCAGCAGTAGTATTTCTTGGTTGTTGAAATGATAACGGTGTTTACTCTTGCTTGGCACAGTTGTAGGCCTAGAAATCTGATGTAAACCACGTGCTGTAATTTTGCAGGAAACTTCTGCAGAACTTAATGTTGCCTCTATAGATACTAAAAGTCAACCTCACAGCCATAGAGCAATTTTGTAGGGTAAGGGTTGTGAACATTTTGCAGCTAATCACCTGACATGCAGAGGAGCTTTTCTGGGATATAAACTGTCTTTGTACAAAAAAGGTGAGTTGTTTTTCTAAAGTTTTTATTTGTGTTTAAAAACCTTCCATTTTAACGTTATAATCTTTGACTTGGAAAAAGATATAATTGAAGATTAACTTTTTGTGGTATTGTGCTAAAATGTAAAAGGTATGGCAATTTTTTTGTTTTATGAAATACTGGTGAATTATACTGGAAAGAATGGAATACTGGGAAGAAACACAGAAACAGTAACTTGAAAGGTTTTGTTTTCAAAGTGGACAACATGAGGGCACTTGTGCTGTGAAATATGTTTTCCATGGTTTTAAACCTACTTTGAGTTTCTGGTTGATGAGAGGTATTGAAGATTGCAGTCTTCACCTGTGAGCTGATCTTTTGGTCATGTAGTTCTAGATGTTTCTGTTTTCTAATAATTAGCAAAATATAACTGGGAAAAATGAAACCTTAATAGTGTGACAAAATATTCTGTTCTCTTTGAATGTAAAATGTCTTCCTAAAATAGGCAATAACTCTTACTGGAAAAGAGATGTGAACTTCCATCATGCTATTTTGCTTTAATTTTAAATAATTTTGCTAGCTTACTACATAGCTTGTGATTATTAAGAAATGCATTTAAGCAGGCCCAATGTAATAAAGCTGGCTGTGTTTCAGTCTTGGTAGAAGGTAAGTGTAGGCTTTTGAATGTACATACTTACAGCAACTTCTGATGACTGCTTAAAATTTCACATTTCTCAAATGAAGGTTTTAATCCTCTGGCAATGAAGTAGTAAATTATAAGCAAGAAAAATATTTTCTTGGTATAATTACATATACAGGGTATTTGAAAAATGTGAAATCTCTAAGTTGCCACATATATACCTAATTTTGCTGTGGTTTTCTATTAATATTTTCTTTCAAAGTAAAAAGCAAAGCCCTTTGGGCTTGACTTGCAGGAACCTGAGAAATGTAAAGGAGAACCCAAGGAACATGAGTAAAATTGTAAAGTTTGAGTATTCAAAGCCTCTCAGAACAATAAAATGAAGAAATAATTATTCTGTCTCTGGGCATTGAACCAAAAAGTTTTAAAAGCCATATGGCTGCACTTAAAGAAAACGTCTTCTGAGTCACGTAACTTCAGTGTGAGTGGGTTGCTATGGAAGTTAGAAAGAAACCAACATTTGTTCAACTTCCATTTCCAATCTCAATAGTAAACTCAAATTTAAAACCCGTTGGTTTTCAACAGCTGTTCCGGTCTCTTTTTACACATCAACCCAAGCCATTCACTGTCTTTTGAGGTCTGTGGAGCTGCATCTTGCTTTATTTACATGCTGCTTACTATTAGTTACTTCATTTTACCTAGTTTAAGTGTCAAGTGGAGTGTGGAAGAAACTGTCTCATTTTATTCTGAGCTCTTGCACATGAGTCAAAGGTGTAATCTTTAGCGTTTTGTACCCATTCTGCTTTTCTCACTTACTTGAATATTACAGGTTCGTTCCTCTGTCTCCAAAACAACCCTGGCCTATAACTTTAGTAAAATATTTTTTAAATCTAATATTAAGCCATAAGTAATCTAAAGAATGTTTTGAAACAGTTACACTGCTTGGTGAACTTAAAGAAATTATATAGTTGTAAGTTTTAAGTTACTTGAACAGTGCACAGGCAGTTACTGTTCTGTGATATTCTCAGTGTTAATATTGATATTTCATTTTAAGATGGAAGATGAATAAGGAGTCCTGGAATCTAATAATTTTCAATCTTACAAAAGAAGTGAATGTTTCATAATATGTGGAATTTCAGTGCTGTACAGAGTAAGAAGGTGCTCTCTTTGAAGCTCTGGAGATGCTGGATAAAATGGTGTTTGCTTTCTGAAGAACACAGCAGTAATGCTGTTGTTCTTGGATGCATGCTTACTGCAGAAGAAGATTCTTTCACACCTATTTTTCAGAGCTGTCACTGTATAGTGTTGACAGGTTGCTTTCTTTAATGATCAAGCATATAGGCTGTGCAATGTGCTACAGCCAAGAGGCTTCAGAGCTCAAAGTGAACATGCTAGAAAGCAGTGGGTGTCACTGGCTGGCTGAGCTCTGACCCCTGCCTGCAGGAACTTTTTTTTCCCCCAACACAGGCCTATTTGGAGAAAATAATGTTAAATTTTGGATCGAAACAATGCTGTAGGGGATATTTTTGTTTTCATTTTCCTTTGGTAACTTTAACCAATGATAAAGCAGGTTATGCTCAGCCAGCATTACAGCTAACTTGGAATATACAGGAGTATATGTCAATATAACTTCAGAAACAGTAAAAGGGAGTCTTTGGTGGACTTCAGAGTCACAAGGTTGATGCTTATAGCTGAAAACAAGCATTCAAATTACCTCACTTCCACCTTCTTTTTTTTTTGTCTGTGTTGCTGAAGAAAAACAAATGTGCTCCAAAAACTACTGAGTAACAATTTCTTTTCTCAGTCCGGAAATCCTGAGATTACTGTGGCTTGCTATGGGTGAGAAGGAAGGCAAACTGAGGATACCTGGGATTTCTTCACAAACCTTACCTTAGTAACACATTTTGATTATGGATATGATGCTGAAATACTGTGACAATTCTAACTGCTTAGAAATTGAAATACTAAGCTTTGGTATCTTTTTCTAACCACTGCATGTTGCTGTGGGCTAAAGCAGCTGTGAGTGTAAGTAGCTGCTTGCTTGTCTGACAAGATAAGAAAAGAAATACTTTATATGTATGGAGTCTGTATGTATATATGTGTACAGTTGTATAACACTAAACTTATAAATGACTGGTGGTTTTGGTTTAAAAACTCCAAACACCAGAGAAGCCAAATCTCTATGTGTAGAAAGGAAGTCTCAGAACTGGTTCCAGTTTCACACCTTGGCTAATCCTAAAGTTGCACACTGCTGTTGCGTGCCATGGCTTGCCTCCAGCACAGCCAAATCTGCTAAGTGCACGTGTGTAACCTGGCTCCTGACTCCCAATGTGAAGATAAGCAGCTACATGGTGACATGGAGTAGGACCCAGGTGGCATCACTGTCCCAGGGCCACAGGGAGGAATGCTGCCCAGAGCAGCCTCTTGCACAGGGAGCTCAGCTGGCTAACACATCACTCAGCCTCTACAAAGCCTGTGGCATAACCTACTAGTGTGTGATGGTTTTGCATGCTCAGAGGAAGAAACTTGAGATCTCTTCTGTGTGCCTGATGGGAGATGACTTGCAGGCTTTTATTTTAATGTTAACTTTGACTACGTGAAAATCAGTCCTCTTATGCCAATCTTTCAAACTAGCCTTTAAAAAAAATAATATGTAAAGCCACAGGTAATCTATATATGCTTTTAAAAGTGTATAATGTACATTTAATGCAGGTCTGCAGAAAAGGTGGTGGATGTCTTGGTGGGCAGAGCAGCAAATGTGAGTCAGCAGCATGCTCTGGAGGTAATGAAAATGAACCACATACTGTGTGGCATTAGCAGGAGTATAGCAGACAGGCTGAGGGTAATGACTATGCTCTAATATTTGACACTTGCAGGGCTGCATCTGCGATGGTGCATTGAGTTTTGGGCCCCTCAGGATAAGAGACAGGTTGGCAAAGTGTGGTAAGTGTGGCTGATGGCCACTAGGATCACTGCGGGCTAGAAAAGAGATGTGCAGAAAGATGAGCGAGACATTCCTCAAAGATGCACAAGAGCAATAGTCATGAGGTGCAGCAAGGAAAATCACAGTCAGAGACAAGGAGAGGATTGTTCACTCTGTGGTCAAGCACTGACCTGGGTTACCAGAGAGGCTCAGGAATCACCATCCTTGGAGATATTCAGGACTTGATCAGGTTGCCCAGGGCCTTGTCCTATCTAAATTGGAAGCTGGCCCAGCACTGAGCAGGAGGTTGGATCTGTATGCTGTCAGAGGTCCCTTCCAACTTGATCTTTTTCTATAATTACACAAAAATGTTTATCTACAGAATAATTGCTCTTTTAAAAATAAGGTACGTGACATGCTTCCCAATAAACCAGCAATATGATGCAACTCCCAGTAACTACAAAGTTACTGATGTCACTAAAATCTTAGCCCAGTTACTGTCTGGAAGAAGTTTTTTTTTTTTTTTTTCAATTTCTGTTTAACAAGCAACATATCAAACAAGGTTTTTTGTGATTTACAGGAAGGTCGTCAGATTAGTGAATTGGAACATCAGCTGCTGGGCACTTTAACACTTAACATTGCTCACCACCTTCCCTCAAAAGGATTGTCACACCTCCATTGTTTCTAGCAGACCTTTGATATTCCCTGTTTCCTCAGACTACTAAACCAGTGTGTGTGTGTGGTCCATCCCATGTGAAATCCCAATCAGAATTTGCTGAGATGAAAAGTTTTTTGCAGTTTCTGCTGTCAGCAGGACTGGAGTAGCAGTAGATTGTGTCTGGCACATGCAAGAGTGTGTGCGTGGCAAAAAGACTGAACAGGCTTGCAGACTGCCTGGACCAGGTCAAGCTGAACTTTGGTTCCAAGTTTAAGTGTGCTGTACACTGGTGCTCTGAAATATAAAACTTCTTTTGGCTGGGAATGTAAATGGGAAAGCTGCAATTGTTCCTTAAAAATTACACATGTGTGTGCAGACATATTAGAATGTATTATATGCCTATAATATGTATTTTAGAAATTTATTGCGTTTTGGAGAAAACATGTACTAGGGTAGGTTTCATGTTATTAATCAGGTATTAATGGGACTATCACAAGAAGAGAAAATTTGTGGGGCAAGTCAGTGCCCACAAAAGCCCCAGCAAAGTAGGAGTCCTAACGCTGTGTTCTATGTTACTTATGCTGGAAAAAAATTATTTTCTGGAAAGCAAATATTTGGAATAGGAGAACTGGGGAGAGAGGTATTGCCTGCAGGAGCTCCTGTACCCATTTCTGAATCACTCTGTAGTCCATCTTGCACCCCAAACTCTAATATGCTGTAAAACTTTTCATTTAAAGGAAATAATCACCTAAAATTCATACCTCTTTTTTTATAAGAAGGTACTAATGAAATACATATGTACTTTTAATGTCTCTCCAAAGATTATCAGAATTTGTTGTAGAATGTATTAAATTTTTTTAAGGTAAACTGTTCATATCCTTTAAATGAAACTGAAGCTTATTCCAGCAAAATAAAACTAATCTGTACTGCTCTCCTGTGAAGCATCCTATTGCAGAGAGCTGGTAAGCACTCGCTTGGAATTTTGTGTCAAGTCTTCAGAGACTTGCTCTTTGATCCAAATTCAGATTAAACCCAGATGACAGGCTTTAGCAATTTCTGCTTGTGCACTACCACCTGTTGTATATTCAGGTGGTTTAGTAGGAATAATTGGGGATAGGACAACCAAAGGTCTCCAGGCATCTTCTGTTATGTTGTAGTTGTTCCTTCTTCCACTCGTTCCTTGCTGTGGAGTTGTAGTAGATGTTTGAATTAAGTTGTGATGAGGAACTAAGTGATGATGGGGTTAGACCTGTGTTCTGTACCCTCATCGTGGGTGTGTAAAGGCATTTAGAGACATATGAGTGATTTCTGTAGAAAAAAAAAAAAGCCCAAAGCATTTGTTCTTGAGACCAAGATGTATTGTGCTGGAAAGAATAGGAGGCATGTGTGTGAACGATGCACTTAACCTCCTGTTCTTACTTCTGCCTGTGCAAATTTCATGTTACTTTTTGTAGGTGGAAGGGAAAGGTGGTTTATATGTATCTATGTATAAAATTTTTGAACTGCAAAGAGAAATCTTATTTTTGGTTTGGCAGTCTGCACTGGAGAGGTGGGGGAAACTTAACTTTTATTAAAGAAGCTTCAGCCTTAATACGAAGTGACTGCTGCATGTCTCATAATAAAGTTCTCGAAATACATTTGAAAACACACTGTCAGCATGTACCTTTACCCTATCAAAGTACCAGTATTTCTTTAAAGTAATTGAACGTGATTTAGTACTTAACCTTTATCTCTTGTACATTATGCAGCTTTGCTAATGGATAACAACACTATAGTTTGAAAGGAGGATTTGTTTTGTTTGTTTTTAATGGAATGGCTAGTCTTAGCCACTTTAAAATTGGCAAGTAGCCTTTAAAAAAAAAAAGAAAAAAAGACTTAACCAGCAATATGTTATGTTTTTGAAAAGAGGTCTGGCTGCCTTCATTTGTCAAGGCAACACCCTTTGCAGAAACTCTTGGTGGAAGAAGAAATCAATAGTGTGTTTCTTTAAGGTGTTCTGTCCTTGTGTGTGTTACTTCCACAAGTATTGCCTAATTGAAAAGCCCAATGCTTGCTGCCTGCTACAATTTAGTCACAGTATTTTTAAAAAAAAAAGGCAATTGCACATAACATTTTTGCATGTAACTGAACTCCTACATGAGCTGTGGAATTTATATTTGAACAGAAAGCATACTTCGCTTTAATTACATTTCCATTTGTCATAAATCCTCTTTGCAGGCGAAGGCACTGTGCAGTTAATGCAATCTAAAAATATTGTAGTTTTCTTAATCTTCATCAACTTCTACAAAAAAGTATAAGATATTAAGCATGTAGATATTCTTTGTGGCCAATAATCAGAAAATTTTTCATGTTATGCCTATTTCAGATTTGAGATGTCAAACAATACACAATTCAACATAACACATCATTAAAGATTGCATGTAATTTTCAGAAATTGTACAACAGCATGTAAGAATACTGTTAGCATTAAATACAGGAGATAACTTGAGCAGACTACCTATTATTAACGAGGAAGTAGAAAGTCTGTGGTAATAGTTTATGAAGCTAACGGCTGCTAAGTAAGTAGCTGAAGACAAAAGGATTCTTATTACTGAAGTAAAAAAAACATGGCAGTTTTGGTAACGGGTAATAAAAGGGCTTGGAAATTCTGATGAAAACTGTGTGAACTATCTGAAAATAAATTTAGGTTTTTCCTTATGAGTAATTTGCAAAAATCTGCCTAAGGTTATTTGCATGACTCTGTTTTATGACCTGAAAATTATCTGCCTTTTCTGTGGACTGCATCTGCTGTAGCTGTTTTCCCCAGGATTGCTAGACTGCATCTCTGAGGGGTGAAAAACCTGCTTTCCCTTGAAGGTTTTTACAGGGAACAAGAAATTAATTGTTCCATATTGGGCAGCAATATGTAGGAAGCTAGACCTGATGTAGGAGATAACACCTTTTATTCTTCAGGTATTGTGTTCATGTTCCATGGACAAAGAGCACAGGTATTCTGTTGATGTTCAGTTCTCCTAATTTAGCAAACCAAAAATTAATGAAATGAGAGAGGTATAGGAGAGCAGGTAGAGGTGCTGTTTTACCCTTGTAGTGGAACTTCTGTTGGAAAGTAGACGTTATATTTTTGTTATATGAAAAATTAAGAGAAACCAAGACAATTGCATTGTTAAACTCGTGAATTAATGGTCTGATACAATTCAAGATCTAGGAAACTTTTTAACATGAAGGATACTAAAAGGTTAGTTATGGTCTTTAAGCAGCTATATAAGAAGAATGCTTCTGATGGCAGGTGTGTGGTTTGATTTTTGTAGAAGGTTCAGTGTTTGCAATCTGCAACAGGTTAAATCCTCAAGAATTGATTTCCAGGAAGCTTAAGTTTTGAGTAATGAGAACTTTCTAATGAATGTATGTATAATTGAGAACCTCAGATGTCATTTCCTGGCAACAAGCTTTGATGCTGCAGGTAACTGTTGGTGCTGCTGTGGCACCTGCTGCTGTAGGTGGGCCAGAACTCACTCCCTGTCATGTAGGAATTGAAAATGATCCTAGCAACAAACTCAAAACCAATTTTTGTATTCCTTTATAAAAGGTAAATTTACTTACTAGAAAACAGGATATGAATAAAACCACCACTTGATACAATTAAAAAAAGTTTCACTTGATATCATTTAAAGTAAATCACTTTTCAAAATATGGTGTTCTTGATGTTTTAACAGAATGTATGAGGTTTCAAAAATGTTCTTGGCAGTCACTGTGTTAGTAAGCTTCATAAAAAATAATGAAAATTGGCAGTAAAGAGAATGATACAATGCATGTAGTATGAAACACTTAATCCTGGAACCTGTACAAGTACTAAGTGTCCTAATGTATATTTATTGAGATACAGCTTGGAGTTTTATTGTTTTTATGTTTTATGTTGCATTTTAAATTCAAAATACTTCAGGATTCAGTTGTGTTTGTCCTTCTTGTACATAATTTATTTTAAAAAGTTACCATACCCATAAACTCTCAGGTCTTGGTGAGTTGAAATGAACATCTAAAAGGATATTCTGGCAAGCAGCTTATAGTTCAAACAAGCTTGTTTAATATGTTGGGTAACCGAAATAGATTTGTTTTTAAGCAAGGTTTCATTTACTTTTCAGCTGCTGTTTAGGGTTCACTTCTTCTACCATTAAAAAAAAACCAACAAAAAACCAAACCCCAAAACCCAAACAAACCCAACAGCAAAGTCGTTTTAGCTTCTTTAAAAACAGAACTCCTGTGAAAGCTTTATTAGAGTGAAAAT
Source organism: Elanus axillaris (assembly GCA_026212715.1). Classification (NCBI taxonomy): domain Eukaryota; kingdom Metazoa; phylum Chordata; class Aves; order Accipitriformes; family Accipitridae; genus Elanus; species Elanus axillaris. The sequence continues at coordinate 22,066,312 of JANZLQ010000031.1, read as the reverse complement.
ACCAAGCCTCACGTGGGTTCCATCATTAATACCTGCTTTCACTGCAAGTTCAGCATTTACCCATCTCCACATGGTCAGTTCCTATACTGACTGGGTGCCACTTGGGAAATAAGTATGTATTTTTCCTTCTGCCACTCGCTGTTCTGTGTTTAGATCCTCATTCCTCCAGGAGGAATACAGCCCAACAACAGTTTTTGAATGGCAAATCGTGACTGAAAAAGCCAATAAAAGTATCTCAAGAGTTGTCTTGACTATTGGTAACCAGAACACCAAATCTCAATATACAAAAGAAAAAAAACTGGGGCAAACTGTCTTTCAAAACATATCTGCATAAGTGATGGTCAATAACTAATGAATTGTCTGAAGATAAAGAAGGGGCAGGGAGAGGGAGAACTGGGAAGTGACATCCTTGGGATGAAGAGTGAAATGATGTTAAAATCATCTGTAGCCTGTCTTGCTCTGCTTTGAATAAAATTGAGAGGAACTGAAGACTACTTAACTGCAGGCATGTAGTAATATAAAGGCAGAGTGTCCTATGCAGTATCTTGCATGTAAATCAGTTAATTGAAATTTGCACTGAGTCTCACTAAACCATTTCAGTGCTCACTTTGGAGGTGAATTATTTCTTGAAGGCTGTGAATCTTTCCATATCTCAACACCAGTTATGGAACCCATCCAGTGATGGCCATCTAAAAGATATTATTTATTTATTAAGAAAATTGTATTGTTTGGTTATACTTATTAGGTGACACTTTATTAAAGTGAGGAGCTTCTCATTAACACTGTTCAGGGAAAGTGGTCTTCAAAGAATTATCTGAAATGCATGAGATGAAAATGTTCAATGATTTGCAATTTCACTACAGTCTTTCATTCACAGTTTAAAAATTGCCAGCAAATGCACAATTAATTACATGACAATTTAACTTTGACAGATCATTTCTAGATCAGATAAAATAAGTCACAGCTTTCTCATCTTGCTAAATGATGTTTCAGTGCTTTGTGACTATGCTTCGTAGCTGTAGGGTCGTATCATTAAAAATACATGGGTAAGAGTGTTGTTTCCATTATCCTAATATGAAGTAGAAAATGCAGATTATTTCTTGTCTATTTAAATCTATTACTGTGATAGTGAATGTTTTCAGTTTTCTCAGTCTGCATTAAAGGTAGGGAATAAATAGCATCTATTCAATTTTTTTTATTGTTAAAGTTCAGGCAAATAGTATCAGAAATGTCTTTCAACTATGTAAGTTAAAAAGGAAAGCTTATTGAGAAGAATTGAATTTTTATTTTGCTGCTAAGAAATACTGTATTGCATAGTTAAAGCCCAAAGCATGCTATCCTCTTTATGTTCCATCTGCAGTCTGTGTTTCTTTCAAAAACTCTGGCATTGATCATTACCAGTAATAAATCCTATGAATATTCTTTATTGTAAAAAAGTAGCCTAGAGGAAATTTTATCATGTATATTGTAATACTGCAGATACATATGCATATGTATGTGCCAAGCACTTTCCTCTTACTGCCTGCTGGTTTGATTTGCTACAACTTTTTATTATTTATTAGTTTGAAATGAATTAATAATCCCATTTACATGAGATGTCTGTTCCTGAAGTGCATGTTGGAAATTTGTTTTCAATAGTAACAGACTCATAAATCTCTTATAAAACTTTTAGAGGAGTTATTTGTTTTGTTTGTTTTTTTTTTTTTTTTTTTTTAGAGTTGTGTGAAGTTCCCAAGGGAACTTCATGAGAACTATGAGGCTTTAAGTTTCACAACGTTTATACTTAGGGCTGCCCACCTGAAATTAAAGGTTCAGGAGTATTGTGTGAAAGATATTTCATATTTTTTGCTTAAAATCTCAGCTGAAGAGGCAAGATATGTGTAGTTGCATATAGAAAAGGGGTCAGGTATTCTCAGAATGGGTGAGGTTGGAAGGGACATCTCAAGGTCATCTGTGCCAACCTCCCTGTTCAATGTGTGCTCAGCTAGCACTGGCTGTGCTAAACAAACATTTTGGAGATGCGGAATGATTATTGTTCTCCAGACTATTTTAAAAAGTTGAGGGGGAGGGCATTTGCAATTCTAGATGTAATTCTGCATATTAATTTATGCATTTGTGTGACGGGCAAACTCAGTCTGTGTTGATTGTTTCACTGGGCTGTCCATCAACTGGAGAATGAGTTTAACAAATATGTTCACTTGTGTACAAATTGGAAAGCAGATGCTGTGTTTGAAATGCTACTGTACACAGCTTGAGATTATACATGTCTGTTAAAGAAAAATAAACACAAGTATGACAGGTTTTCCTGTGAAACTGCTAACTTCATCTGGTAGGTCACATTGTCATTATCACTGACTTGAAACTCAGTGGCAGCATTGTTTATCCCCCCACTCCTCCAAATGTTCCTCTCTTAAAGATGCTGCACGTTAGAGTGAGATGCTTATTGTGAGGAATCCTTTGTTTTAGCTTCCAGTGTACTTAAAACAATTCATAGCACATAGAGCCTGCTGCTGTTCAGCAAAACAAGGGGGTTAGATGCAGTAGATCTGTTCAAATCTATGAAGGGTAAGACTTTTGCAGTAAAGCATAAGATGATGTGAATTCAGCAAAATATTATCTGATGGAGGTTTAGTCTGGTCGATAAAAGCTCTACAACCACAAGACAAAAATGTGAATTGTATGCAAAAGATCTCTTATCTTCTCTATTTATTGCATGTGGCTTTGTGTTAAGGGTTACTATTTTTCATGGCATAAGTATTTGATCCTGCTTTAATAGTCATTAACATTTGTGTACAGTTGATGTACCTATTTCTTCTATGGAAAATAACTTTACCATTTCAGCTACTTGATTTATTTTGTTATCTTTTTGCATGAGAAATTCTGCTTTCCTTCATCCAAACCCTTTTAAAGAGCTAATTTCATGATTCTTCGTTATCAAGTTGAAAAGGGATGACATGCAAGGTAAATGTGATGAGGGGCATCATGAACACAGGCCATGTGTTACTGAACACCTCTAAGCTTTCACTTTGTGAGCTCTCAAATAAGATGGCCAGCTTCACTTTTATTAATAAAGCAAGCAAATAATTTAAATTAATTCTAAATGTTTAAAATTGGCTACATTCCTGATAAGAATGCATTCCAATAGTGAAACATTTGACCACTTTTGGCCCCTCTCTGGTACACACATGGCCTTTTTTCACATCAGATCTGAGTGAGAGTAGTGTTGTGATTTCAGGTCTCTACCACAGGCAGCTCATAAATCCTGCCATTCTTGAATCCTGTCTAACAGACTCATTGGTCCTTTACAGGGTCAGCCACTGAGAAGGCCTGTGACTTTCCGATGACAGATTACTTATTTTTGAAGGTTTTTTTTCCCCTTCAAAAAAAGAAGAAACTCTGCATAGTTCTCAGTATTTTCTACATCTGATGAGTAGAATGTTGTATTAATTCTCAGACTTAAAGAATCAACAATAAAATAGTTGCATTTAGCACATTCCTTGAGGACTGTCTATATTCAAGTGTATGTAACTTGGGATGGTTTTTTTAGGGCTTACCTGGATACTAATAATCCTAAATACATTAGTATTGTGAAAATGTTACTAAGCAGTTGTTAGAAGAGGCAGTTCTTGCTCAGGTAATGCTGGGAAGTAATGCATTCTAATAAAATTCCACAAAAAAAATCCAGAAAGTGTTTCTCTGAGGACACTTTACAAGCTTGCTGAAGGCAGCAGTCTCCTCTCACTGTAAAAGCATGAAAACAAATGGTTCTAATTCTTCTTGTTTTCACAGTAATAACTGTCATAGGTTAAAATAGATATTTCCATTAGTGTGCTTGTATTGGGTTAGCTTAACTTGTTGAGAGGTAATAATGACTTTCCTCCAAGGATGAGGCGGTAAAAAAAAAAATCAAATTAATATCAAAGGAATATACAAGTACTTTGTAAGTAAACAAAGGCAGATGTTAGTCAAATCTGTAGTAGAAATATGTATATTAAGATGGTGATTTTTAAAAAACTTTTTTCAATTTACCAACACTTACAAGCTTTCTTGTGAAAGTATACAAGTTTTCATATCCATAAATTCCTGTGTAGCTTAGATTATAGAGTTCATATAGATCATATATTAAAGTTTAAACCCTTTCCATTAATCCCTTGGAATTAATCTACATTTCTTTTTAATCTTCAGTGGGTCCTTGCACCTGGAGTTGAAAAGCACTTACCTAGATCATCTGACAGCATCTTTATGTTTTTCAGAGCTGATGGTACTTTAATTAATGTCTAGTATTTTCTTCTTTCAAAGCAGCAGTGAGAAGGCGTTGAAAAAGGCCTTTGGGAGGGAGTGGGGCATAATATGGATTTATAACCCTTCTGTCAATAAGATATAACTTGAGCCTTCCTTGCTGGCTTGATGCCAACATATCCTAGGCTTTTTTGCTCTGGACTCCTATGTTGACTTTTTATTAAATTGTGGTGGGTTGACCATGGCTGAATGCCAGGTGCCCACCAAAGCCGTTCTATCACCTCCCCCCCCCCGCCCCTCCTTTGTTGGACAGGGGAGAGAAAAAAAAAATATAACAAAGGGCTTGTGGGTCGA
>JANZLQ010000031.1:22027992-22061619 GCA_026212715.1 Elanus axillaris | reverse complement strand
ATCTTAGAGCCGGCTGGTATTGGCTCTGTTGGACACAGGGGAAGCTTCCAGCAGCTTCTCACAGAAGCCACCCCTGTTAACCCCCCCCTGCTACCAAAACCTTGCCACAGAAACCCAATACATAAATCTGCTGTGATACCTACTAACCTATCTACGTGTAGGTGTGAGCAGATGGATGCCACCAGTGAGTTGTGCAAACAGCTATCATCATTCCTGCATATTGTATAAGGAACTGCTTGGGGTTTTTCCTCCCTTAGAGAGCAAAAGGAGCTTTGTGGCTAGGGTAATGCCAAGTTTAACACTGTTTTTTTGCGTTAGGAGTGATGTTTGAATTATAAACTGAAATAAGTAGTGGCATATTCTGTTTGGAGACTGGCTGCATGCCCCCTCTTCCAAGAAAATTATTTTTGTATCATGCTGAGAAATCCGACATATAACAAAACAGTATTAATTTTATTGCATTGCACATGTGTTGTAAATGGTATTGATAGCTGAGGGAACAGGAAGAATTTCATTTAAATAATCCTCATGTAAATTCTTAGTTTACATATGTGTCTTCCTCTGTCAATGTGTGATGTGTAGGAATTCACTGGGGAGAACTTACTTACCTTTGTACTGAAATAATATGCAAGTATGTGTTCCTTTTATTCAGTGAAGTTAGGGTCATAAAAGGTTAGAGTACTAGTAACAATCTTGCTCCTCTTTCTGGTAAGATACTAAATACTGTCTGTGTCCTGTCTTCCAAATGCACAGTAATAGAGAATAGAGAAATGCCACTAAGTAAGGTGGCAGTTGTTGTATCAACTTGTCCAAGTTGTGAATAAGGCACAGTATGTGTCCCCCTCCCAGCCTTTCAAACCAAATCAGTCTGAAAGTAGTGGCTCCTGGCCTTGGGCACCTAAGACCATCTCCTTAAGCAGAAGTATCTTTCTTGATGCCCTTCTGTGGTACCTGAGACCAGGATGTCACTTTTGATCCCTGTAGCCAGCATCTCTAGCCATTAAGTGTGGCTCCCCTCCTTTCTTGGCTGTGTGAGCTCCTTGCTTAATTTTGTGGGAATAGAGGTGCGAAAGCATTGAAGATTTTTTTGCTTAACTTCAGCAGCATCCCTCTGGCAGCAGTCTGTAACTGCCTCTCCCTGAGGAGACCAAAGCTGTGTGGCAGTGGCTTAGCTCCTACTGCAGCTGCCAGTGCATCCACCTTCCCAACAGGACATCTGTGCGCATGGGTTTTCCCCTGGGGTAACGTGGGGCTGCTGGCAACTGTGGGGTTGATGTGACGCCATGTATCTGGCATCACCACCCGCCCCCCTTCCCCAGCCTGGAGATTCCTAACCTCTCTCTCACTCACATACACGTGTCCTGAAAATGTGTCATGATGTTTAATTCATAACATGAAGCCTGCGATTAGGGGAAAGTAGCTGCCTCAGATTTGGAGCTGGAGGATCTGCTATATCAATTTATATACTTAAGTTAGGCAGGGACTCACCATCAAGCGTTTTGGCAGGGGACCAGCTAAGCATTACTGTCGCATTTGATTCTTTATTAGGCACTGTAAATGGATATTGGAGTTCAGAGAAAATAAGATCTAGCATAAATGCTGGCTTAATTTGTGTATGTTGAATGGGTTTACACTATGCTTTTGCTTGTTTACTTTCAATTAGATACAGCATGGAAAAAGATTTATGTGATAATCCATACCAAAGGGTCAGTTACTAATGAAGATGTTGGTAATTCTATAATTAAATTTCATCTGAGCTAATTACTGAGGTATTCTAATTCAGAAGCCTCTAGCCGCAAATACTGAAAATCCATTTATTTAACTCAGCTTTTACTTAGTTTGTCACACTAGTTGATAATACACATTCAGACCTAAAGCATTTCCCTTGGGTCTCTTCCTCCCCCCCTTTCTTGCTGTCAGTGTACATCCACAGATAGTTCCTTTCTATTTGAAATACAGTAGAAAATGGTTTTCTATACATCCAAGTCCACAATAAAGCAAGCCAGAATCCATTTTTTCTTTTTTTTTAATCTTTGACTGTAACAAAAACTGTTTTTGAAGAGAATCGAATCCATATATTGCAAATCTTGTGTTACTTTCCCAGTCATTCCCTCTACACACATCTTCTCCTGATGTATCATATGTAAAGCTTGTTCTAGTAGCTATAATGAGGTCTTATGTGACTTGAGGTGATAGCAGAACCTAATGGGAAAGAAAACTTGACTGATTTATAATGGACTTGGAATTTGGTTGGAGTGGACTTCGTGAAAATGCTTAAATAGCTAAGGACCTGATTCTATTTGCATTTGAGCAAAGCTTATAGGGATTTTATTATACTTCCCGATGACATAATTAACATGATCAGTTTTTCCCTGTATTCCTTTTACAAAGTAAGGCTTTACATAGTCTTGGGAGCAAAATGGAGAACATAGCTTGTGTGCTAACTTTCATTCCCAGATAATGAGCCTTACTTGAAATTCTCTTTCATAAGCTCTCTATAAATGGTTTTATTTACACAGTAGTACCTGCAGCTGTTTTTCTGATCACTTATGTTATTAGAATTATGAATAAACTTTGTTCTGAAGGTTTGATTAAAAATTGCTTGCTGTGTGTTGTATAAATGGCAGTATTTTCTTACATGCAGTTTTGATTCCTTTATCAGCATCACCAATAATACTCTTGGGAGAACAGCTGTCCCCAGTGTAAAAAAACCCCAACAAAACAAACCCAAAGCTTTTACAGTGATTTTTTGATTGCCTGATATGATGTTTAAAAAGTAATATTTTTTTTAAACTTTGCAAAGTTGTTGTTTTAGTAGTCACCATTATTATTCAAACTACTTCATAGACATTTTCTGTGATCTAATCTTGCCTTGAAAATCTACAGTTGACTTTTGACATAACCCAAAGGGATTTTTGTAATCCATTTGCAAAGTAATGTTGACCCAAGCACATCTTTTAACTGTGCTCTCCCTTCTTCATTCTATCTGGTAATTTATCTACTATTTTGTCTCACTACTATTTTCTTTGTTTCTGTGGTCTCCGTAGAGTGTAGTGTGTGTCTGTGTGTATATATATTTTGTACTGTATGTATCAGGAGCATCTACCCTATCATGTTTCTGTCATTCCCATAGCATTTTGTAGTCTGCAACGGTATTTCAGGTTTTGCAATTTCATTGCATAAATATAGACAAATCTTAGTGAATTCCACTTCTGATAGTTCATGACTTATTTCCTAATTAATTTAGGTTCTATCTTTCTCTACCATCACCAGATAATTGTTTTACTTACTATAGAATGCTTATTTTCTATCTTTTTGTCTACTGTCCTTTTCCATTCAGTGGATTATTTTTAGGGGGAGATTGCCTACTCCTGCACCTGTCTCATCAAGGAGGTGATTTTTTAGATTGTCCTTCTTACACCCTGGACAAATATCTTAGGCACCTGACCATTAAGTTAAAGACAGCATGTCATTTTCCCTTTTATGAATTGTGACTAAATCTAGATTTTTTTTTTTCCCCTGTGCTAAACAATCAAATTCAAAATGAAACGCTTGTTTAAAACAAAATTAAATAAATCCTATCTGTTTAAGCTATTAGGTTATTCTTCACTTTTGTTTTTTCTTTCATTGGTTTTGCTACCACATTGGAGAAATGGATATTTGGTCAGCCTGAGAGTGGTGGGGACAGACCCTTTATCGTCATGACTATAGGATGTATTGCTGCTGAGGATATAGAATATACATGAAGACATTTGGCTATGTTTTGCTGGTACTGGATGATCTTCTATTTTGAAGAGCTATAAAAGGCTGCAGGTATTTCGGAAGTATGCCAAGGCTTAGAAACTGGAGCTGAAACATTGTTAAAACAGGTAAACAAAAGATACTAAACCAGTGAATAAAAACCTAAGTATTGAAACAAAATTTTTCTTTAATATATTAAGCATGGTGTTGCACAGGTCATTACATTTAAAGCAAAGCCTGCATTTTCTTCCAACTAATAATGGTATTTTTAGGTAGTACATTGCTTGAAAATATTTTCCTATAAAGGTGATTCATAAAAAAATACTACCTTGTCATGTGTGTCTAGCCCCAGTTGGAAGGAAATTTGTGTTTTCAGAAACTAGAAATTCTCCAGATCTGGTTTTTGAAACAAGTTGAAATAATTCCTAGCATTATTGATCTATTATTTCCATCAGCAGTGCAACTGGAGGCCCTGAAAGCTCTGCTAGAAGCTACTGCACCTGATATAAGCCCCCAAGGATCTCAAGGGCATCCATCTTTCCCAGCAGCCTGATATCCCTGGGGGCCAGCTCCTTTCATGGCTGTGTAGTAAGGCATCCTCCTGCCTTGGTTGTAACATGGAGGACCTCTGTCCCTGTTGAGGAACTGTGCCTAACTCTAATGCCGAATGGAAAGGATAATGTTTTGTGTTATGTATGTTTTTTTGTTTGGCAATAGAGCCATGGGAAGTGTATGTGTGAGAACTTGCTTTCACAGAAAGGTAAGCTTGAACTTGAATTGTGAAAATTGCTGACAATGTTTATTTTGCAAATTAAAAAAGTGCTACTCAACTTAATTCCTATGCTACTTTTCATAAATAATTCAGAAATTGGAATTTCAATTTTCAGACTTCTCTGTAACATGTTTACCTATTTACTCACCTTTCATCCCCTTTAAAAATCCAATTGGGTTAAGAGCATTGTAATGTACTTCTACTATGTGCATTACCTGGAATTTTAAAGTAGCAAATGGGTCCTTGTGACCACTGTAAGTGATGTACAAGGGTTATTTAAGAATTATAAAATTTGTTCCATTTAGTCTGTGTTGTGATTGAAATACTTTCCAATTTAAAAACATATCCTCCAAAGATCACCTTCAGGGCTGGAAAGTTTATATACCATGTACTTTGACCTCCTCTGGAGACAGTTAAGTCAAACCAAATTGTTTTGCTACTAGTAATCATGAAGACCACAGCTTGGTACCTTTGAACAGAAGGCAGGTTCATAATAGTTGTGCAGTGAATATGGCTGTGTGGTCCTTGCAGTGCTCATTTGTTGTTATATGTGGCAGGTGCTCAGACACAGAAGTGTTGGGTAACTGTTTAAAAGTCTTAAGAGAAATAGTTATATAAATCTCAGTGTGCGGGGTAATTCATTGTAAAATGGCTTCTGCTAGTTTGAATTAGTCCTGCTTCAAAAAAATACTTCTATCCTCCTGACGCCTGGTAATTGAGGTATGAAAACAAAAATGATCTGTAGCAGCAGAGTGTTCAGTGTTATGATGCTGTGGTTGCTCCTGAAGTTGAATGAATGTGGAGCTTCTTGCTTCCTTTGCAGAAAGAGGGAAAGCAGCAAAGATTGGCATTGACTGGCCAACAAATGGTCCAGATAACTTGGAAAATGAAAAGTGATTGCAAGCAAGAAAAGGTGTTGTTTGATGTGTATGGATATTGAATTAGATATGAATTTCCAACAATAAGTGAAAGTGGAGTTGTAATAAGGCTGGGGGGGGAAGGTTCCACTAACTGGCAAGTGGCATGCAATATTGTGGATTACTAGTTAAGTATACTTTTCTTGAAGTTAGCTCTTCATGTATGCTGTAACTGGTGGCTGGAAAAGGCAGTGCTAGAACACATCTTGGTTTCACCTTATTTTTTTGTAATAAGAATTATATGTCTGCAAGTGCCTGGGAAGTACAAAAACGCTAAGAAAATGGTCTATAACAAGTGTTTTCATGCTAAAATCTTCATCTGTAAATTTATTATTTTAACTTGATCTTTTTTTCTTTAGAGTATAGTCATAAAGCTAACTGACAGTGACTGATTGGTTCATCTTCATTTTAAAGACCTGTTTGCTGAGATGAAAAATAAGAGATAAGCACTTTAATGGTAAGATCCTAATGATTATCTCTTAGGCTTGGAAACAGCCCATAAAATAAAGGGAACATTAAGAAAAAGCCCATGAAATTAAGGGGAATCTTTTTTTTGACTTCACTGGGACCTTCTCACTTAATATTAACTTACAGACACTGGAGTTACCTTTGTGGCCTTGGTTTGAAAGGCTTTTGATAGATTGTCATAATGGCTTCCCTTGCATTTTATGCATGTGATTTCACATATTAAGACTTGAATTCATTTTATGCTGATAAATCCTGAGTCGGATGCTTGTAAATGAAATATAGCAAGTGTACCTTTCTGATCAGCCCAAGCGAGTAGTACTAAAGCGCGTGCCCCGTGGTAGTGTCAGCATTCCTTAAGTGTTGTCTCTTTTTTTACAGGGAAATTATTTTATATATTTTGTGGAACTGAAAACCACTTATTTTCCTGTATGAAAAATATATCCAATGTTATGTGAAGTATTTATATCTGACCTTTGTACTTTTTGACCCGAGACACTACTTCAGGAATAAGATGAATATTACAGTGCAGTCGTCTTCGTGGAGATGTGGAGCATCTATTGTAGTACGTATGCCAGTTTAAGGTAGAAAATGAGCTGTCATCCACTAGCTATAGAGAAAAGACCATTTGTCAGTGCTTCTAAGCTTGTCTCCTACATGATTTTAATGTCTTCTAGCAGCTAGTGACTGTCAGATTTTATAATTTTTTTTTTCCCTTAATGCAGAGCACTTCTGAAGAAACTTTAGCTTTTATTCAAGTAAGTTACAGTTGGGCTTGATATGGCTCTGTCATGTCGGGTTGCATTTTGGGTAATTTTCTCATGCTACTGCTTATTTTTCTGTCATGGTTTAACCCCAGCTGGCAACTAAGCACCACACAGCCGCTTGCTCACTCCCCTCACCCTGTGGGATGGGGTAGAGAACTGGAAAAAAGTAAAACTCATGGGTTGAGATAAAGACATTTTAATAAGACAGAAAATAAAATAATAATAATAATGAGTAATAATAAAAAGAATTAGAATATACAGAACAAGTGATGCACAATGCACTTGCTCATCACTCACTGACCGATGCCCAGTCAGTTTCTGAGAAGCAGCCCTGGGCCAGCTTTCCACCCAGTTTATATACTAGGCATGATGTCATGTGGTATGGAATAACACTTTGGCCAATTTGGGTCAGCTGCCCTGGCTGTGTCCCCTCCCAGCTTCTTGTGCCTCTCTGGCTTTCTTGCTGGCTGGGCATGAGAAGCTGAAAAACCCTTGACTTAGTCTAAATGCTACTTAGCAACAACTGAAAACATCAGTGTGTTATCAACATTCTTATACTAAATCCAAAATGTAAGACTATACCAGCTGCTAAGAAGAAAATTCATTCTAGCTCAGATAAAACCAGGATGTTTCACACATTTCATGAAAGTCAGAGGGCGAGGGAAAGCTTTTTTTCCAATCAGCATTGGCAAAATACTCCAAAAATTCCCATTTTGGAGTCCAATTTTATTTGAAAATGTAGCTATTTCTATTTTGGTTCTTTGAAATGCACAGAGAATGGAAGATTTCATTGAAAGTAAAGCCTTTTGCTTGAATTAGTATCCATAATAACTAGCAGATAACTAATAAGTTTCAGATGAGTGTTTACAAGCTTTTCAGACAAAATTGAAAACAAAAGAATGCAGTAGTATGAACTAATATGTAAGAACTGATTTAATTTTCCATGTCTCTCTTAATCTTATTCTATTGAACAGTTTGCAACTTCTCTAGTTTTTATTAAAATAGGTTTGCAAGTTCAAAGTACATACTCTGCATGTTAATTATTTTTTTAAATTATTTTTTAAATTAATTTTAATGTTTTGAATAAATACTTAATGTATAGTTTTATTTCTCTGAGCTAAGACTTTCAGCTTCTGTCCACACTGGTAAGCAATTGGTCAGGTATATTTCAGTAGTATTTTGTTTGAAGACTTCTTCAGATCAAACCTTTCTCCACTTCCACAAGGCAGTACTGTCTGGAGACTTCACATCATGTGGTGTTATTTACTTACTGTGAAAATAAACAAACATGCCTAGCTATTAATACAGAAATCAGAATGTGTCCTTCTATTTATGTATCTGGAGGATATTGCTACTACTTAGCAAAAATCTACAAAATCAGTCCATTTTGAGATGATGGAAAATTATGCTCCTAAAATCAATGCTTTAACTGATCTTGGAACAAATTTGGGTCTCATGGTCCCGTCTGCTGGGGTGGCTGTGGGCAATAAAGCTTCTTGTTGCCTCCCTCAACACTTACGGTTTAAAACATAACATTTAAGTTGAACTGAAGCTGGTATGGTTCACCTTGGATGCTTGAGGTATAAGCAAAAGTTGAAAATGTGAAGGGTGTTTCATAAGCTGCTTGTCCATTTGTTCAGCAAAGAGGGCGGACAGCTAGAAGAATTCACCCCAACAGTCATCTCAGCCATATTGTCCCTGTTGGCAAGTGAGAGTCTTTGTTTTCCTTATATTAGTTTGTGTAAATGTACAAAGTCACCACTATTCACAGCTCAGAAAAGGTGAAATAGTTAAGGATTCAGCTGCAATTAACCTTTGAGAGCTGTCGATGCAATTCCCATTTATGTCTTTTTAAAAATAGCCTTTATGCATCTCATTAATTTGGTTCAGTTGCTTCTATTCAAAATGATAAAAATCTATCTGAATACATGCCTCCAAAAATCTGTCGGACAGTTCTATTTTGCATGTGCTTTACAACCAGCCTACAGTCGTCTTCTATAAAAGTCGCATAAATCGAGAGCCTTATGAACACACAAGTCAATATGCTGTAGCTGGATGGTGGGAGGATAATAGTCATGTTAGTTAAGGCACTCATGGAATCTTTTGCTTTTTTGTTCTACTTTTCAAGGTTTTTGTCTTTGGCTTTCATTGCTAATTTCCAAAGATTAGCTCTAACAAAGTTAAAGCTGTGGAAACAAAATACTTCCTCTGATATATCTCATTTATACAAAAAGGTTTAGGTACTTACATTCCAGGTATTACTATAATACCAGAATGTGTCACAAATCTTTAAACCCTTTTTTTTTTTTACAAGGCCACAGTAAAGTGGCGAGGTACAGCACAACCCATTTTACAGAGGGAGACTGAGAAACTAAAGTTATGTTGCTACGGGTTTTAGAAGCATGTCTTCTGTACTGTTGTACATTGATACTATTGGCACTGCTAAGCCCAGAACTGAGCCCGCTTGTAAGCTCCTTCTAGATATAGTCTGGCTTTCTTTTTGAGCCCTAAAGCCCCCTCTGTCATTATGTTAAAAAGTCATCTTAGAAATGATGGGACTATTTCAAAGATTGATTTTGCTTTTTAATGTATTATTTAATGGCAATAATTTTTCTCCTATTGTAAAATCTATTCCTTTATGTTACTAATTTGTTCAGTCTCCATGTACAGAACTTGTGGTATTTGAAAATTCTGTTTATGCATAGTTTATGTACAGTTCATTTGTCTCAGTTTGATCCCAACTTACACAGGACAAAAGAACGCTTCCTTATTGCACAAATGTTTAGGAATGCCTTCAAAGAAATTACAGTATTTTTTTCTACATGAGGAGCTGCTTAGGTGATTTGTAAAATTTCCTTTGTATGTGTAACTTTGCTGGTTTCCTGCCTTCAGATCTTCTGTAAGATCTGTTGCTTACCAATGTAGACTGAAGCTGAGGTCTAAAAGTCTCTTACATATGTAATCCCAAGACAGGAAGCATGTGAGGATTTTTTAAAATTTTTTTCTTTTAAATAAAGACTTGTGTGAAATAAGACTCTCAACTGATGTCAGTGAAGTCAGATCTTGACCTTTGGATTTGTTATGTTGCCAATTATCTGATTAACTTTCTTTTTTCCCTTCCACTTGCATGCCTTCAATAGCACAAACATGTCTTAAGTATGCAGTTTTGCTTGCATGCTAGGTGTAATGTTGGCAGAAATATAAGGATTTTTCCACCCATGATGCATACAAAAAAATATGCTATCATTATTCTTGTGTTTTGTGCTAGGGACAAATTCAAACTTGTGTAAAGGGAAGAAATGCAGCTTTCTGTGCCAGGACTTTTGAAGATAGATATTTTTATGAAATGTTATCTGAACTCCTCTTCTCTAAGGAACAGACAAAGCAATCTGAGATAGCTATGTTCCTTATACTTATTTATAGAAAGTATGCAAGGTTTATTTAAAGAAAAAACAGAATAATTTAATTTCCATTAAGAAATGTTTGTTATTTATACATTACATAATACAAAATGAACTTCAATTGGGAGAAATTATCTAAAATTCCGTAACCTTCTTTTTGTACTATATTATTTCAAATTATTTGTACACAATTGCTACTTTTTTGTATAAATTTCAGTGAGTTTACAAAGCATCTACAATGAATCATTCCCTTTTGAATTTCAGATGGCATCCAAGCTTGGTAACAGAAGGTACAAGGGATTAATATTTCACTGCAAAACAACAGTTTGAGCAGGTGGTACTTGATGCTATTACACATATAGGTCACTTGGGAGAGTGCTTAATCACTGAACTGAATATTAATTAGGACAGCTTTCTCAGCCAATTTTTTTTAAAAGGAATACTTCTTAAGGAGGGGGGAGAAAACCTAACCTCACCAAACCTACCAAAGCCTGGAGTTTTGAAAGTCAAGCTTATTATAGTAAAAACTTGCTATGCAAGTTGGGATTCAGGTTTTGGGGTTTTTGTTGGTGTGTGGTTTTTTTTTTTTTTATGGACTAATTTTGTCATAAATAGGAGCCACTGTGAAGTATAATCTGGGTGTGAATCCAGTCGTCCTTCTTGATGTCTCTTCTTGAACTTTTCTCTACTTCTCTGCCTGGATTTCAGACTGTCCTGTTAAATGCCTGACCAAAAATGTTTGGTAACTTGAAGCTGTATATTTGCATAGGTACAAAACAATACTTCACAAACTTTTTGGCTTGAAATCCTGAAAAGAAGTATGGGATTTAATGTATCTGTGTTAAAAACTAAACTGTTGATGAAAGCAGAAGAGAGAAACAGCTGACTTCATTGTGTGAGTTGCAGAATGTAAAATCCACTTTCTTTGACTTGGGTTGTTTTTTTTTTTTTTTAACAAATAATGCTTTAAATAACTTCTGAATTATTCAGGATCTTGTTTTATAAAGCGTAAGGTATGTTTGCAAGATGCTTATGTGCTCTGAAATGTAATATTAATCTCTTTTGGCCATGCCTGACTACCATGGATTAAGTCTGAAATTGAGAAGTCCACCAGAAGAGCTGATGGAGTTACCTGGAGGTAATGCTAGCTATTGTCTTTGCAGTGCCCACAGTACAGCAGCTGGCATTGATATGCCATATCAACACGCCTCTGCTGCACTGTCTGAAACTCCTTTAGGAGCTTTGGTTTTTGCCAGAGCTCTGTTTGGGAGCTGCTGGCTGTCACGGATGTGTGACAGTGATAAGCAGCAAGATTTTCCCTCTGCCCCTGGCAGGGGCACAGGCACTGCACAGCTGTCTCCTGGAGTGGGTGCTCTGAGGCTCCTCCACTCAGGGGATGAAGCATTTCACTTGGAAAATGGGCTTAGACATTGAGGAAGTGAGGGTGGTCCTAGGGGAGGGCAGGAGCCCCCAGTGTGGAACTTCCCAGTGTAGGGAAGAAAAATGTCCTTTTGGGTGAGGCAACTACATTCCTGCCCACTGCCTTCTGAGTACAAACCTCTATTCCTGCTCCCCCCCAGCTTCCACTAGCTTTTAGCATTGTGCTTTCTATGCTTCAATGAAAGGTCCTGGCACAGTGTCTTGTGCCTCTATTTTCAGGTTGGTTCCTGCATTCAGGCAGTGCACATGTTATTTCACCTGGGGCTGGATGTTCATGTTAACTGCCCCAAAATGCCTTTCAGAAGGTCAAGTGTTCAGTGAAAGCGATGCATGCCTGATGAGATGCTGCATATTCTCTTTTTTTTTTTTCCTTTTTCTTTCTTTAATAGCCTTTTCCTTCTGAGGCCTGGTTTAGCATCACAAAGTGAAGTACTCTGAATACTAGTGCTTTGACGTATTTTCACCTGCATTTGGGTTAAAGTGTAATGTCACTTTATGGTTACTACCATGCAAATGGGTGTTTATCTTTTCTGAATAGCAGGCCATTCCCTGAGTCTCAGCATTTGCTCATTGAAAGCTATCAGTAAAATTTCAGGTCTTACATGTATTGGTAACATGATCCTGTGAATATGAACATGTTTTGTTTTTTCACTTCAAAGATAAATATTGTATTAAATATTAAATAAGTATTAGTTAATAGTTGACTTCAGTACTTAGCTGAAAGAGTTTTGGTTTTTTTTTAATTTTATTGTCTGCTGCTGTAAGCACTTAGCAATGTGTGAAATATCCCAGGCTGAATGCAGACTAGAGGAAACATCTAGGAGGAGAAGAAAAATTGGGGTAGAAAGGAGTTTGAAACTGACTCTGAATTGGATGCTACCTATACATAAAGAATGGCAGCCAGTTGGCACTGTCAAAAATACCTGGGATAAGAAGGTAATGCAGTGGAATAGAACTTGGAGGAAAAGGGAAAAATGTCTCAAGGAATTTCAAGGTAGGTCTGCATAAATGGGAACACTTGGGAGACTGAGGCTAGGAGTATTGATTCTCAGAGTAAGTGCCAAAGTTAGCCAGTGCCCAAGAAAAAAGTGTAGGTATTTCTGGAGATTAGTGGTAGACATAAGGTGGCTAGCCTGAGACATGCAGGATAGGGAACTAAAAAATTACTAGAACAAATAGGTGACAAAGGTCAAAAAGGTGGAATGAGGGTAGATAGTCTAGATGGGTATCCTGAATTTTAATAAGAAGCAGAGAATTGGAAAACTGAGATTTGGGAATGGGGAAAAAATGACATACAACTAATATAGATTTGAGTTATGGGGTAGAAGACAAAGTTTATTGGAAGGAGTTGGACTGTTTGAAAAGTCTGTTGCCAAAAGAGCATGTCTCCTGCTGGAGCCCACAATGACACTCCATGTTCTTGACTCTTGTAGTCAGCAAATATGTGAAAACTTTCTGGCCAATTCTATCCCCCCAAAACCTACAGTGTAACATCTGCCACCATTTACTCCCCCAGCTCAAGGGGAAGAGGTCTGTTTCTTGTATGTAGGTTTCAAATATTATTGATGGAAAAAGTGGTCATAAGAGACAGGGGATTTGGTTTTAATTCTGAAGAAGCAAACAAGGATGTTAATAAATAAAAGATTTATTAATAAAATAAAAAATTATTAAAAGATGAGTTTATAGTCAAGTATGGTTAATGATTCTTACAACAGAAGTTTGCCTCCAGTTATATGCTGTACAGTAGTCCGTAATTATGTTATCCCATACTATTTTTTTTCCAGAATATTCTTGCCTTATGCGGATTGTGAGATGAAGAGGGTTTGTTTAATGAACAGATGTTCACTCTTTTGTACAACGTGTGGCCTCAGGCCTTATTTCCTGCATTTTATTCAGACCCTTACTCTGAAGTCAAAATTATTCTTTTCCTCAGGGGCTTTTCATGGTGCTCATCACTGTAATATCTGAATAGGTTCTCCCAAAATAATTAAGTTACCTTCACAACAACCTTGAGCTGTCCAAGTTTTCTCTTTTACAAGCAAGCAATAAAGGCGGAATGAGATCAAGATCAAGTATCTCCTCTATTTTCAGAGTGCCAACTCTGAGAGGGTCAAGAAACTGTCAGGATGGGCACTTTTTGTCAGTTTGTTTTTAGGCACAAATCATTAAACTTTGGGCCTTTATTTCTAAATTTTATTGCTTGCTAATTCATATCACGGGACATTAAACTGGGGAACCTGAAAAAGAGGAAGACAGACTTTCTCATTGTCTCTCAACATTTGGTTTGTGTGATTTACTTAACATCCTAAACATCCTCTGGCAGGATCAGAATCTGGGCCTTAAAGTAGTGGTTACCGTGACACAACTTGCTGCTTTTTCCTCCCTCTTCTACTGTTAAATGTGTGCAAGAAGTTGGACAGGGGTCCCACAAATGAACGTTCATCCTTAGCCACTCTTTCTCTCTGGAGTGGACTGAGTCTATCCCAAAGGAAGCATCTTTTAGTGAAGGAATCATAACTAACTCCATTTATCAGCCTGCTTCTGTAGTGTGGAGGGACTAATCTCAGGTTAAGGTTATAGTCTTCGGTCCACTATTGTTTGGGTTCATTAGCACTAATCTCTGAAACGTTAATGCCCTCCCTTGTATTGCAGAGTATTTTGTAATATATTTTCTTCTTTAAACAAAGATGACATTCTAGAAAATGTGCAATTATAAGGGAATAAAAGAGTGCTCCCCAGTCTCTTAGACTAGATTATGAATTTGAAGATATTGTTTATATGACAATGTATTTATAATACTGTACATTCCCAGTTTCTAATAATTTGTAGGCTGTTCACTAAAGTTTTGATATGAAAAAAAAAACAGTGGAAATTGTCATGTCTCTGAAGTAGTTAAATGAAATGATTAAGGAATGATTGCAAAATATTAGTATGAACAGAAATTAACTTTTAGTGCCATAAATAGACCAACTGTCCAGAAGAAGCCCTCATTAGAGAGGAAGCATTTGTTACAAAAATTGCTTCTCCTGATGTCGACAGGAGGATTTTGGTTTTAATCCAGGGAAATAGAGAAATGAAATTATGATACTCATTACCGAAAGGTTAACTACTCATACCACTGCATTCCAAGAGCATTTTGGAATACCTGCTCTGTTCTTGATAGGATGGTACCTTCCTGTACTGTGTGAAGCTCATTGCCTGATAAATCTGAACTATCTGTTTGCCTTATAGCGCCAAATCATTACTAACCCATCAATAAATGTCATGTTTGGAGGCCTTTGAGAAGTAATCACTCTATGCTTATCAAAACGCAGCAAGTTACATTGAAAATGAAAACTACAACACTTATATACGCATTATAAGTGGTTAAACTTCAAGCTTGGTTGACAGAAGGCTTATTGATTGTTTCCAGTCAACTGGAGCCCAGAGTTCAGTTCCCCCTCTTGTATTACTTGTGTGCACCAAAAATGATACCTCTCACAGGGTGTTGTTCCAGGAAGGCTCTTTAATTGCCCCACATGGAGGCCTCTGAAAGCTTTTCCACTTTTATATCAAGGAATTTAAAAATGTTCAATGGGCTGTGAGGCTGAATAAAGATTATAAGCTGTATGGCTTGCTGCCTCTTGTTAGGAAATCTTGAGTTTCAGTCTGTTTCAAGGACTGGTTTGTTCATTTTTACTGTATTTCATCCAGTGCTAGTAGTATTATTTAACACCCCCCACCCCCCTTATATGTTTAAAGGCTTCACACTTTTTTAAGCTTTTGAAGTAAGTGTTTATGTGCCTAATTTCAGAGAAAAGTCCACGATTATAGGTAAAGGTTCACTCCTGTAGGTCAGAATTGCAGAGACAGGTGTAGGAGTTAACACCTGGGGAGGTCAAAACCTGCTTATTATAGGTTCCTAATAGCTATATCTGGTAACATTCTGTTTAGGGTAGTGGTTGCTGAAGTCTTTATTGCTTTTTGACTGTCTTATTTCAGGGCTGTGTCTAGGCTGCAAGTGCACAAACACTAAGATTTGTCAACACTGAGCATTTTAATGAATGTGCCCTTTGTGGATGTAGCTTTAACATTTCTGTGCCTACTACTCCACTTGGTAGAGATATTTGTCATGTGTAGCTGTGAGATGGTAAGATGCCCAGATAATAGGCTGGGGACATGGTACAGAAGGATGATAAATGCAAGAGTGCTTGGGGAGCCTGTGTAGTGCCTGCCACTTGCAGGGGGACCAGACCCTGTGTTCCAGAGCTGGGGGCACCTTGAGAGGGCTCAGAGTAAACTGGGAAACAGGTTTCTGTCATAGCAGCTCCTCCTACAGGGATGTGCTACTGGCAGGCTAACCTAGGTCCTGAGGTGATACTCCTCCTATTCTGAAATTTAAGAATGCCTCCCCCCACCCCCAAATTGTTCATAGGGGTTTGTTGGGGTAGGGATTGTCTTTGTGTTTGTTCAAATCCCACTCAGGCTGCTCACCCTGGAGAAGATAATCACTAGTAACTTTTCAACGGCTTTTCTGGTACAATTTTGTTTCTTCAGCAGTTCAGCCTGTTCTCTCCATCTCCCTGCTGCTCAAGACTGCACTGATACGCTCCTCCCAGTGGCTAATTTTGTCATATCTTTCTCAAACCAAAAAGTTGCACTGAACTTTGTTAAGCAACCTTGAATTTTTCCCTACTCTGGTTTGTTTTACCTCCTAGTGTAAAATATAGAGCAGTGGCCTCTGGAACATAGTTTGCAGGTAGTGGCAGACTGTGCTGTTCATTTGATGGTTATCTTCTGAAAGAAATACTTGCAGACTTCTTACAAGCCAAGCAGAAGCTGTCACTGCTCAGAAAGTTGAGCTGCTGGTATAAAAGCATCAGTGCTTGCTGCATTACGCTCTTTCGGAAACTTTGTTTGCTGACCTTTGAATAGGGCAATGGCTTTTAAGGTTAGTGGCAGGGTTTATAGGGAGAAATGAGTGTGAAGAAAGCTTTGTTCATAATTCATTCTATGCTTGTATCTTATGGATTTCAACTCAAAACAGCACAAGAAAAGGGGAGGAGAGGGAGCAAAGATGAATGGCACTATATGGGTTGCTGCAAGAGAGACCAGACATGGGTGGGGAGCATCATGCCTGTTTCATAACAAAGACACTATGTCTGTGCCAGTAAATGGGGAACATGAAAATAGCAGTTCACATTCTGCTTTTTCCATGACTGAAGCTGTCTTTTGAATGACTGGATTTGACAAGGTCATGATCTGTGTGTCTTGTGGATTTGACTGATCTTAATGACCTGAAACAGGGCAAGCAGAAACTGTTGCTGTCAGAGGAAGGTTATCCAGAACACCAGAAAGAGTTAACAGCATATAATATTTACGAATGCAGTAGTGAAAGTTGCTAACACGACATAAAAATGTGCAGTGCACTACCTGAGCCTGCAGAAGGTGGCATGGCTGCTGTGCCTTGTTGTCCACTCCTGCTCTGCATTTCTAATTTGTGGGCAATTCAGTAAAATCCATTGGTTATTTCTGTGACCATTATCTGTGTGTGCCTGTACATATTAGAAATATTTACTCTTTCATTTAAGATGCCCAATAGACTCCATTGACATGTTTGTTGCTTTTTTTTCAAATGCTGAAGGAACAGTGGGTCAGAGTGATGATATAAAAAATAGGTATTTATTTCTCCAGCTGTATCTGTGCTACAGAAGTTGCTGTCAGTCATGTGTGACCAACACATCTGGAGTTGACACTTTCAGCTGAAGCATTTTTTGGGATGTAAACAATGTTGAAAGCTCCTAGGAGAGAGAGACTCTTTTTGTGCTTTTATATTTCTTACTATAGTGAACTCTGGATTCTGCATGTTACAAAAAATAGGAAAGGGAAGACAGGTTTTTGAATGTGAGAGTTATTTATAATCTGTCACTATGGAAGTATTCATTTTTGTACTACATAAGAAATTAAGTAAAATTTTTATTTTGTGTTATTAATTTAAAATGCTAGTAACAGGTAAATGTTTTCATTTATATGTATTGTACAAATAGAAAGATGTTTTTTAATTGTGATCTGATCATACTAATACATTATTAAGCACTTACCATGTGAATTCAGCAAGTTGCTTCTGCTCTTTCCCATGCCGTTAGGTCATTTTTACAGTTAGTTCAGTGCAAAGATTTATCTATCTTAGGTCTGCAATGCTGGAGATGACCACTGGATGGAACCATTACATTTTACTTATTATGGTGATGCAAAACCTTGCTGTATGTGACTGAAATACATGTTCATAAGAAAAAAGCTTTTATTAAATAATGATGCTATCATAATGTTTGTTTTGTTAAGGTATAAAAACCATAAAAAAAGCAGATTTTTAAGTAGTGCTTCTATGAATTTGGAATGACCAAGAGAGGATATTTTCTCTTTTGCAAGCTATAGTTATTTTATTTGGAATAATCAGAGTTGAAAACCAAACAGAACTTAAATTACAGTTTTTGAAATCACGAGGGCTTATAAGAAAGATACTGTGTATGATATACAGTAGTATTAGCCAGCAGATTAAGCAGTCAGGAGTTTTTCAAGACTTAACGTTTGGCAGATAGCAAAAAGCTTCCACTGTGTAAGATGTTAAGCAAGAGGCTTTTAAGAAGTCATGCTTCAATTATTCTGGTTAATTAAAAAGAAAGTCAGTCTGTAATTAAGGGAGTAGTTGTTCCTTTTTTTTTTTCCAAATTAAGTTCAGAGTCAATTTAGAGCTAAGATTATGGGGTTTAGTCTCTCTTGCCTTTCACTTTGAGTGGATGAACATGATGGCTGTTGTCGTAACACTGTGTGCTACATGTGGGACCTCGAGAGATGAACGTTCTTGTTGATCAGCAGTTTGAATTTAAAGAACTAGCTCCTACATTTGGAAACTTTAACAGATCCATGTCACTTCAGATCCATACCAAGTTATTATTTGTATGATGATGAATACAGTAGCAGGAAAGTATTACAGTCGAAAGCTCTCTTCTGACTTGCTAACAAGACATTTTGCTTAAATACAAATAATAAACTTCTGTGTATAGTGGTGGTAAAATAGGTCCTTTCTTGCTCCTCTTGGAGATGAAAATATGGTAGTAGCAAGACATGATGGTATTATTCCCTAGGTAGTGGACAGTGGGCAACTCTAATTATGACCCAAGCTCTATATACATACGCTACAGTCCTGAAATCTTCATCTTGCAAGCATGTCAGGAGGTTTTATGGAGAGTGACTGCATTCATGAGTGGTTAACAACATGCAGAGACTTGTTCCTCCTTTTCTGTCCTATATTGTAGTGGTGGGGTTGGAAAAAAGGATCATAGCTTCTGAATGGCTGTAGTACCTTGTAAAACATGGGATATTTAGCTTTTTATTTAAGGAAATGGACACATTAAATATACCATATGATATTAATGTTTTACTTTTTGAGTGGATTATATCTGTTTAATAAGACTAAAAAGCATTGGCAAAACTGGCCCTGAAAATTATAAGAGTGCTCGTACGCTTTCTGTTAATGCAGTTAAGAGTATTTAAGAAGCACAAACAGAAGTTGTTCAGATAGATGAGTGCAGTCCTATTTAAGCTGAGACTCCTTTGCAGATGGTGCTAGGGATTGTTAGTATAGTGGTTCTAAGGATCTGCACATGAACTACTGAAATTCTGCTTGTATTACAATGTAAGTTATCAAATTTGAGAAATGATACCAAAGTTAAGCCAAATATTTAAACCCATTATTCCTTTTGAAAGAGAAGAAAAGAGCACCTTAGAGGCAGCCTTCATTTGTTAGGAATTTGGAGGAAATCCAGTCCTTATGGGGAAAAGAAGATGGCACGCCTAAATTGCAGCATGAAGCAAAGGAATGATTAGTCAGAGCAAACTATTAGCTTTGGGGTTTTTTCAGCCTTACTTTTCAGATTGCTAAAACCCAACAGGGAACAGCTGTGTTTCCCAAGCTAGATAACTAAGCCTGGTGCTTTGTCTCCTTTGCTATGACTTGAGTGTGAAGTGGTGGCAGAGCTCTTTCTCCACTCAGCCTATCAATTATCTTTAAATTAATTTTAAAAAGAGAATAGATTTCACAAGATTTCCAAAAGCAAAAATCACCTTGTTTTTTGAATATTTGACAAAGATTATTCAAGTCATAAGTAAGAACAAAAATATCTTTCTGGGAGCTAGCCTTTTCATGTTTGTCACTTGCATTCATTTAGCCTCTACTCTGACTTCTGCTGCAGGAATGCATGCCACCTTAAGTGTATCACTATAGATAGTTGTCATTTTGCGACATGTCCAGCTAGATAACTCTACCTACTTCTGCTTCTGGTTGTGAAGAATTTTCTTATGTAGCTGTTGGCTTAGATGGCTTGTTCTTCAGATGGCTATTGGTTTAATAAATATGAGCTGGGGGCCAACCCTGGATAGAACTTTCCTTTAAGGAAAGTGAAAATTGATTCTGTTGTATCATTATCAGTTGTAATGTTGGCATCTGCCTGTTGTTTCACAGCACCTCCTGGATGCTGAAGTTTCCAATCTGCCCTGCTTCATAGCTCCTTACCTGCCTTGCTCCTTGCAACTAGACTACCACAAAGTAATTGAGAATTTCAGGCTGCACAAGCATCAGATGATGATGAGATTTTTTTTGTTTGTTTAAGCCTAATTAATTGCTAACTTGCTAATTGGTTAAAATTCCTATATCAGAGATCAGAAGTTTGTGCTGCTAATTATCATGATCTGGTATGTGAAACTGCTGACACTGGCAATACTGGCAGACTGGAATAATTATAAGTAGAGAGAAGCAAAACCAGAGTACTTACAATCTAATTGATTTAATAGGATATTCAGTTTTCCATTGCTCCCACCTGCCTCAACAATAATAAGAATAGTGTATGAGCTGCTACACATATTGGAAGCTTGATTATTATTCCAGTATATGATCAAACTCTGTAACCAAATAGGCAATGTATGGATTAGTGTAAAAGACTCCTCTTAAGAGGAGTATGGTATGAGTTTGCACAACATTTAAAAGGGAAGCCAGAGCTCATTGGTTTTGAACTTTTGGCAGCTGGGGAGTTGACATCTTGGTTGGGTCAGCATAGCAGCATGGTGCTGCTTGGATGGCCAGTGACAGCTGTGGTGGTGCCCCAGGCTGGTGGCCACAGAGGCCAGAGCACCTGGCTGGTCGGAGGCAGGTCTTTCAGGGAGAGCCAGCATATAAAGTAAGAGGGCAAAATGTCTAACATAGAATACTGCCTAAAGACCTAGAGTTGTCATTAGCATGAGGTACTGCAATAGCTTGGCTGGACATATATTTTGTGGTGTTATGACTAAATTCTAAAATACATAATCCAAAATGTTTTAGAACTATATATTTCTACAAAAAAAGTTTCTACACTTTGCTATTTCATATGGAGTTGAGGTGGGCTGGGTTGTTTTGGTTTTGTGGGAGTGTGTGTTTGTTTTTGCTTTAAGGTGGAAACCTGTTCTACTTGTAGGATAATATTGCTGAGCCTGTTACCTCCCTCTTTCTTCTCGCCTTTCCGTTTTGTTCTTTGTATTCACTGTTATGTATTTTTCTTCTCTTTGCTTTCTTGTGCTCTTTTACTTGCCAATGTAGTATCTCCTTTGCATCGCAAGTGATGGTGGGGAGGTCTGCTCTTGCTGTTGCCTGCCTACGTAGCTGGCACAGTGTGGCTGGTCACTTAATAAGTGCAGTGGAAATCTTGCACCAACATTTTATAGGATAGGGGGATGCTGGCACCTGAATGGTAGCCATTGTCCATTTGGATCTTCTGCTAGGAATATAAAGAATTAGAGATGAAGTTCAAGAGAGAAAGGCTGGATGGATGTGGTCAGTGCTTGGGTGAAATCAGAGGGGATAAAGCAATATAAAGAAGGAACAGAGAAGGGAAATGGAGAAAGCATTGAAAGATGAGTTAATGGCTGCCCACAGGTGACGTGTCATAGAGCAATAAATACAGTATGAGTAGAAGGTGGGGGGGAGGCCAAGGTGGATGAACAAGAAAGTACAAAATGCAATCACAGATAAAAGGAAAAAAAAAAAAAGAGAGGTAGAGATCCAAGAAAAGGCTGGAAAGACTACAGAAAGAAGTTGAGGGAGTACAAAAATTGATGAGAAAAGCAAAGGTGGAATATAAAAAGATGATTGCCCTTATTTTTTTAAAAGAAGAATTTGAGATAAAGTGACTTTTTTTTATCCAGGTAGAAAAGGTGCTCCTCTCGCCTGAGAAATCCTGAACTACTGGGAGAGGGTGAGGATGATGGTAGCAGTCTGCTTCAAATCAGTTCAGAAAGAGCTTAAAAACAAAGTGGTGGCTCACCGCACCAGCACTGAGGTGTCCTGCCCAGCCGTGCCATGGGGGTGCCTGCCAGGGCAGAGCAGGACCAGGCCAGGCAGCCCCACCCCTGTCACTGGGCCGAGGTGTGGGGAGGCCGCAGCCAGGCTGAGCAGGGCTGGGATGCCCGGCAGGCTGGCCCTGCCTGCTGGGGCCCGCTGTGGAGCCAGGGGTGGAAGCATGCAAGTTTGGCAGGGGTAGGAGCAGCAGGCCCTGTCTCCCAGGCTTGGCTTCACCTCTCTGCTCTTCCCACTACTGCTACTGGGAAGACTTCCCCCCTCACCCAGCTGTCTGCCCCTACCTTGCAGTTGGGAGTATCTTGTCATGGTTTGGGTTTTTTTCGTCAGTGAGCTGGAGTTGCTGCTTCATCAGGAGTGTCACCGGGCAGGCAGCATTTGGCCTCCCAGGAAAACGTTGTCACTACTTTTCAAATGCCAGCCTCTGCTTAAAGAGGATTTTCTGCTTCCTTGGTAGAAAACAGCATGATTTTTCTCCTTTCTTCTTCGGTGCAAATTGTCCTCCTAATTGTAAGTACCGGGGTTCCGGGGTTCCTTGGATTTGAAAACTGATGAAGTATAGACCTGAGCTGTGAGTGTTTTGCCTCTCCTCAAGTCTCTGCAGCTTCTGCAAGGTAAAAATGTGACAAAACCAGACCCTCCCAGCTCCTCCTAAGCCCTTGCTTTAACATTTAAATGGTTTCCTGCAAATCAAAGTACCTTGTTCAAATGCACATACCAACTCCCAGCCCCCAACCAGCTGGGTATTTAAAACTTGATAGAAAATACAGTTTCTTAATAAGGAAAATTCTTTTGGTATAAATGAGTTATTTTTTGAAAAGACTATTTCTTCATCAGAATGAGTTAAGTTTTTCACAGAAAACATGGGAGGGGAAGTACCTTACAACAGTCAATAGCTTGACCACTGTGGCATGTGGTGGGGCAGAGAGGTTGAAGTCCCTGCTTTGAACTGAAGTGTGCAGTTGTCTGCTCTGTGTTCTGCTTTCATTATGCTTTAAAAACCCCAACCAAACAGCAAAACCAACGCCCCAAACTTTTGGGTGACCTAGGTCAGTTATATAGCTCTTGTTATACCTCAAAGTATCAGATCAAGAATCTACTTTGTATTATTTTTTTTAACTGTTCCTTTTCAAAAATCTTTAGTACTTTACCTGTAAATACTTGAAAACTGCATATTGATCCAACAAAAAAAAAAAAGTGTCTAAAATGTATGGAACATGATTTAGCCTGTCAGTCATCTGTCACTTGTTCAGAGTTTTTCTCTTGGAGACAGGGGAGGTTATTTTTCAGTATGCACTTTGGCAGTTTTGGCTGCATGCTTTATATTGCATGGATCTTAGTGCTTGTATATAGTAACGTGACCTGTAATTCTTAGACTTTAGTTCCCCAGGTAAATGACTGCCATGGACTGATGAACAAGGACATTTCAGTAACATCTTCCAAAGATAAACTGACAGGCTAGAGTCATTCTGTGCATTTATTGTCACGTAACACCCAGAGACCGTGCAGGAGGGTCAAGCACTAGCTGAAGATGAACTAATCCCAATGAAGTCTGTACAAGCTTTACTTCATTTTTTTGAGAAAGAGGCATTTTCTTAGGTTCTCACTTTCTATGTGAATTTTTTTATGGCTATAGTCTTGTGCAGCTAGATTAAGTTTGTTACACCGTTGGTAGCGGGAGAGAAGATTTGCTCCTCCTGCCCCAGTTTGATTATAGCCTTGAATATATGTAGGTGACTGCCAACAGTATCCTGGAAGAAATGCAGATTGCGTTTTTAAGAGGTCTAGGAGGAGAGTGTAGGAATTGGTGGAATTTCTGCCAGTGTATTTGTGTTAAGGACAACTACAGCATAAGAAGTTGTAGTGGGCAATTCTGGAATAGCCTGCCTTAGTTTCCTAAGATTATGAAAGAAGTTGATTAATATTCTGCAATATAAATGTGTCCTACAGTTTGATCTTAGTGAGTTTGCTGGGGAATTGCTACTGTGGTGATGATGGCTTTTTTGGTTGCAACTTGTTCTGCTTCTGTGTTTCTGCATGGGTCCATCTCGTATGGAAAAGAGTTGCTGGAGTGTGATGCCTGAGATTTGCCAGAAACCAAAGCAGTAAGTAGAAGCCTCAGAACATGAGGATGAACGCTGCTTTCAGCTGCTCTTCAAGCTTAATGTGTTCTTCTCTTTAGCTGAAGATGAGTTCTGATGGTGGCATTGTTTAATCCATCAGATACACTGACCATGTGATAAACTATATAAAGCATAGCTACTTGATGTTTTAGTACAGAAATGAAATCTTAAAAGCTTTTTGAAAAATTACAGGTAGGATTTCTATAGTAACGATGAAATTGCAAGGTAAAATTTGTGGAATTAAGTAATGTTTTAATGCAGTGCATGTGTGCAATAGAACAAGCAAAGAAAATTTTCAATGTTTTAGAAATATTTTAAGTATTCATAACAAAGGTGAGAAACTTAACAACACATGCATTTTTTGAGTATTTCTCTATTTTGTCTAAAAACAGTAGAAGTATTTCTAATAAAGAGAAGTCATAAACCAGTATGCTATAAAAGTGCAATTTACTTTACACCTGGTAATGCAGGATGCAGTACAGTAACACTAAATAAAATCTAATGCAGTGAATTTGGCAGAGTACTAACTGTACATTTAGAAGATTGCACTGTTAACCTCTTCAATATACCCTTTCTAGTTTGTGGGCTACCTTTTATTACAGTAATAAGTGATAAGGACTACTATTAGCATTATGAGATGAATAGTGCCCCTCAATTCAATTTCCTCGTCCAAACTGTTATGACAATGACCTATATAGTCTTTAAGATGAAATTAATTTTGGTTCAGAGGGCCAGCATATGGCTTATGATTCCCTTAAGTCCTACTTAAGCCTTACTTTGATGTTTTATTTGGTATATCTTGTATAACAATTAAGGTCAGACTGGAATATTGTATTACAGTTTTGCACTGTTTGTTTTTTTTTCTGAAGTGCTGTTCTTTCCTTAGAAAAAGTTGTTCAAAGAATATTACATAGTTTGGTCACAAGCCAGATGCTGCTGCAGCTGAAGCTGCCCATTGCGTAGTCCTCAACTGTGTTCCTTCAAATACATGTATCAAGATTTATTCTTGAATTAGATGGTCATACATTCTGTAATAAAACAATCTTGCAGTCTAAATAATTTTTGTAGAATATGACACAGAATGCATTTTTTCTTAATCTATCAATTTCATTAATGAAACTTTTTTCTTTTAAACTTCATGGTTCATTTTAGTCAGTCTGCATAGTAGTAAAATACTCAAAGCAAAACTAAAAGTTTTGTGAGAGAGTATTTTGTAAAAGAGAATAAAGTTTCTCAAGGGTAAAGCTTCAGCTTAAACT
Source organism: Elanus axillaris (assembly GCA_026212715.1). Taxonomy (NCBI): domain Eukaryota; kingdom Metazoa; phylum Chordata; class Aves; order Accipitriformes; family Accipitridae; genus Elanus; species Elanus axillaris. The sequence continues at coordinate 22,036,368 of JANZLQ010000031.1, read as the reverse complement.
CACTTCATACTAAACCCAACAGAATTCACCAGGAAAGATTTTATGACTGTACCAAACCCCAGAAAAGCTTTAAATGGAGTTTGTACCCTATATAGTAAAGATTCCATTCCTCTGTCAAGGGTTCTCACCACTTTGTTTTTCTGAAAACTAACATGGGATGAGTTGTTGATGCTTAAGAGTAAATGGATGGTAATGATTATGGAGACAAAAAAGTGAACATAATGTGAATCATTTTATAAATACACTGAAAACTAGGTGGTGTTCCCCTATAATAAGCTAATGTATGCATCTCCTTCATGTGAGTATGAACTGTGAAAGTCTTTAATTCATGACTTTAATTTCTGTAAATTTTTTCCCCCTTTGATATGCTCGTGCCTTCATTTTAATGCATGGATAGCCTCTTTATCTTGGTTACGTCAAATTTAGATGTGTAATGAATTTCAATCACTTTTTTTCAAAGGTGTTTAAAGATTGTGTCTGTTTCTGTGTTATGAGATGTGGGGATCCAGCTTTTTTGTATTCCTTCATGTTCAGTTCTGTGGACAGTGGAGCTAATGAAGTGTACTTTTATCTGCATTCTGTAAAGGAATTGGTACCTGTGCAAAGATAAAAATCAAAAATGCAGCCATGATTTAGATTAATTCTTTCAAAGGATGTAGGAGGAACATGTTCCACTGTAACTTTTCTCCTTGTTCTTTTCAAGAACTGAGCCTTGAAAACTGAGGTAAACTGAAAAAAGTCTGTGCTTTTGAAGGCAAGGAGACTGGATAATAGCACAGATCAAAATCCAAATTCCAAATGCATAACTTAGTCTTAGAAATTCATTTGAGGAAAATGTGGCACAGACTAATCCTAAATTCAGTCATAGGTCACATGAGACTGTTCTGACATTTAGAATGGTCCTCAGCATGGCAAGCTTTCAGGGTGACATTTAGATGGAACTTCTTAGAAATACATCACGTTCTCAGGAAAGTGCTGTGGAGTAGAGCAGATTTATAGAGCAGGGAGCCTATTATGCAGAACTGTAGATCACTGCTGTCTACCAATAAGGCTAGTTTTTCTGCTAATATTCACCAAGTGTTCTTTGCCTTTCTCCTCTCCTTGTTGAAGTGACAATTCAATTTGATGGTGTTCTTTTAAAATATTTTTGCTGGGAACACTAAACTTCTATCTTGTGTCTAATCACCTGCTCAATCCACCAGCTGCTTTTCCTTTAAGTGTTTTTTCCATTTTGCTTTAAGCTGCGTGTTCACACCAAATTTGGTCAGAACAAACATTGTTCATATAAAAATATAGCTGGATACTTGATAGGACACCCACCATATTCTTGTGTACTTTATATATACAATTACAATGATAAAATAAATCCATGAAAAGTAATTTCTGGAATGCAGTGTTACCATGTGGAGTACATTGTTGCCCTGGGACAAAAGTACTGTTCAGAGAGTGGAAATGCATTAAAAAAAAAGGGAGGGGGGCATAAAATGACTGTAGTTCTCATGTCAAATTTCGTGAAATTAATATTGTAGTACACTTTTGGAGTTCTGCAAATTACATGACATTTTCTGTAATGTAGTTAAAAATATTTCCTAGAAATCTATAACCATAGTTTCTCAAGAATGTCTAATTTTTTTTTATAGATCTGTGACTATTAAACACCTCTCTCTAGGCTCTGTTATGCTTCTTAACCTACTTGGCAACATAACTGAATTTGGATCACCTGGGTTCAGAGGCAGAGATCCCTGAAGCTTTTACTCATGCATCCTCTTCTTCTCTGTGTATCCAGTTATATGGAGTAGAGGTTTGGCTGGATGTTCATTTGCATTCAGCAACCAGCTTAGTTGGCCTTACATGGTAGGTACTCTCCATTAGTGTTTTGAATAAGAGTTTCTACTATGTATCAATAGAAAGGGCTGATGAAATAGGTAGAAATAATGAATGCATTATATCAATGCAATGTACTAAATGAACTTTGAGGCCACATCTGAGTTTGAGATCAGAATGCTGTTTACTGATGTTACAGAAATGAGCAATGGAAATATTAAAGATGTGATATTATAACAATGAGAGGGGTTGTTTTGTGTGGGTTTTACGTTAATTCATTCATAGTTAAAGTCCTTTTTACTAGTCTACCATCACATCATTTCCTTTTCCTATGTCCTCATTTATATTGCTTCTATATTCTACTTCTATGGAAGTATATTCTAATTAACTCTTTCACAGATTAGTGTAATTGAAGTTACAGCTTGGTAAAGCTGAGGGTCAGTGCACCTTCATGATGGCTGTGGGATTAGGAAGATATTAAAAAACTTACAGTTGATAAAAATGCATGAGAGGAGACCCAGTCATTAACCTGATTTCAGCTAAAAGGAAATCTGATATTGCTTTCACGATGTTAAAGAGTTCTTCCAATTTGTAAAAAGCTTGCTGCTTGCTTCTTTCTATGTAAATTTCCTAAAATTATGTGAACTCTTGATGTTGCAAAATGTAGGGTGCTCAACTGGTCTAGCTATGCAGATGGAATAAAATTTTTTTGTGTTAATGAAGAAAGGGAAGTATCTGACAATGCGTTATTTCATTTAATGATCTACATCCTCATAAAGAGATTTACAAATGAAATATGGAAGACTATAATTCACTCAATTCTGTATAACTTGTAAAGATAGAACTAGCAGAGAATGCTTGTGGAGAGTTTCATTCAGGGTTCAGTTCAGCAGGTGGACAGAAAACTTTAAAAATTATCAGGTCAAGCCAGGCTGAAGTAAATGTGTTTCGTGTACATACGTGAGTATCAGCTATCCTTTCCACACTCATAAAAAGCATAGTCCTAAAATGGTGGTATGTTGTTAACGAAAAAATTCGGAGAAAAACAAATGAAACTAAGGCATGGATGAAAATGGCTTTATTCCAATTTTGCTTGGCAGGTGAATAAAGTGTTGAGAGCACTCATGCAAGGATGTGCAATGCAGGCTTAGTGGTCTCCTTGTCTGAGTCTCCTCCCATCCTACAGGTGAGTGCCCTAATCCTTGGTCTGAAAGGTATTTTAGAGCTGCTTCTGCTTTTCTTGGGGAGGCACAATCCTCCCATGCTTAGGAAGAGTGTACTGGCTATCAGGGTGTTAATTTTCTAAATGACTATGCGTTAAGAATGCTTCAAGACTACAAAAGAGCAAAATAAAATTTTTGAAATCAGCTTTCTGCATTAGACCTTTTATGGAGATTGAGAGGGTAGATAGGATGTTGCTGGTTTTATTTATTCCTGGTACCTACACAGCCACTGGAGTGAAATTTAGATATCAGTTTTTATTTTGTTTGGTTGTGGCTTTTTTTTTTTCTTCTCCTTCCTGTTGTAATCAAGTATCTCAACAGTAAGACTTGTAAAAGCAAGATAATATGTAATAACAGTAAATAACTTTATGGGAACTAGTATAAAGATAAATGTTAACTGAGTAGGGGTTTTTTGTGCCTAACAAAACAATGACTAGCTACAGCTCTTAAATGAATACTTCTTCCTCACTAGGTTTTTACAAAATGTTGTATAATTAGACTGAGTTAGAAGTTGAGAGTCATGTTTCTTCTTAATTTATTTTTGAATTATTGAAAACAAGACTATGTCAATTCCCCTTGTATATAGAAAGGGAAAGAAGCATGAGCATAGAGAATTCATGGTTAGAAGTATGTAGCAAGGAATTTTACAGCTTGAAAGAGTGGAAGAAATTATAGGATCAAGATAGATTTATTTTTCTTGGGAGATAGCAAGCTAATAAATAAGAAATAAATTCATTGATACCTATAAGGACAGTTGATGGCAAACTGACACAAGTAAGGCAATGAACTTCATGCTGGAGGTAGTGTTCCTGTGAAATGACTTCTTGTGTTGTAGCTTCAGGGTGTTGCTGCAATTCAGATTAAGAAACAGAAGACTCACTTGAAGTCAATGCATAGGATTCATACAGATCTATAGAAAATTAAATGGCTGTTCTGAAATTGTGGGATTGCCCACGTAACTTTAGATAAAGCTTTGTTTTCCAGGTTCTCAAACTCTAATGGGTTGCTCTTTGGATTCCTAACATTCCCTAATACTTTTCATGCAGAACAGTTTTGTCTTTGCCATGAATGACCACAGGGTGGCAACATTAAAAAATGAAACCCCAAAGCATGAGCCCTTGCTAAACAGATGTACAGGTAAGGTGATGGTTGGGTCTTGTGTAGATTTCTAGATTTTCAGGTTGTGTAATGAGAGGGCAAGTACAAGTGGGTGTAAGCGTGTGTCTGAACATATGGCCCAACCTTAGGTTTTTTTGTTGAAGTTCAGTAGCTTAAGAGCTTATGGTTACAGCTACTAGCTTTTCTTAGGTATGTGGGAAGAGAAACTTGATTCAGAATGAAATAATTTCAGTCTTTACGCTGGTCCAAAAATTTTTGTGACAGAAGGTAATGTTTTATTTTGATAACCCGTAGTGAAGAGTTACTGACCTGTTGAAAACATTGAGGACAGTGCTGGCTGGCAGTTGGTGTGATGCACAAAAATATGCTGCAGTGTACCCGTGATAAAGAAATAGGATGAAGAGCCAACCTGCTGTTAATGTTAATACTCGTTTGAAATGTTGGAGTTACTAAAATTAACACATGCAGCAAATAAATTGATTTTAGAGTTCTCAGTTGTATATTAAAATGCATATAGTTTGTTCTATCTAATCTTTCTAGTATGGTCAATGTATTTGAAATATTTTTTAAAAAGAATAAATTGTCTCAATGACATTTCACAACTGGTTTATGTTCTTTTTTCTGAATGCTTGTTTTTAAAATTGTAAAGTTCTTGAGACTTCAAAGAGCTTATCTTGAGATATCTACAGTAAACACCTATTTGATTATTGCAATGTGCTTATAAATGCACATGCTATACTTCATTTTAGAAACTGGTTCACAGAAGGTATAATAGTTTTCTATTGTTGTAGTCTAATGAAGTGAAGAAGTGTGAAGAGGTGAATTTAAGCCTTGTTGATTAATCTATGAATGGATTGTAATCTGTTTTTCAGAAGGAGTTTGGTTGGGGGGATTAGGTCTCTAATTCACATGGTTTGCTTTCTGCTGCTTTATTTGATTACTTGATTTTTTAATAAGTAGGAAGAGGTTCTGAATGAATCACTGGAACTTTGAACTCCAGGAGACAATTAGGAGAGTGTTTAATAATAAAAGATTTAATAATCAGGCTGAATAATGGTAGGACCTACTCAATCTTCTTCTCTTCTGTTTATAAAAGTATTTCAGTAAATCTGTGAGATGCAGTCTACCTTAGTTGCTCATGCAAAACTGAAAAAGAGGAAAAAATTGCTACCTGCATGTCAGACTTGATATCAACTTATTAAGCACATCTGCAGCAAGTAATTTTGTGCTTGCATGTGTATACATCTACGAAAAGAGTAGCTAGCCCCGTAAGCTGTTCCTACAAGTGTCATCTAATATAATACATATGAATATAAATTCCTTTCCAGACTTGTAGGTAGGTAAATGGTGTAGCATTCTTTTCTACATGCTTTCCATGTTTTTTTCCAGTAAAAAAATTTTTTTTTTTTTTTTTTTTACTTTTCGACTTGTATGACAATAGGGTAATAATGATTAGCTTTTCCATAGGCTGTTAGCTCTAGCTCTTATCTGGCAGAAGAAAATTAAGGATCAATGCTACTACAAAATTATTTTCCTTGATAAATTAATAATTTAAATCAATAATTTGAAGCCTGCTAAACTAAGAGGGAAATTGCCCAAGAAATCTGTAATCATAGGTCTATTCTGTACTGCTGAATTTTCATATATTTGAATTTCACACTAAATGGCATCCAAGCAGGACTGGTGTGCATTACTAGAAGAAAGACTAGTGTGCAGCTAGACATACATGTTTAATATTTTCTGTTGCACTTTTTCCATCTATTAGCTACAAGTCAAGATTTAGACTTTTGCTTTGTGCTAGGAGAATGTGCAGACTTTGCCTTTTAATGTGGTGACAGTCACTGCAGATGCCACAATTTATCACTTGGCTTTAACACAAATGTGACATGATCTCATTAAATTTCTGCCATGAGATTTTATTGCTTTAATAATTTGTTGCAATATTTATAAAATACTATGATGAATTGTATTGAATTTATCATATTATCCAATAAATAACATGACAGAACAATAAATCAATCACATTTCAAAAAGCATTAAATTTGCATTGTATAAAATTCTATATCCAAGCATAATGAGGGCTCTTCTGAAAATATAAGGGAAGTTTATTAACATGAAATCTTTCATGGTAAACTGATTAGTTTCCGTCTTGATCAAAAATGCCTTAAGCTATTGTCTGGTAGTTGGCGACTGTACTTTAAAAATAGAGTACTTTGGCTATGAGTATTATCTTCTCCTGGAATAGGTACATAAACTGAATGTAGGAGCAGAGAATAAATGGCCACTTGAGGCCTTCAGCTGAAATGGTTTATATCCAATGATGACTTGTCTCTTAATTTGGTTGAATACTAGTGACAACATCACTAGAACTGAAGGAGCAGGAAAAAGACTACATGAACAGAGAGAAGAGTAACCTGTAACAACCCCTTCTTTTTGTCTTGACCACTTTTTGAAGGAGTCAGAGTTGCTAATTCAAGCTGTCTATGAAGCCCTGAGGAGAGCTGGGCTGCATGAAATATAGGTATTCTTGGATACCTGTAACTATACACCAATAGCTGTTAAGTAGTAAGAGAGTTAATGCCATATATAGTAAAGGATGGTGAAATAAAAAGCTTAAATGAATGACAAAAGCAGTGACAGTTTATTATTTAATCCTCAAGGTTGTTAGGTTTTTCTTTTTTTTATTTAAAGTATGCTCTGTTTGTGTCCACCCTCCCTCATGCCCATATGTTATGATTCATTGTAGATTGGTGCTATGGTTATTTCTAAAATTGCAGTTATTACTTGTATGAACTCCTGTAATTCAAAGATTCCAAACCAGGGAGCAATACACCAGTGTGATGAGAATTATACAACTACATGCAGAAATGCTCCAAACACCGCTGATGCAGATCCATGACCTATGATATCTGCCATCCAAGTATATGGTGAGAACAGGGAAGGATGCAGACAGAGGAGGAAGTACAAAGAAATAATTAAGCAGTAATATCTATTTAACTCAGCCCATCAGCAGCCTTATCAAATTAAGGTTCCTTAGACAGAAGTAAATTTTTAAGGATCAGATGAATTTTATCAAGATTGATTTTGTGAGTGCATACAGTATGTCATCCAAGCATAGTGTTGTGCTTGTTTTCCAATACAAAAAAGTACATAAAGACAGACCAAAATAGGAGTCTTTCTTAAAAAGGGGGAGAAAATTTAAGAAGCCAAAGCAGTAATTGGGATTTTTGTGGCAGCCTGGATTTAAAAATCAAAGTATTGTATTGAATTATGAAAGAAAAATATATCTTACTATTAATGTAAGTCTTCAACACTTTCAGATGAGTTGAACTTTTTGCTTTGTCGAAATGAAACATTTCATCTTTTGTGTATGGAGCTGAAGGGGAAGCATGTTGTTGCGGTTCAGTTCTACTTGAAAATATCTCTACCTCTGGTATAAAGGTGTTGCTTTTTTCCTTCACACTTCTGTTCTTGCATGTGTGGCGTGTGCTCTGTTGTCAGTGCAGGTGTGTGAATTCTGTAAAATGCTGCTTTATATAGTTTGAATAGATGTCATGGGAAATACAGCTAAACCTGGAAGCATAGCCTAGGCAGAATAGAGATGGGAGGTCTAACTGTCCCTTTCTAAAAACTAATGAAATACACCAAGTGGAATCAAAGCAATAGGAAGTTTCCAGAAAAATTACACAACTTTTTAATTTAGCATGCTAATGAAATGTTTCAATTTAGTTTTGTCTGTCTTGAAAGGAAGTATCTTATTTTCCATTTCTGAAGGTAAAAGTGATGAAATAATTTTGCCTTTTTTTTTTTTCCCTTAACTCTATCATTACTGTCTCATCTTGGTAGATACTTTGCAGTTTCTGTGAAAATTTGGTGGGAAGCAGATTGACAATGCTAGGTGAAATAAGAAATCTTTTCATCAAAATATCCCAAAGGGTGTTACTGCAGTAATTATCTGAACAATGTGAAATTTTAGTCCCCAATCTGAATCCAGAGGAATGACTGTAAAGTTCTGTACCCCACATCACGGTATGGTAATGTTGAGTTGGTCTCTCTGGTGCAGGCTCAGAATGGTTTCCTTGGGCTGTGGAGTAAGGAGGCTTTTTACATCATGACATCATGTCTGATTTCTGGGACAGAAAGGCAGTCTTATTTGATCATATTATATAAATAACAGAGGATTGCTCATTCCTCCCTCTCCTCCCCCCCC
>JANZLQ010000031.1:21985347-22008309 GCA_026212715.1 Elanus axillaris | reverse complement strand
GGGCGTGTTTTGGTTTTTAAGGGAAAGAATATTTTGAAATAATGTAGGCTTGATTCTTTCCCTTTGAGATACCAGTAGCAGAATCCTTGTCCCTTTACTGAACGGTTTCTCGTAATCCCACAGGTGAAGAGCAATGTCCTTAGTGGGAATTTTTCCCTTTACAAATTCTTCTCCTTCCCTACACCATCTTCTCTTTCAAGCTGAGATGTCAGTAGCAAAATTTTGGGGGACATAGAGTAAAGCACTCATGATTCTGGCTTCTTGTTTTTCTCCCCTGCAGGAGCTGGGATGACAGGCTGCAACATCCAGCAGTTAAAGAAAAATAAATGTGGGAGTGGTTTTAAGATGATCACATATTCTGTGTTACACATGCTACTGCCAGGATCTGGAAATATTTGTGTGATCAGGCTCCACAGGGTTTAGAGCAATAAGGACTGAGTTGCTCTCCCACAACCCCCCTTTTCCCTCCCTCTCTATTACTCCTCCACCCCTGCTGTTTCCCAGTCCTCCCAGGTTTCAGGATAAGACACACAACATTTTATTATTCAGTCAAAACACTTGGGTGACCTTGGAGGTAGAAGCGTCTGGCCAAATGTCATCCTAGCATTTGCTCAAGCACACCCTTCCCTGTTCCACAGCTCCTGTAGATCCTGTGGGTTGCAGTTATGTTTTTAATATTATTATTTTATTTTCTCTCCCCCTCCACCCTAGAGCAATTAAGTTAATTTTTTTTTCCCTTTCAAGGTTTGTGTCAATGAACAGTCAAAGACTGGGATGTGAACCTGAATAGAGGAACCTCTGGCAAAACCTTTGAATGTTGTGCATCTGTGTGAGAAGAGAAATATCAGGAGTAGTTAGCAAAAAAATGAATAGCCCTGATCCAACACTGTGATTCTTCTCCTGCCAAGTTCTCCAGTACTCACTGGATGATCCAGCAGAGCTTTGGCAAAGCTCTCTGTTAAAACTTTCTTCCTCCTGTTTACCTGCTGTCCAGCTTAATTGGAAGACTTCTAGTCCAATAGGAAATGGTCATTAAGGCTTCAGGTCATGCTAGCAACAACATCCTAGAGTCAAAACAAAGCTAGGCCCACCACCACAGCAAGGTGGTGTGGCCCCAGCCCATGAGAGACTGGGGGAGTAGGGGGGAAATCACTGCTCTGAGCTTCCTCTGAACTGCTCTTGTCCCTGTCTGTTGGATGTGGAGCTGTGCCTCCATACAGTGAGGAGAGGACCTGCCACGCAGGAATGCTGAAAGCAGGCTCCCTTCCAGCTGTGCAATGACTGCTTTCTCGTCTCCCTGCCTGGAGTTGACTATCATGTCCATGGACAGTTTCACCACTCTTCAGCCCCATTGCAGGAAACCAAGTAGCTTTGCCAATGCATAACTTGCCTTATCTGTAATGTCCCTCAGTCTTCTGCTCAGCTTCTCTGTGACCTGAGTTATGCCAGTCATTCCCAGCTAACAGGATCAAATGCCACCTACATACAGCTCAGCCTGCATACAGCTGCCATTTCCTTGAATTTTATTCCACATCTGACAGTCCAGCTGCTGACTTACTAATGCCACCTAAAAGATGTTTTGTTTGGGAAGAAAGGAGATATATGCATGTTCATATTTTAGGTGAACTGACTTCTCCCAAGTCTTTCTCAGATGCTTGACAGTATATGGGGTTTTTTCCCCCAAGAGGCTCATGCTGACCTAACAAGAAGGCTCTGTTTAACACTCTCCAAAAAGAGGCACACTGCTGATGTTTAGCTGGGATGGAGCAATAGTAGCCAAGTCAAAGTGTGATAAGGAGTTCACACATGGAAAGAAAAGGTGCTGCTCAATCTATGATAAACCTTGTGGTGCAGAAGAAGCAGACAAAGGTCAAAAAATTTCCTCCTGCCCTCCACCCTCCTTTGAATACTCCCCGTTCTTCCCTTCATCACTTCTAGCCAGAGCTGCAGAGGGAGGCAGCAATACCCAGCAAGCAGTATTTTACTAACTCCTTATTTAAAGTGCTGCTCCTATGTTACAAAGTGTTTAGGCACTCCAGGCTTACCTTGAGACCTGACTCAGTCTTCCAAGTTACCTCAGCTCCAAGGAATAAATTCAGCTGGTGGGAACTATCCCAGCTTCTAAATTAGGTAGACAGATTGAGTCCTTAATGTGTAGTGGAGAGACAGGGCTGAACTTAACTCCTCGCTCCCTGGAGATGAAGCAAAGTGCTCATGAGGTTTGGGCTCAGATATTGATTCTGAGCTGTCCTCTCCCTCATCCTAAGCCCTCCTAGGCAAGGCAGAGCAAAGCTAAGCGAAGTCAAGACCTGCAGTGAAGTGAAAGACTTATTCATCATTCTTTTTTTTATCCATTTCCTTTGCTCATTTTCTCTCCCAACTCCCTCCAGGTTGCAAAAACATTATGCAAGGCACAGCCCTGTCTTGTATCTTTGGAACGTGCCTAATGAGCTCCAGATCCTACAGTAACCTTAAAACACACAGTGGGAGAATATGTTTAGTGGGGGAGAGTTTTCTGAGCTAGTCAGCAAAGGCAGGAGATCCAGTGGTTGCAGGGTGAAGTCAGAAGGTAAACTAGAAAATGAGCTGCAAGTCTCTGACTTTCAGTATGAGGATAATTAACCACTGCAAGAAATTCACTAAACACTTGGTGAAATCAAGGCAGGGAGTTGTCTTAAAATTTGCATGCTGGTTCAACCACAAAATTACAAGCATAAAAGTGGGAATTACTGAGTGAGGCTTTCTAGCCCATGAGAGGGAACAGAACAATTAGAAGATTGCTTCTTTTTTTTTCTTCTTTTTTTTTTCTGGCTGTAGAATACATAAATATTCTTAGGAAATAGGAATAAAATACTTTTAAATGTGATTTTTAAAAAATCATTTTAAAGCAACAATTCTATAATATCTCTGGCTTTCTGAAAGAGTAGGGGAGAGGCTATTGAAGGGCATCTTAGAAAACTCCCAGGTCAAAAAATATGAAAATATGAAAAATAGGGTGGGCTTCTTTTCTGCTTCTTGTCTCATCTCCCAGTTCAATGCTATGCATCATGTGGAGAGGAGAGGAGAGGAAAAGGGAAAGGAAAAAGGAAAGGAAAATGGAAAGGAAAAAAGAAAGGAAAAAAGAAGGAAAAAAGAAAGGAAAAAGGAAAGAAAAGGAATAATCCACAAATAGTCCTGCAAGCTCCTTTCACTATTACACTTTTGTTTCACACAGATACACAGCAAAGGATTTCCAAAGAGTGGAAATTAAATAATCATTCTGGTCTCTTCATCACTCAGATTATGTTCCTTATGCCACTCCCCAGGAACCATACTTTCTAGACTTTGCTTTGGAGTTCTTTCCGAAGAGACCAAACTTAAGATCCAGTCGGCTATTCCAGCTCCTGCATGCCTGCTCTAATTTTGTGGGTTTGTACATGTGGATGCTAATGCAGCTTTCCAGGGCTCATGGCCTGTCAGGGTGTATGAAAGTCAGCACCGTCTGACCTAGGGAGAGGAATGACTTTGCGTTGATCAGATCTAAGGTAGGGATTAGATCAGCTGCACAGTGAGAATCCAATTCTACCTAGGTTCTGGGGTAGCAATGACTGTCTGTCTTCAGGAGTGACTGTTATTACCATCTAGCTTCTTGCCAGATAATTTGGCTGTACCTCCAGATTTCTGTAGGGGATAAGCTGAGGGTGTTCACACTGCTATACTAGGAGTATCAGCTAGATTGCACCACGATTATCTCCAAGACCTTCATGCAAACAAGTAATATGGACAGACTGCATATTTGACCTCAGGATCTCTCCTACTCCTTAGTATAAACACAGTCACTGTGCCCTTGAAGATGTCCTTCAAGAGGGCTCTTACACAGGTTCCTCAGATCTGAGGGACCTGGTTCACCTCAAGTTATACGTTGCACTGCATTCGCACCATTGTAAGCACACCATCCTCTAGGGTTCATTGTGTTATGTAGCAAAACCCTGCACAAGCACTTTAACTTCTGAGCTGAAGGCTTGAACCAGTCACATCCATGCTCCAGAGGTTTCAGACCTCCTTGTAGACTATCAAGTGAACCCTGAGAGGGGTGTGACACAAGAACACACCACTCCCTCGGACTTGCCAGAGGCTGCTTGGGAGTTATTTCAGGGCAGAGATAGGAGGATGCAGACAGCCCATAGGGAACCAGGGGAGACACCTGTCTGCAGCTGTGGCATCCCTCTGTCTTGGGACTGCCATGCAGCAAAACAGCCTGTGGGGAGACTCAGTCCATTTAACTCCATGTCAGCATGTCCTGTGCATTTAAAACAGATTTATAGTTATTACAGGCAATAATTTGTAGAGAGACATTCTAGCTTTGTTTCAAGCTCAGGACAGTTGTAGGGAGTACTGAGCTGCTCAGAAGCATAGATAAATTTTTTTAATGGGTTACAAAATCAAGATGTAAGACTGAAAATAAATGTGAGATTGAAATTAATTCTCTTCAGGTGAGCAGTGGAAACTATCAGTTTCCCCAGCAAAGAGCCATGCAAGCAAACTAAAAAAAAAAAAAAAAAAAAAAATCTTTATTTCCTGTGCCTCAGCCCCAATTACTAACATTTATTGGCAATGTAGATTGTTTGTATTATCAAGTGGTCAAGATTCAGAATATGTTAATATATGGTATTTTAATCCCTCAGGAGACCAAATAGAGGAAGCATGTCTTCAGGGATAGAAAACTAGTTCTTTGAGGGGATAGAAATAATTTTCAGTATTAGAGTAAGCTAAATTAAAGAAATTTTAAACATAATTTTAAACCTAAAATTAGAGGCAGTAAGTTGTAAAACTTCTGTTCCTATGTTGGTTGGAAGATCCTCTTACAGGTAATAAGAATGGGAGGCTGATTTCCTGAAGTTCTGCTACCAAATATGTAATAGGAGGCATGTGAACAGAAAATTTAAGTTTAAAAATGAAAAAGGTGTTTGATTTATCAAAACTGACATTATTTTTCCATCAGTTGCCAGGGATGCAGATCGTCTACTTCAATCCTAATTCAGCTGCACTGATATGACAACTGGCCACCAAAACCAACAGTGAACTGATTGTGTTTTTAGCTTCTTTTTGATAGCAGTGATACTAAAGCCTTTATTTAGGTCTGTCGGTGTAGTCACTTTTTTTTTTAGTACAATGCTAAACTGTCAATTTATTTTAGTAGAACATAAGGGTTTTTTTTGCTATTTCAGTAAAGAGTTATAAATGGAAAATATTGACCTAAATCTAAGTAGTCAAATAACAGCAGGTGTCAGAAATCATGCAGTTATAATCCTCTGATGAGAACATTGTGAAATACATTATGAAGATTAGCTTTACCTTAAAAGTTCTATTTCTGGCAAGAAACTGACAAACTGACTCAGAATTCTTGTTTCTTCACAGCGTTGGTGTATAAGATAATTCTAAACTATGGTATTATGCAAAGATATGTGGGGGCAGGGAGCTGAGTGAAAAGGAAAAAAACACACCTCACTTTGTTCATAGTGAGAAAACAAACTTTGGCATTCTGGGAGAACTAGCCCACCACTAGCTCACATGAAAAAGCAGGTATCAAAAAGCCCCTTTTTGACTCACTATATGTAATTGTGACCTTGAACTTCCCTTGCATGTGGATTGATACCTGTTGCACAGCTCCAGCTGTCTGTGAGATTGCTTCTGGAGTTCTGAGCAAGTTTTATGGAATGTCCCAAATACACTGCAGCTGATTAGTCTTGAAACAAGTCTTTTGCCTTGTAAAAGTGCCATAGGATTTCTTAGTTGCATGAATTTGTGTTGCAAGGAGGGGACCAGACGAACCGAGACAGATCTGCAAAGCACAGAGATGCATATTGCTTTACCGATGGACTAGCAGATGTTTTCATGTGAAGAAGTGGTGTTTGTAAATTCTGCCTCTTCTTCACAATGCTTCCACCTGCCAAAACAGCATGACCCTCCTGTTATCTGGACTGTGCATCAACCAGTTTTCTCCCCTTATGTACTCTCTGCCATAATAACGAAGCAGCTCCTTTTCAGGCCAGAGAAAAAGAGGTCTTAAACATTCATTCTTGACAGAATATTGATGATTTTCTAGCCTATGTTATAACATGCTCTTCATTTGCTTCAGTTAACTAGTAAAGAAGTGATGTGACAAGCTTTCAGCCTCATGAGATATGACAGATTAGGCGCCCTCACATTTAAAAATAAATAAATAGATTTAAAAAAAATCTTGACAGCAAGATGTGGAATTACTTTTTTATTCTGCAGTGTCTGGAGGTCTAGCACTCTTATCAAAGAAGATGACCACTGATTTGTCATTCTGAAGACATAATTATTCATTGGGTGCCATCTGCAAGTATGGCTATTCTTTCAATGACTGTCAGACACATCTAACTCTTGCTAACTGCAATTTGAAGAGTATGCGATCATTTAGTTGTTAAAGGTTGATTTCTATGTTCTCAATTATATTCATGTTAGCAGTTTCCTAAATTAAGGAGCCAAAAAGATACTTCAGCTAGAAAGGAAGGACCTGAAACATTGCACATGGGATTTTCTGCTAATTTGGGTTTTTGTTGGGTTTTTTTTTTTCCTTTTTTTCTGCAAGTAACATACAGAAACCCTCCTGTCCGGTGCTCTCCAGAATCCAACATGTAACAAAAAGGTCGTGGTTTTGGGTTTTTTTTTTTTTCTCTTCCCCTACAAACTGTAAGTTAGATGTATCAAACCAGCAAAGTAATTATCACAAGTTACTCTGAGAAAAGACTCATTGTGAATATTGTGGAAGGAAGTCTGGGTTCATGAGAGGCTGATATCAAAAGCACATTTTGAACAATCATATAAGAATGAGCAGAGTCCAGATGCTAAGGTATGCAAAAGCAATGTTATCCATGGGAAATCACTAGGAAACAGTC
The DNA here is from genome assembly GCA_026212715.1 of Elanus axillaris. Taxonomy (NCBI): domain Eukaryota; kingdom Metazoa; phylum Chordata; class Aves; order Accipitriformes; family Accipitridae; genus Elanus; species Elanus axillaris. The sequence continues at coordinate 22,001,407 of JANZLQ010000031.1, read as the reverse complement.
CTTGTTCTGTGAGCTGGGTGCTGCCTTTGTGTTTTGAAGATCTGCAATATCTTTGAAAGATATATTTTTGTTGCTGGATGGCTTTACCTTTGTTCCACAGAACTCTCAACCTTCTAACAGCCAGTGTTAGAGGGAAGCCAGTGTTCCCTGTCTAGGGTTAGGAAAGGGAAAAAGCCTTTGGTCAGTTATGATACTATTACTGCTCCTCCTCCAAGCATGCTTCCCAGCACAAGTGGACAGATGCATTCAATACTGCCAGCATTTCGTTCATGTTCCTACTGTGAAGAAGCTACAGTTGTGCTTCTGGTCCAATTGGACTGTGCCGCTAATCTTTCTACATAGATGGAAAATAAAAGCACATTTGGCTCTGCTGGCCAATGTTTGCAGAATAATTAGATATAGATGAAAGAAGATTTAGAGTGTAGATGAATTTTGCTTGTCCCTTCACTTCTGCGTGAGGTCTCTTTGTACATACTCCTGTTCTGCATGCCCAGGATGCACAGCCTTCTTAGGCTGGACAATAAGAGCCCTATGCTCATGGCATGCTTTTTGGTGGTATTATTCATCAGTGGCTTAAGGTACTGCTAGTCAGTACCTGCACTGACCTGAGGAGCTGAAATTTCCAGCACCACTGTGAATCCTTGTATTTATGTGTTTGTGCTGTTGGCCTTAGTTGCAGTAAGCAATATCCCACCTTTTAGGTGGGTAAATTTGGGAGCTGTCTGTGGTAGCAGACTGCTGAGGGTAGAGAACACTTGCCTGGTCAGGATAGAGCCTGGTCTATGCCAGGGCCTGATGTCAGCTCTATCTCCTGTTCTTCATTTGGTTGTTGAAGAACTGGAACATTGAGCCCAGCTCTCCAGTGCTTTGCAAGCTCCTCTGCCAGAGGAGTTGTTTTGGTCTCCACTCCAGGCAATGCCATGGTTTAACTTTAGCAGTGCTGATGAATTTGCCTTGCCTTGCTTACAGCAGTAATGAATAACCCTGCAAGGCATGCTCTGCCTATTGTAAATAAGGTAAATTTAACTTTTTTTTTATTTTCCTCTGGAAAAATTGTTGTCTTTATTCTTTACTCAGTATGGCCTCTGTTGGGGCCACATGTTGTATTCCTGGGTACCTTCAAGTCCAGGGACCTGTCTAGCTGCTCTGAGTGAACATTGGAAAAGTAATTTCATTGCAACAGTGGCTTAACCCTTTTTCCACTAGATATTAATGTGTTTAGAAAAGATGTAGGAGCTAGGCACTCATTCTGATTCTGCTCTGAAATACTGAGTAAGTTTGAGGCACTCTGAGGTGAATTTTCTTGACTTATATAAGGATAATATTTAGTTCATTTATAGTATAAAATTTCAGTTAGAACTGATTCAAATTTATTATTAATATGAATGTTGTTACTGTAAGAGAGTTCTTGCATTACTGAATACCGAGTAGCTGACAGGATTGCACTAGTGTAATGAAGTCTGCGAAAGCAGATGAAACTAACATTGTTAACATGTAGAAAAGCCTTAAACTTCCTCTGGATTCTGATACCCATTGTCCCCTACAGCAGCATTCATTAATGAACTTCACCTTAAAATCCATTATACTCTTCTTATTTCCTAATTTTATTTCTTGCTCACATGTGTTTTCACACTGGTCATGATTTGAAACAGCTTTTTGGGATTTACATGAGCTTTTGTCTTTTGGAGAGCTTACAGAGGTCCTCCTTTGTTCTCTTTTTTTGGTCTTTTCCCTCTTTCTCTTCCCCGATCTCTCCTTATTTCCAGTACTGAAGCACCTCCCCCCCCACCCCTGCCCCATCCCCGTTCCAGTTTCTTTGGACTACTAACACAATCATACCTGGGACTCCTATCTTATCTGTATCCTTGACTTGTAGACATTTCCTTATAGCTGTAAATCACACTTTAAAAGTTTTATCCACCACTACCCACAGATCACTCTGTGTTCCTCAGTGTATTATTACTGAATCTATAAATAAGGGAGTAAATCATTGGCTTCTGACTTGCAAAGAATATGCCATGGCATATGAAAATATATCAATTTTTAATTCATTTCAGAAGGTGACCTAGAAGCAAATGATCATGATGCAAGTAAAATAGAAATACATACATAATACAGTCCCTGATGAAGAATTATATTTTAAGAGCATCTGCAGGATTTATTATTTCATATTTATAATTTGCATATGTTCTGTATTTGTTTTGAATTTAATATGCTGTAATTTCAGTGGTGTAAATAAATTTAGTGGATACTGCTGCCATCTCCTGGTCAATATCCAGATTAAACACTGATCTCAAATCTGAGGTTGAAGTGAGATTTTCAAGGTCTTCATTGGTAAAGCTGAACTTAAAATTCCCAAACACTTCAGCTTTCAGTACAGGACCCTAGAAATTGGACTGATTGGCATTTGTGGTCAGATTTACTTAAATTTAACATGAAAGATTGGCACTGCTTAATTATTATTTTTTTATTATGACAAACCTCAGTAGAAATATTAAGGCACATTACCTGTAAATATATGCACTTCTAGATTTTGAAATTAGGTTTTTTTTTTTATTGTTCTTTGCAATTGCGAAAATGAAGGCCATGTGGTGCCTGGTGGGACCTTTCCCAAGTGAGTTTATGATCTACAGTAATTTATTTTCTTTTTTCCTTCTTCCCCAGCCAATGGGCTTATTACCTTTATTTCCTTCTACCAACATTTGTGCTTAAAGAAAGTCAGCAGGGTCAGATCTGTGTAATCACTGAGATATAGTTTGAGTATAAACTGGCTGAGCTTCCTTCTTAATCTGCCTATGTTCATTGTTTGTAATAAATTGGTTTTAGCTTCATAGTGAATTCCACCACTCTAAATAAATGTTACAAAAAGCTGTTTCTTAGCTGTGTGCTTTCAATTGTGCCTAAACCATTTTAAATCTCAGAAAAATTGTACAAAACAGGTATGTGTTATTTTCCTCAAAGCCTGTAGTAGTACAACATTGTGCAAAACTAAGACATCCCCCCTCTTTCTTCTTGTCTTTTTGGTAGGTTTACCTCATTTCAAATACAGCATTTGAACACACCTCATAAACTAAGTCACAGTTCTTATGCTAATTTAATTTACACATAGCCTGTTTTTAAACTGTGTTCTAAGCTGGTGTATGTGTGCACGGTCTCAGAACTAGCACTGCTATCCATCTTTACTTTCTTATTCTTGTGAACTTGTTAAAGTTCATTATTAAAACTTATTGTTGCAGTGGTATTTAAAGTCTTCCTTCCTTCCTTCCTTCCATAGTTAGGCTGACTAATTTTTAATGCTAAGTGGTTTATTGACTCATGAATGAAATGAGAGGAAAAACTTTGAAATTTTGCCTTTGTAGTATCACTTTTAAGTTCAGCAGAGTCGCCGTGCTATGTTTTGGTGGCAAGTTTGTGTACGACGTTAAATTCTGTCTGGTCACTCTGAAATGCCTAAAAGAGACTCCACGCACAGGGAGGGGTGACCAGAGGAAATGCAAACTCCCTTAGTGCTGTTCTAGGTGCTAGAGCAAAGGCACACAATGTAAACAAATTTTATTATTATTTCTCATACAAAAGCTGAACTGGTCAGCTTCTAACTTCACTATTTTATCTTTTTAAGTTTATCAATATGACTGGAAAAATAGCTGATATTATAAATAATGGGGGGCGAGGGGAAGAGTATACTTATTTGAAGAAGGGAGAAGAAAAAGGAAAGACCAACGTGGTAAAAATGTATTAGATGTGGATTTGACTAAGTGCAGAACTGAAATTAATCTCAGTGGCTGTTTCTGTGCTTTAGCTTCTATTTAACATTGTTGCCACAGTCCAAAACCCACATCTTTGTGTTAAAACTTATCCAATTTTGAGTGGTAGGAGCAACATAAAAGGTTAAAAGGTAATTACATAGACAGAAAATACGTTTTTCTTTTACAGTTATGATATTCTGGAGGTGCTGTGGACAATTTTGTTCAAGTTCTGCTCTCCATTTCTCCTTTTATTGTGATGCCAGACATATGACAAAAATTCCCACAGATTTCCCCTCCTCAGAATAACTTGCTAATAGAAGTGATGTGCAGAATGGCAGGTATTCAGTCCCACTGTGAGCAGTCCTTTGGAGTCAGGATTGCCTCACTACAGATTAAGAGAGAATATTTATGTATCTCTTCAGGCAAAAAATAACAATATATGTGTGTGTAAATATTGCCTATCTGACTCTCTGAACAAGCCAGATTTCTTGTTTAGTAGTCATCTGGAATGTTTTGAGTGAACCCAGGAAGTTGCTATCAACAGGACTTTTTATACTGGTTTTCAAAAAATGAATCCATTTAGGTCTTGAGCTCCTAGTAGCAAAGATTATCTTCTTCCGGTGAGATTGTGTGGTGCCAGCCAAGACATTTTGGATACTGCCAAATTCTGGTGTTCACCTGAAATTTCTGGGAGAAGTTCAGTTTTGGATTGAGGGAATGCAGGGCATAGTGGCTAGCCATTGACCAGTTACAAATTATTTGCAGCATGATTCTTTCTTGCTGTTATTACTTGCATTGAAGTATGGCTTTAATTTTTCATTTTGTCAGCCTGTAAGTCTACCCTTTGGAGGGGAGATGCTGGCAAACCAGTTCCTTGGGTGAACTAGGAAGAAAGAAAGTTTGTAACTAAATTACTCATCAGACCCAACATAAATCACTAATGAAAATTAGCATTTCTTTGTTTATTAAAGCTCATGAAGCGTGGTCCTGAAACTCCTCCTCAAATAAGGAATAGGAGTGGACAGATAGTCTTAGAAAATAATGTGGGAAGACTGATTTAAGAAAAGAAGTTGAGTCTGAAGCTCTGAAGTCAAAAGAGGTACTGATGGGGGGGTGATGATTTGCAGTCATACTTCCCGAAGTGGTGGGGGAGATGCAAGGAACGTGAATCAGGTTGCCCCAGTACACACTCCTGCGTGAAGAGGTCCTGTCTGGGAAAACAGCCCTTTGCATGTGGTGTGGTTGCACTTGTTGAGGGTAATGACATACAACTTTATTTCAGATTTTAAGAACATTTGGCGGGGGTGGGGGAAGAGTAAAAAGTGGAGTCTAGAGAATGAGATAGGACAGAGTGGCCTAGTGGTGTTTTGACCTAACCTTGCTGAACAACTACAGATGATTTCTGTGAGGACAGGAGAGGATTTGAGGAGTAACTTGAAGGGAGGTTATATAATAGAAGTTTTCCACAAACAGAGCTGTGTTAACAGATGAGTTAAGACACACCAGTATGTTACTTAATAGATGCATAATGGCTTTTGTTATGAAAGTATTGATGTAAACAGCTAAATAAAAAATATGAAGAATTTGTAGTATGTCTCATTTAATTGGAGTTTAGACTTTCTGAACTAGTACCAACCTGATTATCTTGGCTTAGGTATGTGAGTTTACTGTGTCTGGATGCAGCATCTCTCCCATGGAGCTGATGTTTTGATCACTTAAAAGCACAGAAGATTTCTCTGAGTTTTTGTGATGATGATGATGATGGCGTCAAGGCCAAATATGGAAAAAAAAACTATTAAGAAATTAACTTAGTCTAAATTCTGTAGTCTCATTTAGTTTCTAATCATACTTCATTCTCTTCTATTATCTCTTTTTGTAGTGCTGCTGTATTGCCAAACAGATTTTGTTTGGTTACTTTTTTTCTGCGGAGATTGATTGTATTTCCTTGCTTGTGAGGTAGTTTATTCTTGCATATAATGTGTTTCATGAATCTCTCTACATTCTTGCCATTCACATGCTTTTAGAAGAGTCTGTCTGCCAGACTCCTCATGTAGGTGGTGTGCGAAGTACAGGTGTTGCCCTCTGAGAAGAGGTGCTATGGCAGGACACTTGCAATGGGGCATCCTGCCCAAGCCAGCACATATGAAACAGGATGCAGAAATAAATAATTTGGCTGTGACAAAATTAGCTTCAGAAGCAGTATATCTGTATCAGTGTGAGGCTGTGCTGGAGCCAAGTGTTCTTAGTTTTGGGCCCTGAGGTAGTATTGCTATGCCATGCTACTGTCCCGCATGGCTGTACCAGCCTGCTCCAAATTGGATGAATGATATCTGCACCACAGTTCTTTGGATCTTATCAATGCGCCCCCCAAATCCTCTCCTTGCCTTATGGTGTTGATAAGATGATTTACTGACCCCAATTGACCAATTTATATATAGTAGAATACAGCACTTCTAGTTAGTGTAGCTAGTCTGCAGAAATGAAAAGTGTCTTTACTTGCATACATAACTTTCAAATTTAATGTTGTAGTAAAAAAACTCGCTTTTAATTATTTCCTTTAGATAAAGATTTTAATTTCACGCATCTAAACGTGAGTTCTTGGCTCTACTGGCTATCTTAAAGAATTTGTTTTCCGAGACAAAAAATGCTTTTCTCCAAAGAACTGCTGTTACATTGAAATATTCAGCAGGTGGAGGAATAATTATTTAATCAAATGTACAGCTAAGGCTTCTGTTGCCTAACCCCCCCAAACAATCTGTAGTTGAGGAGCTAATTGTGTTTACATTCTACAAACAGATCAGATCCATAAGAAACAAAATGATTACAAAGCTTAGAGGTAAGCAGGTAAATTCTGATTTCATTCCACCAGAGGAGAATCCTATAAACTTAAAGGAATTTCATATATTTGTGACAAGTATGACTTTAAAGCATGGGTTTTAATGCTCTTTTCAGTAACACTTGAAGGTATCTTCTGTATGATTGGAGCCTTGCATTTGCACGCCCTGTGGTGGTATGCATAATTGACTAATGATGTGTAATTAATTCATTTGAAGCTATAAATATTCTATATTAAATTACACAGAAAGTCAGCAAATTTTAACCAATTTATTGAAATAAAAAATATTTTGTTTTTCTCTTTTTTGTTCACTAAACAAACCAAGTATTAAAATAAATCAAATGGTATTTTAATGGCAAAAAAGTTATAGCAACTGTAAATAATAAAGGTACACATTTTTCCTTGTAATATGAATGGAAGAAAGAGGAAGTTTGCTTTTATTGCTGATTTTTAAAAGCTTATTCTATTAATATTTTTACAAAATCATCCCATTAGCTTATGTTGAAGTCTGTGATCCCACCAGAGAACAAGAGTTCTGTGGATTTTTTGTGTGTTTTCATGATTTCTGTCTGAAATGAGCAAAGGCATATGTTTTCTTTTCTTTTATGTGAAATTAAGTATTTTCTCTCTCTCAGAATGAAAAAAAATTAAAAATATTAATGAAATGCTCAGAATGTTATTTCATGAAGCAATTTTTTATTTAGTAGATTGATGCATTTTATTTTTGTCTGGTTTGATTTGGGCTTACCGAAGCAACTTATACCATGTAGAGGCTAAAGTTTAGTTGGACGACTTTATTTTACATATCTTCATGATTATGGGAGACATTGATGCCTGACCTAGCAAAACATATGAATATTCCAGACAAATTGGGGTGAGGAGGGGGAGGGAAGGGAAAAAGAAAATCATGGTTTATATATCTCTTTGTTATTTAAACAAATAAACAGTTGAAAATACAGATCCTGTTGTGACAGCTTTGAAGAGATGCAGAGATTAATGAACTAACATCAGGAAGAAAAAGGTGGCCTGAATCTTAAGTATCTTCCTGTCCTTCCTTACTGTGTGCTCAGTCATACAATGTATCATCCTTGAAGTGCATTAAGACAGCGCCATTGAGACTTGTGCTGACTTTACTCCAGGAAATTTGAGACTATCTTGTTACTACAGCCCAAAGGGAGCAATTTCTTAGTAATTTGTATCATGAGTATAACTTCCATGCACAGATATATGCAGACCATGGTCAGGACTCAAGATTGTACTTTTATGTGTTTTCAGTTCCTCTTAAATAAATTTTGAAGACTTCAATGGTATTGTAGGACTGAGTTTTCAATAGGAATGATATTTTTACAGTCAATAATATGGCCTTATCTTTTGTTAGCTAGAACCATAATTTAATATTTGGTATCCGTTGGTTTAAATCTCCTGAAGGACACAAAGATGTGAAAGCAGTACTGAAGTTGAGACTACAGATGTTTAGAGCAGCAATTCCTAGGTACCATATGTAACTGTGTGTTGAGAAAATGTTGCAGTGACCAAACCATAAAGCTACTGGTGCTGATTGCCAATAGGCTTTACAGCTAGAAGACTGAGGACTTCAGATCACTACCTGGAGGACTGAGGAACAGTCTTTAGATGAGGTTGGCAACAAAATCAGGAATAAGCAGATAAGATATTTATGATATCTGAAATGCGAAGAAGTCAAGAGCGATAATGTAGGTGTGAGTTCCCTCTTCCATTTGTTTGTAGCTTCCAGGTCTCAGACAAAACAAAGTGGTGTTGAAGACCTTTTTGGACTAACTAAAACTGTTCTGGGGGAGGTAGTAATGAATGTTGCTAAAATTGCTGCAGTTATGTGGGAATTGCCTGTATTATGCCTGGAGATTGAAGGATAATTCAGCTGTGGGAGATTTCTGTCTGTATACTTAAGTAGGATCCTCTATTTGAATATGCAGTTTATAGAAGGATTAGCTAATCTTCAAAAATACCAACTTGAAAAATTATACTCTGAACTATTTCAAAGCTCATGAAGTTTGCCATAAAGCTTTCAGGTTAAGCCCATGTCCTACCTAACATGTTAAATGAATAGCACTATTAAGAGCTGCAACAGTATGACGTTAGAAAAATCATAGCACTAATTGGCACTGCTTTTACAGATCTTAATATTGCTACTTTAAGTTCTCATTGTTCGTTTAACAGTTACATTACAAATCTCCTGATGAACAGCTTTTTGTACAGAATTGTCAGATCCAGCTTTGACAATTCATTTAATTTAATGGGTGTGTAATTCAGATAGGTTAACTCCAGAATGAAAGGGTCATCCTGAGAGTGTCTGCAACAGAAAACAAAGTAATTCCTTGCATCTTTGTCAAAATGAGTTAGAAGACTGTTCAGATCTATGGACGCTTAATCAGGAAAAATATATGCAAACTGTAGGGTAAAGATGATACATATTTTCCATTAAATGCAAGAATAACTTATTTAAGATAGAAGTAGCCATGGTTACACAGTAAATAAAAAAAAACTGAAAGTAAATTAAAGTATGTAGTCCTAAAAAGAGTGCATTTCCAAAAAATTGGAAATCCTAGTTGAAATCTTGTTTTAATATAGCAGATACTTGATTAATTAGCTTATAATTCATGTTGTATTGCTACTACTGTATAACCTGATAAATGATCATGAAAATAAATCAGTAAATTAATCAGTTTTGCATTGGATATTAATACTATAGAGTGTGATCCTATCATAAACTAAAGCAAGAAAAATACTCTGAATGTCAAATCAACCTACTATGGAAAATCTAATTGTAATATTATTTTTTTAATGACACTAGGAATTTGTAAACTAACTACAGTAACGTCACTATCCTTCCCAAAATGTAACTTTTAACAGATGTTTAACATAAAACGTAGATAGAATACAGCAGTGTAGTGGGGCGTGACTGGAATGCTGCTGCTGCTGCTGTGAGGACTGTACCTGTCATTGGAAAAGATTACAACAGGATCTGGGATCAGCCCCCCTAGGGTGCTACCATGTGCTAGCAGGGGAAAGCCTCTCTTCTTGCCATGGTTATGGTCCTTCTGACTACAGAAATCGGTTCAGCCCCTGTGATATTGTCAGAAAAATGGGTTGGATTTATTGTCCTCATTTAGTCTGCAGTGATGGAGCATGGGGCTGCCACATGTATCCCCAGACAGCCCTGATTACAGGGACATTTGAACAGCTTATTATGGTTTTTCCTATTTCTTCACTCTCCTTTTTATCACCTTTATTCCCCTGTCTTTTCCCCAGTCATCTCCTAAATAACCTATCCATAATTAATTTTCCCCAGTTGGTGTCGGTTTTACTAAATCCATATCAATTTGATATTTCTGCCACAATCACCTAGGTAATCTTTGCCTTATGGTATTGCTGAAATGGTGACCTAGGTACTATTGGCCATGTGGGACAACCTCCTAATGCTCTCCAATGCTATCCTCTGATTGTGCAGTTTGTTTCTCGTGGAAGAACCCCATAACCATCTGCAAAAGCCAGCAACCACTCCTGTTGCTGTCTGTAACACTTCTCAACTTCTCACATTGTTAGCTGTCATGTTCATGAATTTTCTTATGCTGTGTCCAGCAATTTCTCATACCCCATCTGTTAGGTGGGGTCTTATCAGCAGCCTAGTCATCTGCGTCCAGCCTTAACATGATGTCTTGGCTAGTGTGAAAATACCTACTGTGTAATGTTTCTTTGATAGCATTATGAAGGATCAACTTATTTTTTATTTCTTTGAAGTTCACTTTGATTTTGGGAAAACCTAGTAGGTGAGGGTATGATTGATTATTATATATAAAATTTATATGTGTGTACTAGAATATGCTAGAAAGAGTTTGAGAGGCCATAACATTTAGTTTGCATGACTGAAGCCCTGTGTGTGCAATAGGACCAAATCCTGCAGCTGAAGCCAGTGTGCTCTGTGGCAGTGATGCCTACATTTTGCACCTATTTTCTATGCCTTCCTCTCCACTCCTAGGTTCCTGGGTACAATTCTCACTCAAGCTTTGGCTCCCTCCCAGCCTGTCTTCATGTGGTAGTGAAGTTCACTGTAGGTGAGAAGAAAACCAAGTATCCAAAGGGCAAGTTCTACTTAGGCAAGAAGGCAGAAGAGTCCAGCTCTCAGATTTTAGTCTTGAAAGGTGACAATCTCTGCAGCAGTGGAATCTGACTCAGGTTTTAGGCAGCTCACTATTTTTATTTCATCTCTAGTGCTAGAAGATGCAGTGCTAGGTTTATGCTAGATTCCAGTTTTCAGAGTTGTCTTTGACTTTTGGCAGATGATAACTAGTTCCCAAGCCTAGAAGATGAAATTCTTGAGAAATTCTGTGTGGAAAATGAATGCCACAGTAAATTCTGTTTCAGTGCAAGAGCTGCAGTGGACCTGACCACACTGACGTGTGGTCATCTCAGTAAAACCATGTAGTGATGCTGTGCCATTTCATAACATACCTCTATCACTGTTGTCTTCCTGACTGAATGTTGTTCCTGTTTGCTGTTTATTTTAGTATTGCATTTTGCTTTATTTAGAGGAGTCTTGGGTCCCATTTTGAGGCATTGAACACTCATATCTGCTTCTAAAGTTTAGTCCAAAGGAAAAATGAAATTATAGCAATAAAGAAGTATTTTAAAGATAAAAATCTCATGTATATGAAGATTTTGAACCTAAGTGTATGGAGTAGTGAATGATTATTACCAATTTCAGAATTAAACTGGAGGAGTTAATCATAGGGTAAACATAAGACCAGGCTCATGTACTCTGCATCTCAGAAGCAATGAACTAATAAACTGGTGCTTTTGGTGTCTCTTAAGTGTGTTCATGCATAGGAATAGATAATAGATTTTTAGGTTATAGGAGGTTTTTGGAACATTTGAGATAGATGGAATTTAAATTTTAGTTGAGATAGATGGAATTTAAATTTTAGTTGAGATAGATGGAATTTAAATTTTAGTTGATGATCTGCAATTTCTACACTGCCTTCAAGAGATCTCTTATGAAGCCAGAAAAGGAACATTGATTCTAACAAGTGCTATAAGTTCAGAGTTCAGTAGGATTACAGAATCAGGTCATCACTGAAACTTATCATACATCATTAAGAACAGTTTTTGGTAGTAACGTGTCTTCAGAGGTACCAAAAAGTTCAGTGAATTCATCTTGCTTTTGCTAACTTCTTCATTTCAGAAGGGAAAACTTGGAAGATGGTTTGTTTTTTAAGTAAAGGTCCTTTCTGTCATGATTGGACTTTATATATATAAATATATACACATGCATATATGTATGTATATTCATATATATATATAAAATGCAACTTTAAGAGTATGTCTGCTAGAAATACTAATGATGAAAATCAACAGGAAAATGTGCAAAAATATGTCAATGTGTGGTCAAAGCATAGGAAACAATTTTCTAAGACTAAGCAGACTAGAAAATACTACTTCATTTTATGAAGTATAGAGAACTTTCCTCAGGTTCATGCAGAGAGGTTATGGTACTGTAATTTTTGCTGTTACTTTCTTAGGCATTTGTGTTAACATAATTTTACCAAATAGTTTAAAAAAAAAGGCTGGTATATCAGCACAATTTTTAAGGAACATTTTCCTGGTCATTTGTCAATTAAAAACAACAACAAAACCCAACAAAAACCCACTTAGGGGACAAAAATGCAGATACTGTAGATAAATATTACATTAGAAATATTGTCAATAAAGATAATGCAAAGAATGGGGTTTCATTCTCTGGAGCAATTTCTGTCTGCTAAAAACTAGAAATTATGAGGGACTTAATTTTATATGGATGCTCACTGTATTAGTGTTGCTGTTAAAAGCATGTCATCCATGATGATAGCTTACCAGTTAAAACATCTATATGAAACAAAGATACTGATACCTAAATCTGAATGTCATAAGGATTTATCTGCATAATGCCTGGTCAAATAGAAGCAAGCACCTGTTTCATGATGGTCACTTATATTTTGTCTTTGTTAAAGCTTTTGTAAAAAAAAAAACACAACAAAATGCCCTATGTGATTTGAGTACAAAAATGAGTGAACTCTCGATTCTCCTATGGAATCCATGAAGGCTAATTAAACTAATTTATGGAAAAATAAAAATAGCAGACATATTTTAGAACTTTGTTGGATCTAAGCTCTTGTTTTGTTGGTATGGCACAGTTCAGGACTATATATACAAGTATGCTTACTTTCTTGAGAATCTAATTCAGATTTTAAGTGGTGCCTATTGGGAGAATGAATTTTTTTTTTTCTGTTTATATTTCCTAGAAAAATATAATCATGGATTTAAAGAAGCAAAATAAAAAATACAAAGAAATGCATGCAGGAAAGGGACATCTTTATTTCATCTGAGAAAAAGGTGCCAACAGAGTTAAGGACAGAGAGAAAGGTAGCACTTTGAGAAAGTAACCTAAATGTTCTAAGTCCTCCTAATGTCTCCTATATTAAAGTCAGAGCTGAGAATGCACCCAAACTCAATTCGGCAAAACATGGAAAAATAGGTATTTATGTTTTACTAATGCTGTATGGTAATCATACAGCTTGGTGTCTGATCTTAGATTAGACTAATTCAAGAAAAATACAACCCACTTTTTAAAAGATATCCCTCATGATCTGTCTTTTTACTACATGTATTTTCCTACTGAAATGGCCTTTAGGCATTGCAGGAGTGCAAATAATTAATAACTAGCATTACTAAAATATGAGGCATAGAAAAGTCATACAGTTAACTTTGGGCAAACTATAATTACAAGATTTTAACACTGATTGTAATTACCTGAACATATGGTGAGAAGTAGGTAATAAAACTTTTTAAATTGTGGTATAATGAGTTTCTGAATGGTCTATACTATTTCCACTGGGATACCAAAAATTTAAAAAGTGACAATGAAAGCAAGAAAAGGGATAAAAACAATTTCTCTGTGCTGGTGTTACTTGTAGCACTGAAATGAAAGAAAAGAGATTTTGAGAATACTTTGTAATTAAAAAAAATAATCTTCAGGTTATCTTTAGTTAGGGTAGTTCTTGTCGTGTGGGTTGGGTATGTTTTAGCTACTTGTTTTTTTTCTTAATATTTTGCAAGAAAAGTTATGTAAGACAGCAGATTTCTTTCTGTTGAGTATTCAGAAATAGAGGGCTGTTCTTTTCTTGTGTTTGGCTATGTTGATGAATTGTGCTGTAGTTAAACTTCAAATGAGACCCTTTGTACTTGACTCTTGCTCCAACTTTTATGCAGTTTGTGTACTGCATAAGCTTATAACTGTCCCAGCGATTAATCTCCAAAACCTTGTTACAGTCTTCTGTGCTCTACAAAGACTTGTCTACTGCTATAAGTCAGTAATAATTACTCAGCATTGTTACTGAAGGACTATGCGTTATGAGCTCGCGGTTGGTTGTTTATAAAGGTTCAACATATAGGACAGAAATACATCTTCTGCCTCATCATAGCTTTTATATTTTCTTTAATTTGTTTTGGAAGAAATAAGACAGGTTTTGCAGTTTTAGCCAAAATACTAAGGGACACAAAGAATACATACACTGATGTATATTTCTTTCCAAACTCTGAAATTTCTTGGTGGCACTTATCTGAACTCTGAGATAGAAATCATCTTTATTTTGTCTCTTCTGTATAAAATATGAGTGAAGACAGTGACTATTGTAGCCTATGATGCTCTTAAGTTCCTTGCTCTGAACCTGTATTGGCTTTTGTATCCAGCCAGTGCCTGGATCCTGAAGTGTGGTAGCCAAAATTCTGGTCAAGGGAATATTTTTTCATTGTAGAGTTACCAAACCATCCTCTACTCAACTCAACCTGTAATGCTCAAACAAGTATTTTTTTCTTTAAAATGACATTTTGTACTTCTCCCTCTCTGCCACGAAATCAGTTATTACTCACTAAGAAAAATCATTTAGTTCTAGACATAATTTTGTACAAGACTTCAAACATATTCCATCATTTTGTTTATCTTCTTTCCTAAAGATGGAAAGATTTTTTTTTACCAGTTTAACTAGAAATAGTATTTCTTTAGAAATAAATATGTATTTTAAACTGAAAAGTAAATGGCTTTTTTTTAGTGTATGTCCATAACAAGCTCTTTGCGTTTAAAAATGGTTTGTCAACACATCACTGCCATGCTTGTCACAGCCTTTCTAAAGGTGTTTGAGTCAGAGAGTGCTTTTTCTGCCAGAGGAGCCTGGCAGTGATTACAAGCCTAGTGATACTTCTGCTGTGCAGAAAATTATTATTGATGGTGGTAAGGATAAACCTGATGAGGGAAAAGATGTTGGGCTGAGCAATGATAGGGGAAAGTTGGGCGGGGTTGAATTTTGTTATCACTGAACTGACCATGATCACTTCCAGGAAAAAATAATGTCTTTTTATAGGACACCTGGTACTAGAATAGACAGTCAATCCTATCCTAGTTTTTTCCCCTGCTATTTTCAATTATTTTTCTGAACAGCCTATTAATTCTATTAGAATGTGTTGGTAAGATAGTATCAAAAGAGAAATGTCAAACTTGTGTAGGGACAGGGAGTTTCCCAAAGACTGTGAGTGAGAGTCTTAATATAATGGGACAGTAAATACTTAATTAAAAATTTGTAATATTTTTCCATATGCATGTAGTCTACTAATGGTTTTTTGTCCTGAATGTAGTACAATGCTCCCTATTTAATTCCCTTTCAATTACAAAGAACTCTTGATTCCTTCTCTGTGGCTATCTGTAGTGCGACCAGCTTCTCAAGTGCTAGCTTCATATTGATCTCTGTTTTCAGCAAAGTAGGTTCTAAAATTTCTGTAGGTTGACTCTGTTACATGGGAGTAGGGTTATGTCTAGGAGGAAATCAAAGCCAACAATCCTGGTGAGGCTCAAGTGTGTTGCTTCAAAGTATGTACATGAAAGTAGCTATTGGTATGCTCTTACATGTTGGTAATAGCACTCACTCAGTGAATCTTGGTTCCTCAAATTACTGCAGAGTGCTGTAAGAGCTTACAGTGCTTTGGTGAGACATTAGTGTTTTTCACTCCTGTGTAATATAAAAACCTTGATCATACTGCATATAAAAACACTGGATTCAGTCCCATTGTTTTCCCTTGTTTTTGTGCCAGCTCTCCCTGAACTATTTGGAATGAATTAAATAAGATATGGAGACAACTGGGTGTTATTTAGCTGTATTTAGCTGGGATATCTGTAGCTTTTAATGTCAGGCCTAGAATTTTATTTTTTTTTTAAAGAGAAGCAGGAAGGAAGAATAAAAGTTGTGGTTTTTTGTTTGTTTTAAAGTTTACCAAAATAGAGTTTTCTGTTAGAATGCAGACACCAAGGCTATGTCTTCATTAGCAAATGAAACAAGGTTTGTATTGGGTCTGGCTGAGATGGAATTAATTCTCCCCATAGCAGCCATCATAGCCCTGTGCTCTGCATTGGCAGCTA
>JANZLQ010000031.1:21973790-21984598 GCA_026212715.1 Elanus axillaris | reverse complement strand
GGGGGGGGGGCGGGGGCAAATGTCCCCACAGTCTGTGGGGAGATGACCTCTATGCTTTTTAACAATTTTTTTTGGTAGGTGTTTTTTCCTCCATGTCTAGCAAAATTTCAAACAATACTGAAAGTAAAGGGCATTTACAGTGAGAGGAACTTGGGAGGGGGAAAAATAAAAAGATATGCTAAGAGTAACCTCTTTGACCAACTACTTAAACTTAGCTACACGCTATCTAAGTATCTATTGAGCTGTGTCACTAGCATGAGATTAGGAGGTCATATCCTGATGTAAATTTAGCTACTCTGTTACAGCATCACACAAGAGGTGTTTGTGAGTCCTGTTTCCAACAGGTTATTAATTTCTAATTCCATTAATCCTAAAAGTTCTCCTTAAAGTTAGTCAGGCTAAATTTGGTACATCTAGTATTGCCAAAATATCTGAAGTTTTTGCTCCTGAAAATTCTTCCTTTTTTTTTTTTTTTGTTTGAAAGAAAACAAAACAATATAACAACAAGAAACCTCAAGCAAAAGCATAGCTGAGGAGCAGCAATGTTCGGGACTATTATGTGACATTTGCTGTGTGATGGGCTCCTTCCATCCTATTTCACCTGCAGCTGTCTGTGCTAGCTCCGTATGTGACCCATCACCCCACAATTGGCAGAAGCAAGAATAAATGCTGACCTTTAATGCAACCTGTGCTCCTTCCACTCTGTCCTTTGGACCTAGAATAAACCGTTTCAGTTCACCAAACAGGCAGAAAACTAACCTAAACTAATGTTTTTGTATTGGCTGTTTGGCTTAGCAAACTGAAAGAGCTCATCACAGAAGTGCCAAGAAGGGACAGAAAGTCAGGACTGCAGCAGCGGCTGGGAGCCTGCCTGTGGCTACCAAGGAATCGCAGCCTGGAAAAAGGCAGTACTCCCTTCCTGTCCTTATTAGTAAATCAGTGTCTTCACACTGTGTTAGATTTTTTTTTTTTTCAGTTATTTGTGGTACATTTCTCAGTCCCATCTCTCATGTATGTACACTGGAGAAATCTCACACATGCACACCATGTCCCCCTGCATAAAAATGGGATTTTCAGTGACCTAGTTCCTGATCTGGCAGAGCATTTGTCAGTTGGTCTCAAACTTGCTAGGCAAGAACAAAACCATATTTAGTTGATATACAGGTATATATGTGTTTGCTAGACTGTATGTTCTTGAAAGCATCGTCTGTTGGTAAGGGAGATGGAGGTCTCTCTAAATAAGGTTCTTCTGCATCTCTCAGACAGTAAGTGATATAAACAACCTGAATGATGTGAAACAAATAAAATGCTACTTAGGATTGCATCAATTGGAGATAATAGATAAATCTTCACTTTCAGCCCCATGATAGTATTTCAATTCTATAGTAAACATATTTGCAATTTCAAAATGAACTTTAGGGTAATCTCTAACAGATAAAGCCTCTTAGCTGCTTGAAGTATCCAATCAACTAGATAAAATGTCTTATAAAATGCTGATCTGCAATCTTGTTCTTCTAGGAAGAGAGGAAGAACATTTATACAAGATATGAAAAAAATATTTATAAGTCTGTTTTATTCCCTTTTAATATGTCTGTGCTATCATTGCATTTGTGAATAGTTAGGCACCATAAATAAGCAGCCATCTAGCTCAGTGGCATAGCCATTGCTCTTCTGTTGTTACCAGTTGTGTGTGTAGGGGTGGGGTGGGTATCACAGGTCCTCTAGGAGGAAAGTTATTGAAAAATCCACTTGTGAAATTTGAGTGACTTAATCAATTTGTTAATTAAAAGTCACTAATTGAGTATATACTACAGTGTTTCTTTAATATCATATACATATGTGACAAGATATCTTGTAAGCAAGTGTTCACGGAGGTTTTCTTTTTTTGGTGATAAATATGATCTTAGAAGAAGTTCAATCATATATTTCATGTAGCAGTTGACCTTGCTCCAGGTTTAGCAAAATCTGTTTGTGTGGGAAAAGTGACAGAGGCTTTTAATTTAGGTAGTTCTTACTCTTCCCTATTGGTACTGGTAAGAGTTTGTATTAGAAACTCACCAAGAATGTTCAAATACATTGACAGGTATGTTTTTTCTTATCAGGTTATTGTGGTTTAACCCCAGCCAGGAACTAAACATCACACAGCCACTTGCTCATTCCCCCCTGGTGGTATGGGGGAGAGAATCAGAAGAGTAAAAAAAGAGAAAACTTGTGGGTTGAGAGAAAACCAGCACACAGGTACAGAAAAGTCATAGTAGAGTATACTATGTTATAGTTGTAGTATAATATAACAGAGGAAGAATACTGAATTTTTGAGGATAACGGAAATAAAACTCAGATCTGATTAGCTTTGATTTCATTAGGCTTAATCTGATACTAAGGAAATACTCATGTATATGCTACTATATATTAAAAAGTCATTAGCTTTAAAATTCCTCTGTCTTGTTTTTTTGTCAACATGACCTGTAATGAAAATAAATGTTTATCTGAGGAATGTTCACAGAAAAAGAAATTTCTCGGTTACTGTTTCATGAAAAAGGTCCGCAGGTGGAAGACATCTTAAAACTTGTCTTCCTTTGCCCTTGCAAATTTTCAGCAGGAATCTGGTCCTTAGGATGGAGCCAGCTATACTAGCTATGCTGACAGGTACAGCTCAGCACACTGGTTCAGGTTATACCCTCACAACCTGTTAGCAGAGCTGACTGTGCACCTGCACCTCTCCTGCTGCAATGCAGATTTTGAGTTTTATGTTGCTCATGGAAGGGAGTTGGAGCTAACTCCAGGTTTTGCACCCATGTAGTCAAGGCATGCAGTGTGCTCTCTTCCACTGGCTTATGCTGTGGGGGCAGCAACCTCTTGCAGAAGGGTGAGGGAGGGGGGGAAATAAAGACAGCTGAGGCAATAATGTCTTTCACTAGCACAGCTGAATTTGCAAGGTGGTGTTGTTCAGCACCCTCATTGCCAAAGTACGCCATGCATTTCACCGCTCTGCTGTGAAACAGCAGATCCCTTTTTGTACGAACAACAGGCTCCACAGATGCAGTCAAACAGCAAATATGGTCTTGGGGGACATTTATGCATATAATTTTATTATTCTAATAGGAAGGAACAGCCTTGTTGCTGCTCTGTGAAATACTATCTAAAGTGTATTTCTCAGTTGTAGGAAGTCAATTCTAATTTGAGTTGAAGAGTATTTTGCTTATTTTTGCTGTAGTTTTCACATTACAAGAGGAAAAAAGTAAATTGTGCGGAAGATGAAATCTGATTTTGATGGCTCTTAGATTTCCTTGTTTCAGGAAGAACAATTGCTTATTTGCATTTAAATGCTTGGTGGCTGAGGGTGCCGAGAGACACAGACATCCAAAAAGGTGATATACTGGGAAAATTTTAAGGGTAATTTTTAAATTGGAAAATGAATAGTAATTATCAGGTCTGTACAAAAACCCATAATAACTGATGTACTCTGAAATTATATTATAGGCTTTACTCAAATCTAAGTTGAAATTAACTAGAGTTGAATCTTTTCATTGGCCAAAAGAATCTTTGTATTTCAGTTTTTCTAAATATAACAATATGTTTGAAAGGTAATCCTTTCAAACTTGACAGATTGAGGCAGAGTGGTGCATACTGCTCCATCAAATAGTGTTGTTTCAGCCTCAGTGAAGGAAAACTCCATTGGTTATTTGAAAGCATAATGTGATTCCCTCCTTACTCATACCCAGAATATTTTGGTACAAGATTCCTTCCTGTTGAAAAGCTGGTCATGAAAGATAGAAATTTTTTTTGAACTCTGAGGAATTTTAAGGATTTCACTAGGGCAAGCTGTCCTGGTTTCAGCTGGGATAGAGTTAAGTGTCTTCCTAGTAGCTGGTAACGGTGCTGCGTTTTGAGTTCAGTATGAGGAGAATGTTGATAACACACTGATGTTTTCAGTTGCTATTAAGTTATGTTCAGTCTAAGTCAAGCATTTTTCAGCTTCTCATGCCCAGCCAGTGAGAAAGCTGGAGGGGCACAAGAAGTTGGGAGGGGACACAGCCAGGGCAGCTGGCCCAAACTGGCCAATGGGGTATTCCATACCATGGGACGTCACATTCAGGAAATAACTGGGGGGAGTGGGGGTGGGGATCACCGCTTGGGGACTAACTGGGTGTTGATCAGCAAGCGGGTGGTGAGCAATTACTTTGTGCACCATTTGTACATTCCAATCATTTTGTTATTACTGTTGTCATTTTATTAGTGTTATCATTATCATTATTAGTTTCTTCTTTTCTGTTCTACTAAACCATTCTTATCTCAACCCACGAGTTTTACTTTTTTTTCCCTGATTTTTCTTCCCCATCCCACTGGGTGGGGGGGGAGTGAGTGAGTGGCTGAGTGGTGTAATTAAACCACGACACAAACTCAATTTTAAACTTGGAAAATTTAAATTGCATTGTATTTACAACCCATTTAGCCTTTGGAAACAGTCCAAGTAAATAAAAAGATTATTCCTGGTGTTTTTAAATGTTCTAGCTTGATTTTGACCTTTTCTGTGTAGTGCCTTCCCTACATCTTAAATTACACTTCTAAATGTAGTCTTATAAAATGAATAATCCTTTTAAATAATGTATATTCAGTGATTGTTTTGTCTTCAGGAATTCACAAACCCTTTTGTTTCTTAGGATAAATATTCTCAGTCCTAAATTTCATTCTTAATTTTGTGTACATTCAAAATTTAAAATGGAGCCAGGTGAAGAGACCATATTCTGTTTTGTTGTCTGCTACTTAACATGTTTTTTACTTGAAAATCAAATGGGAATAACTCTTTAGGCAACTGTACCACAAATGGATCTTGGGTTGTTATGGTTCCAAAACTATGCATTAGGAAACAACACCAATCTTCTGTGGTTGTTTAGTCAGGTAGATCACATGTATGGCAGGTAACCATTGTGTTCTTATGGACTTGGTGAGGCCTTAGGTGAAATACCATACTCTGTTTTGTAATGTGGCCTGGTACAAAAAAAAACCACAAACAAAACAAAAAAACAACCAAAAGCCCCCACAAAACCAAAACCACCACCACCAGCAAAAAAAACCCAATAAAACAACACAACCTCCTTAGTATTGCTGTTTTCCATATCAAATACATATGAAAGTGCCTTACAAAATTAAACAAATGACTGTCTCAGACTTAAAATGAAGAAAAAAATCAAGATGTGGGTGTAGGCAAAGGGAACAAAAATGACATTGTGGAGAGCCCAGTGGATTATTGGCAGAGGCAGGTAAACACATAGGACAAGTACTGTATGTGGTGGTAGGGGCTGAAGAGAAGACTACCACTGTGGGGAGGTGACAGGGAGGAGAGCAGCAGCAGGTAATAAAGTGGGAAATGGTGATATGCAGCTTTAGGTCTCCTCAAGGTGACTTTTAGGGACACGGAGAAGTTTTGATTTACCTCCTGAAACAGATCCCAGGGAAACTGTCTGTTGGAATGTATTCAGAGGAATTGCTGCTTGTACTTCTGCAGGCTATGGATTGGGGTTATGAATGGTTTGATGGAGGGAAGGTCATGTGTTTAACCCTAAGCACTTCTCCATCCTAGGTCCTCAAGCTAAAAAAGGAAAAAGCACAGCACAATTGATTTAACTTAGACACTAGTTTGAGAGAAATTTTGGGCACATAAGCTGAATGAAAACATTGTTTAACAAACACTTTAACAGTAAGAATAATATCAAAATGTAAGACTACTGCGAGAAACCTTGCTGTTAAATGAAGAACATAATTTGATGATTGAAGAGGTCATAAAATTCCTCAAAGAACACTTTATAGCTCTGATTAATATTATTTATTTAATTAAAAAAAGTAAAAGTAAAGGCTACAGAAAAACATCTTGAAAAATAAACTGGCTCTGAAGAGTTCTCCAAAATTTTAGCAGGAAATATGTGAAAGAACCCAGAGGTCTATAGCCTGGCAAATGAGGGTTACCAGGAAGTCTGTTCAGACTGTAGAAAAAGCTGAAAATAACAGGATGTATCCTAGTGCCATGCCTGCTTTTCAAAAAAAGAGAAAAAAAAAAGCCACAGTGCTATTTCTGATAGCTGCTTCTAAAGGTTTCCTTCATCCCTGTTGGAACTTTGTTTTGTTCTGGTTGGTGTGAGGATGGATTCAGAGATAAGCATCCAATTCATATCAGGAGGAAAACAAACAAACACACAAACCCAAAGACAAACCAACCAGTGACACCCCCCCCACCCCAAAAATACACAAAACTGACCTCCTCACCCCAACGTGGTTTTGTTTTGTTTTAATTTATATTTTTAGTTAAGCAAGATTGAATAGGAAAAAGTGTGGTTCAAACTGTTGTAAATATAAAATGTTTGGGGTTTTAACTAAATGAATTCTTGTCACAGTAGCAGTTTCAGCCTGGTACACAAAAAGGAGAGCATGCTAAATTCACAAGTCTGCTGTGTCATTGCCCTTTATGTTATAGTCTGGAAATGATCATACTCACAGAGGATGGGGGAAGCAAATTCCACCTTCTATGCTGCTGGGATCCTGGATCCTATTCTCTCCTAAAGACAATACTAAAATCATCAGACTATTTGTTATTCTGAATGTTTGTACTATCCTTTTGCATAGTAAGTGAATATTCCTCTAGTGGCTGGAATCCATTTTTCAGGTGACTATCCTGAAAATGCACCCTAAATAAACTAAACATTAGGGATTAACAAATCCTTCTTGAATGTGTGATACCTAGGTTTAAATGAAATGCACTTTGCCTTCATTAAAAGCAGGACTGTGAACTGACACCGATAACAGCATGCTGACATGAGCTGGTTTTTGACGCATTGGTGTTTAGACTTATCTTTGAGAAAAGGGAGTTTTGTATTATAGATCTTCTATGTGTTAGAGTCCAAGCCCATAATGATACCAGTTTAGATTGAATTACACTAACCTGTGTTTTATTTTCAGAGAGTGAAGTGTAATCGTAGAATCATGGAATGGTTTGGGTTGGAAGGGACCTTAAAGATCATCTAGTTCCAATCCCCTGCCATGGGCAGGGACACCTTCCACTAGACCAGGTTGCTCAAAGACCCATTCAACCTAGCCTTGAACACTGTCACGGATGGGGCATCCACAACTTCTCTGGGCAACCTGTTCCAGTGCCTCACCATCCTCACAGTGAAGAACTTCTTCCTTACATCTAATCTAAACCTACCCTCTTTCAGTTTAAAGCCATTGCCCCTTGTCCTATCACTACATGCCCTGGTAAAAAGTCCCTCCCTATCTTTCTTGTAGGCCCCCTTTAAGTACTGGAAGGCTGCTACAAGGTCTTTCTGGAGCCGTCTCTTTTCCAGGCTGAACAACCCCAGCTCTCTTGGCCTATTCTCATAGGGAAGGTGCTTCAGCCCTCTGATCATCTTCATGGTCCTCCCCTGGACCCACTCGAGCAGGTCCATGTCCTCCTTATGTTGGGGTCCCCAGAGCTGAACACAGTACTTACTCCAGGTAAGGTCTCACAAGAGTGGAGTAGAGGGGCAAAATCACCTCCCTCAACCTGCTAGGCACACTTCTTTTTGTGGTTATGGTTGGCTTTCTGGGCTGTGAGTGCACATTGCTGGCTTGTATTCAGTTTTTCATCCATTAATACCCCCAAGTCCTTCTCTACAGAGCTGTTCTCAATCTGCTAATTGCCCAGCCTGTATTTGTGCTTGGATTGCCCCAACTCATGTGCAGGACCTTGCACTTGGCCTTGTTGAACTTCATAAGGTTTGCACGGGCTCACCTCTCAAGCCTGTCAAGGTGCCTCTGGATGGCATCCCTCCCCTCCAGTGTGTCGGTTGCTCCACATAGCCTGGTGGTGTTGGCAAACTTGCTGAGGATATGCTCAATCCCATTGTCCAAGTCACCAACAAAGATGTTAAACAGTGCTGGTCCCAATAACCATCTCTGAGGAAGACCACGCGTCGCTGGTCTCCATTCAGGCATCGAGCTGTTGACTGCAACTTCCTGAGTGTGACCATCCAGCCGACTCCTTAACCACCGAGTGGTCCATCCATCCAATCCATGTATCTCCAATTTAGAGACAAGGATGTTGTGCGGGACAGCATCAGATGCTTTGCACAAGTTCAGTTAGATGATTGATGTCAGTTGTTCTTCCCATATCCGTCAACACTGTAACCCTGTTGTAGAAGGCCACCAAATTTGTCAGGCACAATTTGCCCTTAGTGAAGCCATGTTGGCTGTCACCAATCACCTCCTTATTTTCTGTTTACCTTAGCATAGTGTCCAGGAGAATCTGCTCCATGATCTTGTGAGGCATGGAGATGAGACTGATTGGCCTATAGTTCTGTGGGTCTTCCTTTTTTCCATTTTTAAAAATGGGGGTTATGTTTTCCCTTTTCCAGTCGGTGGCAACTTCCCCAGATTGTCACAGTTTCTCAAATATGATAGATAGTGGGGTTAGCCACTTCATCTGCCAGTTCTCTTGGGACCTGTGGATGCATCTTATCAGGTCCCGTGGACTTGTGCACTTTCAGGTTCTTTAGAACCTGATCTTTTCTTGCAGTGGGCAGTTCTTCATTCTCCCAGACCCTGTCTTTGCCTTCTGCGTCTTGGGCGGTAGGGTAAATATTTAAGTCACTCTTCCTTCACAGAATAAAATAATTATTTAGCTCAGCTCCTAGTATCACTTGCCTTGGGAGTATGAAACACATCTAACTATTGTTTATCTGCAACTAGTCCTCATAGAAGAATGCTGGCAAAAATTCCCTGGCTAATTCTGGTTGTGGATGTTACTTTTTCCAAAGACACCAATGTTGCCAGCTCCCATACATGCCTGCGTAACTTAATGGTGCAAATGAATCTTTAAACATATTGACATAAAAATCAATAAATAAACAGAATGTAATATACAGCAAGAGACTAGGCTGGAACAATTCTTGTATCTAGACTAGAAAGTGAAGATCACTCTTTGTCATTTTAAGTACAGGTACAGACAAGGCAGGTCTATAACACTTTGTTGGGTAGAAACTGGTTTATAAGATGTATTAGCTGAAGATACACTTAAAGTAATGAATTACTTCCTGGTGTCATAGTTGTAGAATTTCTTTTCAGCAGGCATGAGAATCTGAAAAATGGAGTCCCATTCCCACCTCTGCTGCCACTTGGTACAATTTAGGAGTTGGCACATGTCCATGTATCGAGAGGCTTGTATTATTTTCAAGTTTAGTACATACATCATTTAGTTGTACTCTGAAGCTCTGTGTTTAGTTCATTTACAGCACTAGTCTTTTTACCTGCTAGCCTTCATTTAGAATTTTTTTAAAAAGGTCCTTTGTAATTAATACTTATGAAACTAGGTGCCTTCTATAAAGTGTTTTGATTTTTAAATCCTTGACTGTAAAGATAACAATATTTCCAATTTTGTCGACATCAAAGGCCTCAATAGTGCCTTAGAACTTCATAATCTAGGTTTTTGGTGCAAAGTTGCACCTGTTTAGAAAAATTATAGAAGTCCAGAAAAAAATAAAGGTGTTCCTCAGAGAATTCTTTAATTAATAAATAGCACTTTCTTGTTATGCCTGGGTAAACAGCTTTACTCATTCAGCTGGAATTAGCATCATGCGTGAACCATGGGACGATGTTTTGGCAAGAAATGAGGCTTGCCATCTGATTTCCAATAAAGATCTGAGATGAAACATTGTATGATCACTTAATCTTGTTAAATGTAGTACAAAACACTAAGTGTATTAGAGTGTGTATTTAAATGATAACAAATCCTACTGTTAGATGTACTAGAAAACATTACTTTCTCCACCCAGCTGCTGCTCTTAGAAGGGATTCCTTTCCACTTTGGAGTTATTTACTCTGCCTTTTTGTTGTTGACCAGTGTGTTTTGATACATACTTTTAAATGTTTGCATTTCTTTATTAGTATTTTTTAAAAAATATGAATCTTTATTAAAAATATGAATCTTTTTGAAGTAGAAATATAGACACTGCATGATTATACTATATGATATCTAAAATGTGTATCATTACATGCATTTCATGTAAATATAAAATATACAGTGCATATCATTACATATATATTATATTGTATATTACAACAATATTCATAATCTATGCATATTGCTTAGAGGTAATATAATGAATAAAATGTTTGAGATATCCACACCCATTATAGGAAGAATCTGCATCCGTTTTATTGTTTTCACGGGAAGTTGTTTTTTGTTTTAAAGTGTTTTACAAAGTAAAACAAATGTGGTTATAAACTTCAGTAAAAAGAGGTGATGGTCAAGGCTTAAAAATAAAAGAAAGCTCTGCAATGAATAAAGAATCACAGCTACCTCATTTAACAGGTATCAATCTGTTTAAAAAGCAGTGTAATTTTCACGAGTTCTGTTTAAAACCTATTGCAGTAGCTTACAACGAACTATGCAACCCTTGCTGCAGGACCAATACAACATCTGTTGTCTAATGGCTGATTTTTTTCAGTCTTTTTTATATTATGGAGGGTCACTGTGTTACACATACTCCAGACCTGCAGCTGGCACACCTGTTGTTCCCTCAGCTGGCCTGTCTTACAGGTGTTGGAGCTTTGTGTCATGTGCCAGAGCAGAACCACAAAGGTCATCCATGCTTATAATTGTACTCAGTTTTTGTGCTTACTCATTGTGTCTGGCTACTGGTACCTGGTGCAAAGAAAAAGTCACAGTTATGCAGGTTGTGGCCTGACCCAGATCTGCACCACCAGTAGCTTTCTGTGTGTTAGGACTAAGGTGCTTTATTAATACTGCTCTTCTACACCATTTCCCAGTATTTCAG
>JANZLQ010000031.1:21957257-21969561 GCA_026212715.1 Elanus axillaris | reverse complement strand
AATACCAAAAAAAAAAAAAAAAAAAAAAAAAAGCAATGAATGTGTTCAGAAAACAAATAGCTTGTGGTTCCTTGAAAGGAACCTTGGAAGGAGCTAAAGCTGGAGCAAAGTGCAGGACATGTGGGCATATAACATGCTATTCTGTACACCTAATGTATACAGAAAAACTTGAAGTTGTAAGGCTGTCAACGGAGTGCTGCTCATGAGCAACAAAATTTAGATATAATTAAATTAGAAATGGTTATACTGTTAGAAATCATTTGGGTTTCTTCTAAAACTTGTAATACAGTAATTTTCAGAAGAGTATGCCTTAGTTTAAGATCTCTCCTTAATGCATCTCCTACATTATGATGGGTTATTTTTCAGATTCTTAGGCTAATGCAACAGGGTAACCTAACCTTACAGTGAAATGCTCTGTACTTCTTATGTTCTGCAGGTAATTAGCTATTGCACTTTAGTTCATTACTTCATAGGTGATAAATTACTTTGGGGAAAAGTGCTTTTATAGAGTTTGAGAAGTTTAATTAATCTATTAAAACTTTGACTCTTGGATGAATTTACAAGAAGCATCTTCCCGTTTCAAGGGCAGCTGAACTACTACCCTCTACCACCACATCAAAATGGCACTGAGTAAGGAGCACAAACAAGACTAGTGAGGTAAAGGAAAAAGTTCTGTACTTGGACACCCTGAGTATAGCAATTACACGTTTCACTGAACGTACAGCAGAAGAAAATGCTGTCTTTGTACTGTCCATGTAAAGTGGGGGCAGGTAATTAGTACCCAAAGCAAAAAAAAATTATGTAGTCAGATTCCATGCTTTTCCACTGGGAATGCTTTTATTAAATCACAAATTCAAGGAAATGAGTATTAGTATTGTACTTAGAATGCAAATTTGAGTACTCAAAAGGCAAAGCAAAACTTAAGGCTTCCTTAAGTGTTTGCATTCTGATATATTTCAAAATATGTGTATATTTTTTTCTCTTTTACCTCATTTAAGGCACAAAATAGCTTTAAGAATAAGCTATTTGGCAATTTTGGTTTTTCTTTCTTGTTCCATATGTTAATTTTTATTTCTAGTCTGCTGTTCAAATCCTGCTTTGAAGGTGGAATTACAAATTTCTTCAGGATTCTTTCTTTGATACTGTATCTGGTGTTTCTAATACATGAACACTTAAAAAAATTTATAGCAACTTTATAAGTCAAAGTAGTATAATTGTTTGTGTTTTGGTGTTAGTTATATAAGGCAGTAAGAGTGAAAGTGGATGTATTTAATTATATGGGTTCCCATTTTGAATCACTGAAAATGTGACCATACTTCAGTGTACTTTGCATTGTGAAACACTCAATATGTCAGTCATAAATCAGCCAGTATTAACACAACTTTCTGGTGAGAACAATCAGCAGCTGGACCTCAAGATTTTGGCCACAAAGCAAATGAAGAAATAGTGGCCATTTTTTCCAATTTATTTCAGTGACTTTCCTAACTTTACACAGGGGTCTCTAAGACAGAATAGAATCCAGTTCTTGAAAACATCCTTCACCTGTTTTAACTGTAGTCATCTTTTTATTCTTTCTTTTCAATTTTACAGTTTCTCTTTGTTTGTAACCACCATTCTCAACAAAGAAGGTTGTTGGTATGTCTTTATTGCTACAGAGCGCTGATTTATTCCCAGACAATTTTATTCCCATTGAGAAATGGGTTAGCAGTTAAAAAAATAATTCGGTAATTGTATAATTAAAGACTGTAGCATCACAAGCACAGACAAGACGTGAAGCTGCAGAAAAAATATCTCTTTTACATATATGACAGCTGACAGAAACTTTCATCCCACAAAAGTGCCTTAATAACAGTACGTATGAAAATAACCAAAGCTGTAGAGTGGAATGTGTCCATTAATTTAATGTATATGTTTTATCAAGTAGTTTTGTCTGTTTACAGGTTAAATAAAATAAAAGCTCAGCCAAGAGCTAAATTCCTGTCTTTTTTCATCTCCTTCCCCACGCATGGAGCTGGTGTATACAGGTCAAGGTGAAATGTCTCTATTCATTGAGCCTTATGCATCAACCTACATATTGACAAGTACACTGACACTACCATCTGAATGGATTAATGAGTATAAGACATTTCTGGCTATTGACTGAAACCGGATACAAAATGAATAATGAACCACTTGGCAGTTGTGGGGTTCCTAATGGGTGACTGACTCTTAAAACCTTTTCTAGAAGGACACAATAATATTGACCTAGTCCTGTAGTGTTAAGTGTGTGGACACAAATGCACGCATGCATAGCGGGCTTCAGCATGTAGTTTGCTAATTTGCTAGGAAGCATTTTGATCATACGGTATCATACTTCCATGAATGCACATCATCAGCAGTGTCAGGAGACCTGTGTCCACCCCATGGACACTGGCAGAAGAGGTAGAGCAGAAGGGTGCCTGCAAGAATTTCTTTTGTTTGCAATTCATAAAAGGCTATTGGCTCCAATTTGAGGAGTAAAGGGTGTTTAGCAGCAACGTTGGTACTTGCATGCACCTCAAAGCAAAATGTTTTCTTATAACCCTGTGTGTTTGCTTTTAATTCTGACTATTAAAAACATTTAGTGCTTCTTTTATAATGTACTTCTGGATTAGCTGTGTTCTGGAAGAAAGGATAACCCAGACAACCCAACATTCTAGCTTTAGGCAGCCTACAGGCAGTCAGCCTTTATGTAATAATAATAAATAATGGTAATAATAATAATAATACAGACCCCTCACAGTGCTAGCAGCAAATTCAATAGCATTTTTGAAAGCATGACTAAGTGCTAGTTCTGTTAGGTTCATAATAGTGCCCTTGGAGATTTAATAAAATAATATTTTAGAAGATTTTAGAAACAGAATGAACCATGTAAGAACACTGTCCTGAGATGAAGGGCCAGGGAGAGAACCAAAGGAGAAAGAAAATTCTGTGTGCTCTGCAGTAGCAGAGTGAGTTAGTTATACCTTACTCTCCGCAGTAGCAGTAGAGGGCTGAAAACATCAGTCCCTTCTCACTATATGGCCTTACTTAGTGGTGGGAGAGGGTGACTTGGTTGTGCAGTACCTATTCACAGTTTTCAGCTGGTTCTTGCATCCCATGGAAAAGATGACTGCCTGGAGCAGGCTGTGAATGAACTAGGTGGACAGCCCTCAGTAGGTTCAGCAGAGAATCCCTCCTCAGCAGGAGGGCACCATTAATTTTGACATGAAGGCTTTTCTGGAAAAGTTCAGATTCACAGACTGAAATGTTTCAACACTGTATGATGGACGGCATCTACTTGATATGTTTAAGCTTCTGTTGCTAGTTTAAGAAATGATTTGGCTGAATCACTGTAGAGGAGTGATTCCCCAGGAGGCAGAAGACTGCTCCTTGCCTTGGACAGTAACCGAGCTGGCTCTAGGGAAAGAGGGAGAATGGAGCATAAGGCCAGGGGAGCAGGAGCCTAATGTGAAGGGGCAGATAAAGTGCAGAAATGAGTGAGGAACATCCCCCCAGGCCACAGAGGAGGTGGCAAGAGATTTGTATGGACCAGAGGGGCCTAGGCAGGGTTTGCTAAAACTCAGAAAAGATGTGTGTAAGAAACAAGGGTCTGCCCTGGTTCTGCGATTTCTTCCTTATTAAAATGGTAATTGTTCAAATTAACAGTCTGCTAAACCCTTGTTTGTTGTTTTATTTTTATTTTAAAAGCCTTCAGATCTATTTTGGTTAATTCAGTCTAGGAGTGACTCTAGAGTTTAAAGCTTTGGCCAGCTGGGGATCCCGTCTTAACAGGCGGCTACACAACGTACAGGGCCTGGAGTTAGAGAAACATGTAGCTGTTAAGGAAGTAATGGTTGTGTCTTCATTATGGCTGGATATACTTCTTCCAGCCTTACTGTAGTGTATATTGTACACAGAAGACTTGAGAATTACCATCAGGACCCTGTGATTGTAGGATTACCTCTGTAGAAATACTTTATTTTTGAGAGATGTGAAACTTTGCACAATCTTGTTACATATTATATATTGACCTTGAGTTACTGAATGATTTTGTTAGGAGCTTTGTAACTTGTGTTCACAGCTTGTGATTCCTGTGTTGGGGAGCATCTGTTCACTTCTTCCCTTAGGTTTTCTCGTGTCATTGTTATATATAGCAGCTCAGTAGAGGACTGATATAAATTATTCTTGGCTGTTGGGTTTTTTTTTAAATTTATTTCAAATGTAATCAAGTTTTTCAGTTATTTCTTTTGTTATGGTAGAGATGAGAGATGCTTGCTGGGAGATCAAGATGGATCAATATGTGTATTAGATACCTAAATAAAGGTAAGAAGTTGCAACTATCCCACATCCTAAAGGGAAAGAATTTAAAAGCTTGATAAAAATTAATTTGTTAGGTGAATGGGGCAGATTATCTTATTAGAGGTATGTTGCCATACAATAATGCAGTAACTTCTTCTAGGTTATTGTTGCAACATGGGATCTATTTTACCTAACTGTTGGGGCACAGGGCTTGTCAAGATGGACATAAATTGATTTCTTGTTATTTGGGTTTCTATAGTTGCATTTGGTTTTGTTTTTCCCTTTTATTGTCAAACCTTACATTTAGGTTACAATAATACATGCATATTCATTATTTGGAATATTAGATTTTTTCATATACTGGGGAGTGGAGTGATTATAGTGAAATGAAGCTGAAATCCCTGGTCCCCACTACATACAAACACATGCTATTTGCTTTCTGTATTAACATTTGAATTTTTTGTAACTTAAAATACGAAAGACGTGTTCATTTGTGTGTCTATATCATCTGCATTTTGTTGCTTTTCCTACTTCTAGGGGGTTAAATTAAGTTTACATAACCTTGTCTTCAGGCTATTGGTAAGAATAATCAAAGTACAAAGGTGTTAGCATGAGTATGTATGTGGGCATGTGTGTGTGCATCTGTATTGTATGTATGTGCAAAGGGAAAAGATGGCAAGGCCTTAAGACATAAAATGAAATTTCAAGTTCATAAGGTATGTTCTTTTTGATGTGTATGTGTAATTGGTAAAGGTAACTTTTTTTTTAAAGGATGCTGTAGTGCACATGCACGCACAGGACTCCGTGGGAACATTTCTTAGGGAACTTTGTAAAATGAAGAACTCTTCAGAACCCTTAGTGGGTGCATCAACTGTCTGTCCTAATCGCTTAGTCTTTTTTTATAATTGAAGTGTGTAATAGCTCAAATGAAGTTAATGAGCTGCATCAGGCACATTGTATTTTTTTTTATGGTATACATTTTTCTCTGCAAGAGATTTTTTTAACTTTCTCAGCTAAATTTATAGCAGGTATAAATTTATCTAGCTGTAATTCAGTAGACTAATTTATATTAGATGATTATTCTCCATGTGACTTTTAACGGAAAAACTAAATGGATGTAACGGAAAAACTAAAGGGATGAAACTTATATGAATGGTTGAAATGTATGTTTGTCAATGACAGATTTTTCCTTTGGTCCTTATGAGCTGATACATTATTTTTTTGAGAAGCTGAGGTTTTGAAGTAACTTCAGATTCATAATTCAAAATGAAGATCAAATAAAGTGTTAAAATAGCTATGAAATCTGACAGAGAATGGATGAGTGACATGGATTTCATCCCACTCCCTCCCTGCTTTAAATTGAACTACATGATGAACAACTGTAAATTATTAAACATCTCCACATGTGTGAATTTGTGTGTGTGTGTATAAACAAAAGTAATTAACTAACAGCAACCTCAGCTGCAAATTACAGCAGATCACAAACCCCCCCCAGAAATCTGCATAGAAACATTTAGAAAATGCTGCCATTATTTATTTTTCCTGTCTAAAAAGCTGCTTGGAAAATGTGATTTCTTAAATCGGTACTTTATTATACTGTGATATAGAGCCGTATTTAAGCAAAAGATAAAGGGCATATTGGTGTTACTAGTAAAGCTGGACTAGATTGTTTTACCTCCACTAGCTTGTTAGTACTTTGAGACTCTCATTTTCCTCTCTGACAGTCTTTTCTGGCTGTATTTGGCAATTTGTTCTAACCAAGTAAGTCCTTTAAGGTTACTTTTTCCAAAGGCGAACCTAATAGAACTGTATCAGATATTCCCAGAAGTGAAGATCTACAAGTTCAGAGCAACCAGGTAGCCAAGTTCATGCAATAGAAACATATACATGTAGGTAATAGCATTTAGGAGCATAAAGTGAAAACTAAGATACTGTAACAGGACTGTCAAATGCAGTACTCGATGATTTTGTGGAGTTTAAAATTATATGAAGCAAGGAATTTAAAATGTCTTTTATCTAAAGAGTGTACTACTCTAGCAGCAGAAGAGACAGTTTAATACTAGTCTTGAAAAAAAAATCTTAATAAAAATACTTTGGATGATTTTGTCTTGTCTCTTAGTTGAACTGCTGTTCCAGATAAGCACCAGAATGAGGGAAACTAATCAAAGTCTCCTCAAGAATGGCAGCGATATATCGTATACATTCCTTATGTATGCCACTGAATGGTTAAACCAAGTGTGTATTTTTAAGAATACTTCTTTTAGTAAATCAAATTAACTGAATAATTTACTAAAGAAAAAAAACTGGAACCTGAATATTAAATGGCTTGATGCCAAATTCTTGACCCTTGTTCCTGAGCTCGTCACAAAACTAGAAAATCTCTGAGATCTCGCTTCTCTTGTCTTTTTCAAGTAAACTGAGGGACCAGAATTCAAAGCAGGTGTTCCTGTGGTCTGGTGGTTACAAATGAAGCTGGATTTTTTCTTGGTGTATACGAATTGACAGTTTTGTTACATCTTCTCAGACCACCATTTTTTATCAAACAGTATAGTAGAACATAGCAATGTACTCTTGCTATTATTTCAAGCTGCTTTCAAACTGTTTATCTGTGAGCGCTCCTTTCCTTGCTACTGTGGATGGCTTGGGTTTTTGTTTTTCATTTTTGATTAGCTACTCGCTTTAGCTGTGCAGTCACGTAGGTAGGAGCCATCACAGCACAACAAGGAGGTGGATAAAACTTCTTCCCAGAGCTGATGACATTTTGTAGATAACAAGCCTGTGGCTGGAATCACCTTTCTTTTATTTTGGGTGCTTTCTACTCCTCTGTCAAACACTTTGAGTGGCAGAAGTTACCAAGAACTTACTGTATTCCTATTTGGCCTCCATGTCCCTAAGAATAGATACTATTTATTAGATTTCTTTATTTGAGATTAACACTACATTTGGAATAATGACATATACAGACCTGCCATAAACTGTTATACCATGGATTACAAATAATCTGAAATATATTATTCATTATTAGTAATTTATTTCATTTTTGTAGAAAAATAAAGGAATAATACTTTTTTGTAAAATGTATTGTGGATGTATACGCATATGTCTTGATAACAATGCTATGATTTTTACCCATACCGTCCCCCAAATGAAGAAATTGTCGTACAAATCCAACGGTACATGCAGTGCCTTTGTGTGTGTGTTGGCATACAAAGATAGGACTATGTTTCTGTCTAATGCATCAGTGCTAAGAGACGGCAAAAGAGGCAAATGGTTTTGAAGGAGCGATACTTAATTATCTTGAAGTAAGACCAGCCTCAGGTACACCTGATAACCCCAAACTGTCTTTTGATGTTTCTATTGATTAGGCATAGCTAGAGGTCTGCAGAATTGTATCATTTGTAGGTTGCATTGATTTTACACTCTCTGAGAATTCGTCTGTTCTTCATACAAAGAAGGCCTCTGATGCAGAGCAGGAAAAGGGAGGGCATCTGAAGCAGATCTGTATAAACAGGTGCCAAATTAGCTGTTCTGGGTAGAAAAGACAGAGGTGAGAGATTAATAGTATATTGACCAATCTAAAATTGCTGTCAGTGTGTTTTCAGCCAACACCTAATCAAAAGATAGGTATGTGAGCCTTACCCCAAGATAATTCACTGAAAAATGTGCATAGTTTACACAAATTCTTGAATATTGACTGAAGGAAAAAAATAATAGTTCAAGCTCCAAATGGTTGAAACTTTGTTTTAGTGAGGTTACACAAAAGACATAAATTCAGTCCTGTGGATACATCAGATATCTTGTTTTACTGAAGCTAAATATGATAATTTGAAATGATGGAAGTTCAAGCCTGATATGTAGCAATACTTAAGTTGATTTTAAAAAGCAGACAGTGAATACTCTCACAGAAAAGCCCTAATGAATACATGAAAGAGACTAATTACAATTAGAGTTTGGCAGGACATTTATGATGCTTCAGAATTCAAGTGACAGTACAGTAACTACACAAACCTTAGAATGAAGGAGGTTATAAATTGAAAAGTTCACTGGTATGGCTTAGATATAGTAAGTATGCACAGGATAAAATAGCTGAGGAAATGCTGGAAGCGTATATTAGACATGCACAGTGAACATTTTCAGATTGTTAGACTAATTGTAATTATTTCCTTTTTTAATTCTCCCACCTTCTTGCCTCCTCCACTTTACTTTTTTTCAGTAATACAGACTAATTGCCCTAATGAGAGTTAGAAAGGCTATATAACTTTGATTTCCATAGACAGCTTCTAAGCAGCTTGTAAGTATGGGGTAGGAAACTTGAGGTGAAATGACAGATTTCAACTGTAGTGTGTATAGGTTTTTGCTTTCTTTGCATTGAGTGCTATTGACCACTTTAGTCTTCTGGGGATATTGTTAGGTTTTTATGGTACACAGAAATATTTAGATAATAACACAAAAACGTGTATAACTTTCTTGTGTGGACATTAAAGATCCAGAAGTGTTTACTCTAAAACAAACAAACAAACAAACCAAAAAACAAAATACAAACCCCTCTGTCTTAAATTACTTGTCTAAACAAACTTCTGATGTACTTTGAGTGGGTTACTAGCCTGTCCAAACCTCCATTTTAGTTGTGTTTTAACCGTCCTTTTGAGTTTCTGGACCTCTCCACGCTGTTCTCTCCCTAACTCCCTCCTTGCACAAGAGACTGATAGTTGGCTCTCTTTGTCATCCAGCCAGAAGCACTTCTGTCACCAACAGGGAGCTTGTGCTGCTGGCCTCCATACTGGCTGCTGCCTTTCATGGATGGAAATCACAGAGGGGGTTGTCAGTAGCAGTTTAAACCAAGAAATCCTGACAAATGTGCCTGTCCATGAGGAAGGCAGTGTCTGCTGTTTATCTAACCAACATGAAGTCATTCATAACTCTAGCAAACAATAAACTTACAATGAGCCCAATTTTACCTAATATCTGACCCTGTTTTGAAGATGAGTGTGAAGAAACAAAACAATAACACTTGTTTTGTATGCTCTTCAGGGCATAGATACTTAATGCATTGGCTTTGCAGTGAGGCTATTTGAGAAGATGCTGCCAGCAATTCACCATGGATTCTTGTGCTTTCCTTTCAGTTTTCTGCAAATATTAGATTCTGAAATTATCAGTATACAAAGATAATTTTTTTTTGATGGAGATGGTGTGGGAAAGAAGAGATGCACTTTTAATTCGGACTGTGCAGTGATCTGAAGCATCAGCAGCAGCAAGGACCATCAAACTGCTGCAGTCAGTGAAGCAGTGAACTGCAGTATGAGGATGGGCAGGGCAAGGGCTTGAACAGCAGCCTGCCCTGTAAATAGATGCACACTTTTCTCTGGCATCAGCACAGCTCCTGTGAGCCATCAGCTCGTGCTGTGAACAATTTGGGCACTTCTAAGAGCTCATGCTTTAAACAGCTTCTGTACTTTCGGGTTTAAAGGGTGAAATGTTGATCTAGGGCAAAGATCTGTGAGGTTTCTATCAGCTGCAAACTGTTCTTTAAGGACTTCCTGTGAACTTCCAGCCCAAGTTCTCATAAAAATATTACCTTATTTCTGCCTCAGAGCTGAATTATCTGAGACAGTTTGGTTGCTGCTGCAATAGGATGCCCGTGGCCCCAAGTGAGAGGTTCACTGTTTTGCTTGACTGTAAGCAAATGCATTCATGCAACATCAACAAATCAGTAATAGAGTATTGTATCACCTCTGATGTTACATACATGAAACTTATGTGACAATTAATGCTTGAAGAATTCATTCTACAAACATGTCGATGAGAATAAGGGACTTACCACCAACCATGGAGAGAAACTGGTAGGAAAATCAGTGGCTTAACTGGGTAACACTTTCTTACTTCCAGAATTTACTCAGTCAGGAGATGAAATATGAGAAGTGCTTCGTATTCCCTCTTCCTGAATGACACAAAATAATACAACATGTGACTATTAACACAGAAACAGGCAGATACAATGGTTTAGTCTGTTTTCTGTGGAAAATGTCAACATATTCTGACTTTTGTAGAGTTGTCAGATTCTGTGGTGTAAATTTTATCATCTGCTTTCCATAAGCTCATCTTCAAGAGAAACAGGGGTTAAAACTCTTATGCTCAGGGCAAGGGAGGTTTTTTGTTGTTGGGGTTTTTTTTGCGTTTTGGGTTTTTTTTCAGAGCCAGAGTGTCACGAAAGTTAAATGCAAGCCAGAATGAGAAGGAATCCTAATAAAAGATTAAAATATTCTTCTTTAGCCTTTTCTAAAGACATCTGTCTGATCTGAAGTAATTTCTGAAAGAATTTATTGCAATCCATGTTATCTAAAGATGGGGAGTGTCTGAAAGTAATTAAGAAACCCTATAAGTTTTCAAAAAAATCAGCTATGACAAGTATTTAAATACAGTTCTTCAGAGTAGTTTAGAAGTGTTATCCTTACATGGTAAATGTGAAAATCATTCCAATATCTGGATTTTGCCAGTGGTAATCCAGCATTCTCCTTTATTTTAAGACTTCACAACTGTGTTAGATCATTCATACAGTGAGACAGCTGCCTGTTACATGAATAATTACTCTTCTTTTTTCTGCATACATCTTTCTGTATTCATGTGTTCTCTTATCTTTTATTTTGGTTCTTTATTCTTTGTTCTATAGTTGTATAACTTAAAACGTTAGGGTTTTAAGCTCTAAATGGGAATCTTAGGCCCAGTGGGAATATGGAAATAGCAGCAATATCTCTTGTTACCAATTTAGTTATGTGTTTGTGACATTCACTGAAATATCTGAAATGGTAGAAGATTCTTGACAAGCATTGTCTTACCAAAGTCTGTTCCCAGAAAAATAGATTAATATAAAACTGTTTCCGAAGAATAGTTATCAATGCTTCAATTTTAAATTGAAGGAATTACAGGTGGGATTCAGCTTGGTTCTTTCTTGGATCTGGTATTATTGAGTAGCTTTGCTAACAGCTTGGGTAGTTGAATGGGATATATGGTTATTAAGTGAACAAATGGAATAGGTAAAGAGTGGCTGCATGTGCTATAAAAGAGAAGACTGGGATTAAAAATAATCTTGATAAAAATGATTTTAAAAAAATCTGTAAAAGACTAAAGTAAGATTTAGTTAATAAGGATGCACACAGTGTGCTGTACTCATGCTTCCTTTATGCTTCCTCTCAATCGGACTGCTCTTTTTCAAGAGTGTCCTTGCAGTTCCCTGGTCACTGCTTAGCCTGGTTGATGGTCAGCTTCCTCATTAGGATTATTGGTTTAGGGCAAGCACCATTTCGGGTATTTGATTTATCTTTAGCATTTTCACTCACTTCCCTATCTTAATTGCTGCTGTTATGCAGGACATTTTGCCAAGGGTGGGTTGTGGGAGCATCCCCACAAGCAATGCCACATGTGCAAAAATGTCAAGTCACTGTATAGAGAGGAACGTTACATGTCTCACCTGAAATAATTTCTCTCTTCTGTTCAGTACTACTATGCTGAGACAGCCTTGTGCCAGTTTTAGATTATATGCCCATGTAAACAATGCAGAAGTCCACTAAGAAGTATCAGTTTAGAAAACTGGACATAAGAAATACTGTAGCAAAATGGCTTATTTGATCTAAAGGGGTGACTGATGTGGAGTTAGTAACACTTGAAACATTCCCCTTCCCCAGCAGTGGTTACAAAACTGGAAGGAAGTAATTGTTCTTTTTTATACCGATCAAGGTGTAAGAAGTAGTAGGTTTACAGTGAAGCCGAAAACATCCATATTAAACATCGGGATTTATTTATGTATTTATTTAAACACAAGGGCAGTGAAAAGTTTTATCAAGGAGGTTGAAGTGTCTCCAGTATGGGAGAATTTTAAGAAAAAATTATGGTAGCATCTTTCAGGAATAGGTTAGGCAGAGTTGCTCATTTCGATTGACCAGATAATTCAACAAGTTTTCTCCCCGTAATTGGGGGGGGGGGGGGGGGGGGGGGGGGGGGGGGGGGGGGG
>JANZLQ010000031.1:21927251-21943453 GCA_026212715.1 Elanus axillaris | reverse complement strand
AGCTGACCCAAACTGGCCAACGGGGTATTCCATACCATGGGACGTCACATCCAGTATATAAACTGGGGGGAGTGGGGGCAGGGGATCGCTGCTGGGTGACTAACTGGGTGTCGATCGGTGGGTGGTGAGCAATTGCACTGTGCACCATTTGTACATTCCAGTCCTTTTATTATTACTGTTGTCATTTTATTAGTGTTTTTATTATTACTTTTTTCTTTTCTGTTCTGTTAAATCATTCTGTTAAATTCATCTCAACCCATGAGTTTTACTTCTTTTCCCGATTTTCTCCCCCATCCCACTGGGTGGTGGTGGGGGGAGTGAGTGGCTGCGTGGTGTTTAATTGCTGGCTGGGGTTAAACCACAAAAAGCAATTTTTGTGAGGGCATTCTAAGTCATTCTGGGAACAGGAAAAATTGAACCAGTTCATTGGACCTTAGCTGTATGAATGCAAGGACATGGTCCAAGTGTCCCAGCTGTCACACTGAG
This sequence comes from Elanus axillaris, assembly GCA_026212715.1. Classification (NCBI taxonomy): domain Eukaryota; kingdom Metazoa; phylum Chordata; class Aves; order Accipitriformes; family Accipitridae; genus Elanus; species Elanus axillaris. The sequence goes on along the minus strand of JANZLQ010000031.1, from coordinate 21,942,967 downwards.
GAAGAAAGACATCCTGTGTGGGTCTGGTGGGACTGGCTGTATGCCACTGACTTCTGTGTATAGATTACTCCTGTCACGTCAGTCTTGGGCTTCTTGCATGCCCAGCACACTTAGCTCCAGTCCTGATAATTAAAACTCCTCTTCTAACATTGAGGATTTTGTACTATGGAAGCAGTAATAGATACAGAAGAAGACACTGAAACTCTTTGTAAGATCTCAGTTTTTATTACTCTAAAGATGTCTGCCTGTAGTTTTTCTTACAATGCTGACAGATTTGAAGATACTTCTTTTGGAAATACAGTTGCAACGTACTTACATATTAAGCAATTTAACAGTTTTTTCTTTGACCCCCCCAATTTTGAGCTCCAGCTAAAACCTTTGTGTAATTGTTTTTTGAATTTGGCCACAGGGAATTAGCTGGAATTGCCTACTTGAGGCAGCATTCTCAATAGTTAAATATCCATTTAGTATGGGCCAAATCCTAAAAGACCTTAAATTGCCTTTGAAAGGCAAGTCCCATAAGGAGCAAGTGAATGCCAATGGGTTATCTGTCCACATGGATGGGAACAGAATAATGTAGGATATAAATGATTCATTAAAAATACCACTTTTTATGTCAACTTAATGCATGCAGTAACCCGCTCAGTCTAGGCCTCCCTTTCCATCTGTTAATTCCATGTTATTAAGGTTTTGATTTCTTGAGAAAACAGATGGCTGCCAACTTAAACAGGTGTTCACATTGCACTTTTTAAAGTTTAAATGCTGAACAGGTATAACTTGAAGTTTGCTTTGGTACGAAGGGATTTAGTGCTTTGAAAGATGTGTGAGTAGAGAATAATTTGGGGAGAGGAGAGTCAAGTAATTCACTGGAAGTAGGCATACCTACACTTACCTATGGACCTTTGCCATTATAGAATGGAAGGAGAGATGATAGCAGAAAGATTTAAAGGAACACAGTTTCTTCTGCACCCAGGTCCTGTATCTTTTGTTGAGAATATACACCACGAAAACATGATCTAAATGCATGGCAGTAATTGAAAGAGGAAGATGTAAGGAAGTATTTGCTGTACAGTGATTCTTCCAGATTTTTTGGGTAGCTCAACATGTTGCCACCTCATTAGAACACAAATATGTAGGACGACTTCCTCTGGATGAAATGAAATCTCATTCAGATTTTGTAATTTGTTGCTCCTCTAAGCAATTGTAAAAATTCTCTATTTCTGGAAAAAAAAGTTTGTTAAAATAAGGTGGATGATGTCTAATATAATTTGATTATGAAATGGCATAGCATTACCTGTGACACTGAGGGCCTGCACTGTTTTCCAGCATAGCTTCTATATAAGCTCATTGTTCAGCCAGATTTGCATTGATATCAATATAAAAAAGTATCGGTAAATAATGCAGCAGGGTTGGGCTGTTCTCCCATGCATACAATTTTCTCTCTACACTTCTCATCAAAGATTCAAGAAGCCTCCTCCGTAGTGAGATCTCACTGCAAAGACCCTATTATTTTTATATTTCAGCACATATACTAATATTCATTGAACAGGTAAATAATTTAAATTAACACACACTGAATGAAAACATGGATTTCTACAAGGCAAAGTCTTTGCTTTTTTGTTCATTTACTAATTAGCGGATAGATGCATCTGTATACCAGTTCCAAAATATAAGGTATAATAGCACCCTGATTTACTCTCCTTCATGGGCTCTGCTACCTTGTGGCAATCAGCAAGGGAAAAGGATCAGTAGGTTACAAAATCTTGGCCCCTCTCTTTCTTTTCATGTTCATGTGCTCTGAATGATTGAGTGAGTAATTGAAAAAACCTTGACTTTCCTTTTGGAAGCACTTCCAGGGTACAGAGTGACATTGCTTTCTACCTTTCATGACCATCTGTATTTTCCCTGAAGAGCAGAGTGTGAAGCAGAATTACTGACAAGGATGCTATTTTTCCATAAATACAGGAAGCAGAGCTACACAGTGAGGTACTAAGGATTGCTTCTTTCTGATCTAAGTTCCCAGTCTGTAAGGGTGGGATACTATTGAGCTTTTTGAGATGTCTCAACTGTGATCAGAGTTGCAGCTCTAGCTGATGATAGCCTGAATATGCTCACATTTATCAACTTACTGTGAGAAGAATAACAGCTGGTTAGCTAAGATACTAGTAAACATGAAATACTGAAAAGTTATTTATAATGTACTTTTTCCCATACAAAATCTTTGTTACCTTATGTTTGAATGTGCATACCTAAGACTAAAGAAATATTAGGTGGTGTTATTATTATTATCTAATAAGTTATTGAACATTTGTAGGATTGACCTACTGTTAACACTTCTAGGCTTTTTAGCATCATAAAATATTAGATTTTAATCCATTCACTGGTGTGCAAAGAGTGTGTCTACATTAGCAGTTTGGTTTGCTGAAAGGTGCAGATTTGCTTTGCAGCTGACCTTGGAGCCTTGCAGCCCTCAGCTTAGCACCCTCTGGGTGCACTTGAGGTGTGTTTCCGTTCAGGTGGAAAAAGGGTGAAACTCTGTGGATGCAGGGTCCTCCAGCAGCTAGCGCTTTGTGCATGCTGATGGATACCAAGGGTGGTTTGCAGCTGGCGCAGGCTTAATTTCCAGTGAAGACAAAACATGGGCCTGTTGTCTTGGAACTGGGGCATGCTGGAGGAAACTGAAGCTCTCTCTCTCCCCCTTTATACCAAAACAGACGTACTGTAGATGTGCTGACACACTCGCTCTGTGGCCTTGGCTTAGTTCTGGGGGAGACAGCTCCGAACTTCTGTGTAGGAAAGAAATATTATATGGCATGTTTATGTTAAGTTAAAGCTAAAAAGCTCCTGCCCACTCAAAAACCAACTTTAGTCTGTTGATGAGTCTATAGAGAAATTTATTAGAGCTGAGGAACTGGAGAAGACTGCCAAGGAAGTCCTTAGAAAATTCTGTATGTAATTGTACAGATTCTACAGTTTGCATATGGATTTCATTACAGTAGATGTAGTTTCTGGGGATATGCTTGCTTGTTTTATTTTGTTTTAAAAAGTAGGGTAGATATGACTTTAATATTGCAGATATTGCTACATAGTGAAAAGTTAGAGCTAAAGGAAAACAGAGGTTTTGGGAATTGTTATGCTTTACTTCTTTTCCAAATGAGTTGTTTTCTTCTGAGCTACCATAATAGTTAAATATTAGGGGAAGGAAACAAAAAATCTATTAAGCCTCTAGTCAACTGAACAATAGGATTATGTACACAGGAGCAAATGCCTTTCAGTTGTTGAGTGATGCAGTTGATGTTTCCTATTAAGAACAAGAAGACTTAGTCTAAGAGGCCAATGCGCTTTTTTTTTTTTGTCAAAGGAAATTTCCCATAGCAGAACCAAAGCAAAATCTATTTTAGAAGGACTTATGGAGTCATACCAAGAAAAGCATTCATTGATATGAACCAAGAATTGTTGTCTTAGTTGACCAGTGAAAAGGAGTGGGCTGGCTAATTCTGTATAGGCTGAGTCAAATCTCCAGCTGATACAAATCAGGGCATCTCTACTAACATAACTCTTCCCTACTGACCTTCAGTGCTTGAGGATGTGATCTGCTGTGCTGGAAGGGCCCTCCTACCTGTAGTTTCAAATGAATTTCAGACGTGCTTTTAATCTGCCAGGGTGCTGAAAGATCCGAAAGAAGATGTGGGTTTTTTTTACTCTATAATTTTTAGGGATAGAGCCAAACATGTATTTATGCAGATTGCTTAGTTTTTGATACAGTATTTTTTATTGTTGCACTAATGAGCACGACAGGGAGGGTGTTAGTAAGTTACTAACAGATGTTTTAGGGTTGATTGTTGCTTGAATATAAAATTGTAATATACAAAATATAAGATTATATTTAGCTCTTATGCTGTCCCAAGAGCATCATGCTTATGACAGCTTCCATTGCATCTAATGCTGGGCACAGAACTACCTACACCAGATGAGGTTTTGTGATGTCTGCCACCTGCTGCGCTTGCTGCCCTCCCCTGCTCTGGTGGATCCGGGGTGAGAAGGAGAAGGAACAGCCCAAGTGGAACCTGGGTCTGGTTGAGCAGGCTGCCCAGGCAGGCAGCTGGATCCCAGCCTCCTTTGACACAGCAAGCATATGCAGCATGATCTCTGTGGCTGCTGGGCTTGCTGCTCTGTGCTTGCTTGCTTTCTTTTCAAGAATTTAAGTATTTTTATTTTTTTTTTTAATTCATCTCTTCTGTGTGTTTCTTCAGCACTTACTGATAATTGCATAACAAATGAGCCAGAAATAGGTATTGATTTGCTCTTTAGGTATTTGGGGGGTTTATTAGGAATAGTCCTGAAGCTAACCCTACCTCAAAATTTGAAGGAATGGGGCTAAATCCAGTCCTTGCCATAATATTGCACCCTGCATGCAAACTGAAGTGCATTTCAGATGACTCAAGGCCACAGTTCTGCAATGCAGGGACAGGAAAATAAGGAGGAGAGAAAGAGAAGAGAGAGTAACCCTAAAGCCAGTTCAGTGCCCTAAACAACCACTATGCTTCACTCACGCTAATAGAAATATAGTTAAATTTCACATCATATCCCAATTTTACTCTTGTCTGAAATATTTTTTACAGTTTAGCTCTGTGATTACCCTTTGATGTTACTGAGCAAAGTGTATATATATAAGAAGTATGTACGAGAAATCTCTGCTTTAAAAATTAGAGATGGTCTGTAATTAACATAATTTGTTTGACAGCTTCACAGTATGCCTGTCTTAAAATATATTGATGATTTTTATTTTTTTGATGTTTAATTTTCATTCTGTTCCACTTACGTTATACGCTAAATTGACAGAAATGAAGATGCCTTTACATTAGACTTTTTCAAATTCATCATGCATTGGGGTAAATACCTTGCACTGTCAATCCAAAATTGGTTCAGGCATTGTAGGGGGAAGGGGCCACTTGTCTGTCCCCTTTTCCTTGGAAACAAAGTTTAAAATAAAGTGGATGACACAGAAAATTGCACATAGTAACGTGGAATCAAAGCAATGCAAACACAAACATGTACTTGTTAGTTTATGTGAGTAGTTTCACTCAAATAAATGAAATTCACACACTTTTAAACATTGTATCATCAGGACAAAACTTTTTTTGAATAATGTCATATAATCAAATATATTTTTTCTACAGTGAAATGGTCTTATGAGTCCTTTGCTAATGTTTTGCTGCTTTTTTTTTTAATAAAATAAAACAGGGATTTAGTTTAGATGGTAAAGATAATGAATTGCCTTAAATAAATTGCCTTCATGCTAGGGGAAGTAGTGGGTTGGGGCTCCAACTATAAAAATGTAATATAGGTCAATTAATATGAGATTTTTTTTTTTCCCCTACTGGACTTACGATGCATTCTTAAAGTAGAGTTTAGGAAGAAAAGTGTAATTTTTATTTCATATGTTCTGCTTCCAGTTAGTGTAAGCCAGTTCAGGTTTTTCTCTCTATATTTAGGAAAATAAATAATGATTTGCTTTCCTACTTCATAATATTTACTTAACTTGATACACATTCTGTGATAAATGTATAATAAAATAGTTAAAAATATGTATTGATTTATTTTGTGTCATTTCAAATTTTAGTACCTCTCTAGATTATGGTAAAGAGAAGGAAATGGAAATGATACCCAAGGTTCATATAATGAGTCAAAGACTAAGGATAATAGGAAAATGATAAAAGTTTTCCTCTCAGAGATGTAGCATCTTCAGTGTGTCTTGGAAGATTTATGGGAATAAGAGAGTTGTCAATTTTAGGAAAGTTTTTAAATATAATATTAAATATTAATTTTTGTCTATAACTTATACAACTTTTAAAGATTGGTGGTTTAAAATTCACTTATATTTCTAAACTTTCACAGTGCACTTAGGAAAGCTAGACAAATTCAAAGATAACCTAAATTTAAATGTGTAGGTTAATTTTTCCAGCTCTGTATTTGAATCTGGAAGTGATTCTGAAATGCAGTGCTTGACAAGAAAATCACACTTGTAGAAAAGCAGTTTGAAGAGAGCCCTTATAAATACTAATGATGAGCATTCTTAAAAGGTGGAAGGAAAAGGTACCCTCCAGTTTTTACAAGTAACTGGAATAAGTCACAACTTGCTTGTTAGTGACTCTGATTGTCTCAGAAGCTGGGAGAAGATAGGATAGGATAGGATAATACAAGCTTTTGCAAAAGACATGAACAGGTGTATAATTTCAAACATTGTGGCTAGTCCCCTGAAAGCCACTGAGACTATTCTATGCTTAAATGTAAGCAGTGATGTAGTATATAGATATTGAGGCCTAATATTGCCAGATAAATAATATAATAAATAATCTCCAAACTTAAGTGTAGGATTCATCAGTGTTGATGCTTGTTTCCTCTTTAAATAATTGCTTGAGTTCTAGGTGAAATTAATACTTTCATATTTTTTTAAACATAAAAATGTTGGTGTCAAAGTTTGTCTAAGTCTATCAAGATGTGATGCAGGATGCCTTATCATTTCTTAATTTATTCTTTAGTGGAAAATAATGCAAAACGAAAGTGTGATGCATCAAATCAGGCAGTTGACATACTTTTATTTTGCAAGCACTGTATATTTATAGATCTATCAATAAAAATAAAATTGTGTTTGGCAACTCATGACATGGAAGAAGGGCAAATATTATGATGACATAACTGCTAAAGCAAAAATTGAGACTTTTTCTGAAAGTACAGATCTTGGAAATACCTGCAGTGAAGTTGTAAAAGGTAAGTTATTTCAAATTCCATAATCTGTTAAAAAGCCCTGACCACTATGTTAGATAAAAAAAAGATATTAACTGTTAGAATTACAAGTTAATTGAATACTTAAATTTTCTCCATATCAAGTTTATATACATAAAATCAGTCTCTTTGATAGCAAAACTGTTTTTTTTAAAAGAGCTTCACCTAGTTGTAGAACCTGTTTTTTTTCCTAGGGCCCAAGGTATCAGTTAATGATGCTACAGAGCTGAATTAGCATTGTCTTATCTTAAACCAATGCGGTAGCCCGGAAAACCTGTCAGTAAAGCTTACGTGACATGCTAAACTGTCATTTGTTGAGATGCCATTACAGACTGACTCCTAAAATTGTTGAATTGAAATCGTGACAGTTTGGGGGGCAGAAGAGAGGAGAAGGAAAATAACTAGCTACAAAGCAAGTTAAATAGTAAAACTGTACCACTAGTAAATAACCAGGAGCTTGTAGTATAAGTAGTAAATATTTAAAGAAATGTAGGTTATGATGTGTTTAAAAAACACCCCCAAAACCACCAACTCTTCGTGATATTTACACAAATGGTCCCTTGATTTAATCATATTTGGTTAATAAAACAACAAAACCAAATGAAATGGACATCTGACTGAACAGAATAAAAGGTCAGTCACACTCCTCACTAATTTCCTGGGAGAACAAAATGACTAGTATAGTCCTCTGTGTTACTAAATGCATATTTTCTGAAGACAAAACAAAGATATTCCCTATCAAAACTATAATACTTAGCAAGATAAGTGACGAAATCATGGCAACACAAGAACTGCTACCTATCCATCATAATTCTTCTTTAGCAAAGTGGCAACAGATGCAAGAATTATGATGAGGTACAGATATTTTTCATTCTTTAGACCTGATAGTGGATGTGAGACAAACTTGCATTGAAATCTTTCAAGTTGAGACACTTAATGTATCTGTGAGAGGGCTCTTATGAGCCCTGAACACCAGGATGTCACATAACTTTAATCACTGGATAATGTGGTACCGGTTTTGGTGAGATAGATTTTTACTTTTAGAAACTACTCTCTAAGGGGCTATATTAAAAACGTAACACATTTTTTTTTTTAAAATCAGTGCTGAATAAGTAAGAAGTCTACAACCAGCAACGAATATGCAATCAAAGTCCCAACAAATGTATTTCTTTAAACAAACTGTTAAACAAACAAACCCCACCAAAACAAAAAACCCAAAACATCTGAAACTTTTTTTGGTAAAGTAGGGAAAAAAGCCTACAGTTTCATATAATGGTGCTTACAGATGAACTTTAATTGGAGTTCCATATTAAAACCAAAACAAAACTAGAGTTCTTTTGATTATTTGTTTCATTTTATGCTTTATCTATGCTTTTCTAGCAGTTATAATCTAAAGCACCTGTATCTCTAAAGTAGTGATTGTACTCTTTAAGAGGCAAATCCTTCAACACTTCCATTTCTCTTCACCTTTATTGAAAATAAAGTGACAGTTACCTGTAGTATATTAAAGTTTAGAATTATGGTTACCTGTTAAAGATAAAATGTATTAGTAATTTAATTACAATAATGAACTTCTGAGCATCTTTTTTTTGCCTTTTTTCTTTCTTCATAAAAATGGCAAGTAAAGAAAAACCAAAGAACTGATGTGGAAGGAATTCTGATTCATTGCCCTGGCTTTAAAATTTTTGACTATACTGGTTAGAAAGAAGTAACTGTCTATTCTATTATATTATGCTTAACTCTGCAGTTTAATGATTTACATTCAAACTTTCACTTTAATTAGCCCATAGTATGAATGTCAGGGACATTGTAAATTTAAAAAAAAAATATTAAAAAATCATAGTTTTCCCCATTTTTTTAATACACATACAGACAGACAGAAAAATGAGAATAGACATTTCATAGATATAGCAATGAATTACCCACCAGAAGAAGAATTTACCACTTAGATGAGCAATGCTAGTAATAAAATAATTTAAATCTTCTACCTTAGGGATGAACTCACACAACAGAAATTTATTGAAGTATATTGTTTTATAAATATCAATACAATCAATGGTTGACTTTATATGTATAATACTGTTGCTTGTGATGGGTTAATTGAAAATTAATTAGGGAAAATTTCTCAAAATCATGATAAAATTGCATACGATTTTGTTTTGAAATTGACCCACTGATAACAATGGAAATTAGTGAAAACTAGTCCTTCAGATGAATGAGAAGTCTCATCGATGTATTAGCTAACCAACTCTATCCTTCTTTGAATCACACATTTGGATACTCAGTTATTTGACTTAGTCTTAAGAATAATTCCTGTAGTATATATCTGTGTTTATTAGCATGGCAATAATACAAAAAAACAGGCAAGCTGAGGATTTTCGTTCTGAACATGACTGGAATAATTGTTAAAAATATTGGTTGACTGGGAGAAAAAAATATCTCTGGATGCACCAAGAAAGTAAAATGTCTTTATCTTTCCAATATGGCCGCTTTGTGTTTCTTCTTTTTTAAGAGGCAGTGAAAAGTATTGACACTTAGTAGGGTAACGTTTGTGCAGCAATTTCCCTTGCAGCCTCCAGCCTTTCTTGCAGTCCTTATGCCGAACTGTTTCTTCCTGCCAGAAGCACTGTTGTATGGTGTTTTACAGCTGTCCCAAAGGCTCCTTGGGACTGTTGGTGGAGAGGTGACCTAAGTTTCCAATATTCATTGGGCATATAGTTTGATGCACAATGAACTCAATGTGTTTAATGCCCACATGCATCATCTGAAGCTACACAAAGAGTAGGAAAACAAAAATCATGCTAAGCCTCTCAAAACCAAACGAAATATCAGTATATTTTGTAAATGGAAATGTAGCTGAGAGACCTAATGAAATACAGTAAGAAGGTGTGCTTCACAAAAGAAATTGCCAAACATTTAGAAAATATTGTACATGGGCAATTGAATGTTATTTTTTAATTTAAAGGTCTTGTAGTGATTTAAGTTCAAAATAATTTACTTTTATATGTAAAATTAAATCACAGGATCTAACATGTAATAAATGGGAATACTTAAAAAAAAAAATCCCTAGTCCCTTAACTGCTGCTATAAAGGCTTAACTTAAATATTTTGCTGCTTTAATATCTTCTCAAACGAACTGTATTTATCCTGTTAACAATTGTGTAGCCTCATTAATATAGTTAATGAATTGATCTTACTGTTAAGATGCTCAGTGCAACCTAGAAACATAACTTCGTCAATATTTAATCAACCATTTATTTCAGTCAGCAGATCCAAACATCAGTCAGTCATACCAGATCAGTCTTCATAGATTCTTTGCATGCTGTTACTTGTTGAATTAAAAATATTTTGCCATTTCAGGAGATCACAGAGACTTCTCTTTTATAGGAAGAAGAGCTCCCAGCTCTCCTCCTCAACACCACGGACATCCACATCTGCCTGTTCTTGTTTTAGTTCCTTTCATTCTACTTTTCCCCTCTGAAAGGGAAGTAGCTGGGAGCTGTTTTATATAGCTCCAGTTTTCTCTGGCACAATGTTACTAGTCCAGCTGCCCGTGTAGTTATAGGGTCCATTAGAGGCTCGACTTCAGAATTACTCCTTCCGATAGTTCAACTGTTCTGCCTACGGTGAAGCAAATGAATTGTGACATTCACTCCATCAGTCTACTACACATTTTTTATCTTCTAGTCCAGAACACATACATTATACTCTGCTTTTTGAGCTTTTTCATGAGCTTTTTTTTTTATGAGCTTTTTCACAGAATGTGTTATCTGCTTGATGCCTGGTACCAATGTTAATGACTCTGATGACTCTTTGAATTTGGAGAACAGTAAAGCCAGGATCCCTTCAGATCCAAACATTTGAACACAGACATTCTGTTCTTTAAAGGACCCATCCTATATCCCATAATTTTACCAATTTTAAAAGGGGAAAAAACTGTTTCATATCAAATACTCCAAATATGCAGTAATAAGGTAATAGAGAAAAACAGTATCTCATCCCATTCCTGAATAAAAGATCATAGAATGCCAGATTTTCCATTTGAATGAGATGGTCTTACCCTATTCTGAAAAGTAATATAATGTTGTGAAATTTTTAACAGAACAACAGAAAACAAAATTCTGTATATGACAGTATTCCTTGGAAACATCCTTAAAGTATTGAAAGGAGAGGTGCTTGCTGAGGTGCATTCTTCAGTTCCCAGTGATTGAGTTACATACTTAACGGACAGAGAGAAAGACATGTTTAGCCTAATGGTTAAACTCACTGAATACAAAGTCTGATATGAAGATTTTTCATAAAATGCAGCAGGAGTAGTACTTAGGAACTTGTCATTGCACCATAGTGTTATATGACTGAACACCACAGCTGGTGGTGGTTAGTGCCACTACACTCAGCCAAGACACAGACAATTTTGTTTTAAGCTATTACTTTGAAGTAGGCAGAAACAGAATTTTATTCAATCCCCATATATTTTTAACGAGTACCAAACCACAGTGTTACAGGGCCTTGGTGGCCTTTTTGTGAATAGCCTTCCAGAGCCCTTGTGCCTGTTGAGTTAATTCATCCTAGATATTCTTGAACATTGTTGATATTTTTCTTCTGTTTCTGTTCATCTGAATCACTTAGCAAACTGAGTTGAATTGCACTTTTTGACAAAATCAAATAGTTTTAAAGGTAGGGTGAGGACTTGGTGAAAGGTGTTTTCTCACTGTGAAAATGTTGTTGACTTCCAGCTTAGCAGCATCCTGTTAAGCCCAGAAATCTAACTTTGACCTTTAAATGAAGTTACTTTACCATTGGATTCACCACCACTCAAGAACTATCATCCAAAAATGTAATGAATATTAAAAACTACCAGTGAAAATTAAGAGTGATATCCAAGATTTTGACAGCAGTGGTTTTGATGACTAGTGTTCAATAGCGATATGCCAATAATCACATAAATTCTGTTGTATTTATATCTCCCTTTTCCTCTTAACATTTTTTACAGTGTAGATTTAGTAGAGATACCTCTTTCTCAGACTTTATAAATTTAAGAATACAATCTGTTCTAAAAATAGAGTGCAGAAGCTTCATTTGTCTAATGAAGACATTTCTTTCACGGTATTTTTTTTTCCCCTTTGTTTCTTTATCTCCCTGGAATCAAATGGAATATACCAAAAAAAGTGAGGAACTTTTCCACTGAAGGCATGTATATGCCTTTCAGAAGGTCATTAAACAACAACATCATCACTGGATTTCTGAAAGCTGATCCACTGCAAGTAGGTAAAAAAACTATATTAGTAACAATGCTCTCTGCCAGCTGACTGAGGAACTTGGCTCTAAATGATGGCAGAGATTTGCCCTGTAATACTTTCAGTGTCTTCCACTGAGTAAGAAGTCAAACAGAAAGACTTAAACAGTTGGCTTTTCAACATTGAAAAGCTATGCTCTATTTAGGAAAAAAAAATTGTTGTCTGTCTTTTGCTTATATTCATGGATAAATCTACAACTAGAGTTTATCATTTTTTGATGAAATGGAAATGCCTGGGTTCCATTTAAAATTTTAATCTAAGCCATTTTAAAAATGCTTTATGGAAACAGATATCCCTTCCTTCACATTGTTTGCATATTAATGTAACAAGTAGGTATTGAACTCCTTTTCTTTACCAGTTGACTGTTCTGATAAAGCTATTAAAAATTAGTAAAAAGAAACAACCCCAAACCAAAACTATTATTGATCCTCTTTAATGACATACAGATTGAGCATAAAATCAGCCTAAATATTTTCTATAGATGCAAATCTAAAAATCAAACCAAGTAGCTTAATATTTATTTTATTTTCAGTAATATTGAACTAGCCTGAAAAAACTAAACCAGGAGAAGATTTGATTCTCCATAAAGTAACTGGGTCTTTTTTAATTTTATTAATCTTTAGTTAGAGGGTCTTTAAAAGATGACACTTTTCCTCAAAATATTTTTCATCATGGTGAAACACACATAGTTTTGAGATTTGGGATATTAATTTCTTTGGAGCTCTGTGGTAGTGTTGTTTTTTACCTTGAATGTAGCTTTTATAATTTGATTCTCTCTATTCAGACAAAAATTAGTGCTAAATAAGCAGAATAGACATTGGATGTTCATATAAGAAAATAGCACTATTTTTCAAGCTCTTTCAACATAATGATGGGATAAATATTTTCATAGTCCTCCTTTTGCTGTAGTTATAAACAATATTTTGAAATATATTTCTGAGTATTTTCTTCAGGAAGGGTGTAGAATTCTACTTTTCCTGCAAAATACAGGATTGTAATTTGTCTGACCTTCTTTCTGTTTTCCGTCTGCATACATTAAATGAATGACTCTCCATTTTGCAGCTGAGGGAAGCACAACTTTGAATGAAAAATGTTGCCATTAAAAAAGAGGGAACAAATTGCATAAATTATAAATGACCTGCAGAAGCTGAAATGTGCTACCACATTACCCTGATTATACATGCATGGGGTTTTTGTCATTAATCCAACAAAATAGCATGACAACTTATGGAACTCATGCAGATACAGATCTTTTAATAAAGAAACAGAACTCCAAATGGATTTAAATTTATAGTGTTGTGTTATGCTTTACAAGGAGAAAAGAAAAAGGCTGACTCAATTCCTGAGTTTATACTTTTAATTTTACACATCCACGCAATTGGTTTTTCTCTATAATTTCTAAAAGTTTGTATTTTATTGAAATATGGTAAAAAAAAGCATTCAATGCTTCTGTCAGTCTCCAAGCTAGCACTTCAGATTGCGCTAGATTATAAAGATTCCCACAGAAAAAAATCTGCTTATTGCAGCCTTGCTGTGTCAAAGAATTTGGCTATTCTTAAACTTACGAGTTTTTCAATGCTTCCTTGCACGCTTAGGCATTTCACTATTTCAGATCACTGAATATTTATGCAACAATAAATCTCATTAATAAATTTATCAATAGTTATTATTAAGTATGTTTCATTTAGGAGTATTGTTAGGATTATTATAAGAACACAGAGAATATTAGGTCAGGCCACAGATTCATCTGGTGCAGTCCCATTTCTAGTATTCTCTAGTAAGAACAGGTATAAAATACCTTTCCAGAATTTCCTCATAATCTCTGTCAATTTGCAGCTCAGGATTTTTAATACTTATCTTTTGATATATTCTTCTTCCAAGAATGTCTTCAATTACTTCTTTAAAATTATGTAAAATGCAGTCATACTGGTTAGGTAGCCAGGGCACAGCTCAGCTCTCCAGTGTGCAAAGAATTCTACCTTTGGCCTTGAATTTGGTTTTCGGTGGTTTCATCTAATGCCCCTGATTCTTGTATTGAAGGAAGGACTCAATTGCCATTAGTGACTTAAGTTGGCTGCTGTCAACTCTGTATCTCATAATCTATTTTCTGGGCTAAAGATTCACAGGTTTTTTTTGTCATTCTTCACACTAGCTGTTCAATCCATAAGGACAGGCTTTTGTCATTCATATTGTCTTTTCTTTGTATTTTCTGTACATGCATCCTCTTAAGCTAAAGAAACATGCCTTGTATCCAAGACGTGGCTGCATTCTGATTCATGTACAGTGGCACAACGGCAGCTACTCTTTTGTTCTCTGTGCTTTCCTAATAACTCCCAACATCAGAAATGCTTTCTTTCATCAAAGACTAATGCAATAAATGAATAAATTCAGGCTCCTCCACTGCTTAACATTTTTCCCAAATGCCTAACTAAAGTTGGGCATTCATCTACTGTGATTATCACCTGCTACACTAATGCTGAGTCATCTGGAAACGTGGGAACTTTCTGTTATGATTTGCAGATAGCCCTTGACTGTACTGACACTAAATACAATTAAGTAGCTATAGGTAACTTTGTAATCTCACTTTTACCTCTTCCAGGTAATTTTTTAATATATTCAACAGCATGTCAGCAGGCTTGTATGTACAGTTCAGGGAATGTTATTGAACAGTATCTTCATAGAAAATGAGGTGGGTTTTTTTGTCCTTTTAGACTGTATTTTAACAGATGAAGCGTTTCATGTCCTGTAAGTGATAGTCTCTTAGTGTTATTTCAGGTCTGTTTCTCAGTAACAAATTACTCCATCATGGTGCTTTTAACCTGTAGCATTTTTGACATGCTTCTGAATGTATTTCTTTGAGGAATGTCTCTCTTTGCCTTCTAAAATAGTATTGCTGAGACCATTAAACTAGGATATTTTTCACACCACCCCCAAGCTCTTTATGTCAGACCAGGATTCAAGAGTGACTCAAAATGATGTTTTTTCACTCATGTTCTTGGACTGGCAGGGTTCTCACTGTGTTGAAGAGTAGACTACTAGAGCTACTAGCCCAGTAGACTGCTAGAGCTTTTCCAGTTTTGGTGATTCCTCAGCTGTTTTCAAGCTTTAGGACAAAGGCATTTCTATTTCTCATTAACAGAGCAGTAGCTGTGCAGCTCAAGTGCAACTGGAAGATATCAGGATTTTTCAGAGTAGTTAGGTGGAAAAAACTACTGGATTTCTAGGCCTGGAAAAGGCTTACAGTTTAAAGCCTTAAGCTTCTGTTAGAATTTGAAGTGCTTACATTTACCCTACAACTTTAGCACAACCAATGCTACATTCTACTCTGGCATGCCAGTAAATTGGCAAATGGTGACCTCATGGTAGGTGATATAAAGCTAACCTCATGTTTTTAATGTGCCTACATAACAGGAATCCTCATTTGCTTTTTTTTTTTTTAGTCCCTTTGTCATGTTAGAAGAAAATGAAGGTATCTGGTAAAGGGAAGAGGCAAATTACGGAGCATGAAATCTGAGTCACTAATGAAAGTTGAAATGAAGGATGTGAACTGTACTCCTATGTTCATGAACAATTTTAATGTGTTCATTAAAACTGAAGTCAAGTTCATCCAAGTGTACATGCTTAATTTTTACC
>JANZLQ010000031.1:21911780-21922820 GCA_026212715.1 Elanus axillaris | reverse complement strand
AATAGCAACTTACTTTTTTTTTTTTTTTTTTTTTCCTTTGGCATTTATGCTAGGAAAACAGCAGAAGGTAATTTGACTCAGAGACTGTAGTACCAGGAGTAAACCCAAAATATGGAAGTGTGAGAAACATGGAAGTAAAGTTGCAGTTTTGGGGTTTAAGAGATTTTTTTAAGTTTCTGCCTTGCCTGTGTACTAGAAATCAAATAAAAGCTTGTTATGATTTCACTTATTGCCTAGAAATGATCCTGAAGTAATTCCTGAAAAGGGAAAAGCAGTAGAGCTTTATAACATTAGTAATAACTTACAGGTCCCTTTAAATATATTTATTGGATATTTTTTTAATGTAGGGTTTCCTACCGATAAAGACAAAACTTTGATGAAAATCTCATTAATATAGAGTTAGATGATCATTTAGAATAGATGGGTACAAAAGTTTTTAAATTACATTGAAATGCAAGCAGGAAGTCATGATATTTGCGTTTGATTTCTACCTCAGCTATAGACCGACTGCCTATTGCATAGAGGAGACAACTGAACAACTCATGTTTACTTTTTGCCCTGCATTTTTCACGTGCAGCTTCTGAGAAGTTGCCTGCTATTGGTTTGTAGTGCAGCAATGTCCAAAAGCACAGGTCTAGTCCAGTCTGAAATTGGGCGTTGTCCTTTTATGTGCTATATCAGCAGATAAGGTGGTGTAAGCATTAACAAATTAAATCAATGAAGCTTGCGATCCTGAGGCAGATTTTGTCATGGAGTTCTTACTCTGTACAGACAGTTTGCCTTGTTTCACAGGGTTGCAGAGACCCTGGCAGTAGTATTCATCTCACTCAACTGTGGATGCCCACAGCGCAGGTATCTGCATTTGAATTAATCCATGGGAAGAAATAAGCCTGTGTGCACCAGCTGGGAGGCAATTTTCCAACTGGATATTGATGTTCCTGTAGGTCTAGGCTCAGTTACATTATCCCAGACTCCTCTTACCCTCCCACTACCCCAAATGACAGAGAGTTCATTATTTTACATGATTACTGTATATGAAATCATATCCATGAACACTCACGCACATGCAGTCATTCTTGTCACCGTAGGAATCTTACATGACCCTCTCCAAGCATCTTCAGTGTGTCTAGTTTGTTGTGCTTACTTAGTGAAATCCAGAGCAATAGAAAGTTACTATTTCTCTTTTATTGGTTTGTAATCTGGCAATTTAGGTTACAAGGTTGTAGTTTATATCATTTAGGTGCTCTTTGCTATTTGAAAATATGGCCTGTGTATTTGTGTATCAATAATTAGGATAAAAGGTGCTCCTGTCTGTAGTTTCAGACACATCTCTAATAAAATGCAAAAGGAAGAAAAGCTTGGCAGCAAACCGGAAGTTGAACTAAAGCTGGTTCCAGATTTCTTTTTCCTGTACCCAAACCAAAAAAATAAATGCACATTTTACTGGTTTAAAAGCCTACAAAAGGAATGCTCACCTACATTCTTCTTGTTCATCTGTTTTCCCTGAGATAAGTGTCTTTACTTCCTGCTCTTCCTTCCCCTGAAAGAAAAAGCTGTTAACAGATCTTTTCATGGGGCAGATACCTCTTAGCTGCGTTCTGATCTCTCAGTCTGGTTATCAAGTAGGGGACAGTATGGAGAGCAAGGGCTTACCTCCTCCCTTGCTCACTACAGAGAACATTTTTTCTCAGGTGCTTTTGGATGTGCAACCCCACTGAAAGCAGGAATCACAGTTACCTTTCTGCTACCTGCACAATGGCTTGTAGGGCAGTCACAGCTTTCCTTCCCTCTCTTACCATTATTGTTTAATTAACATCTTTTTTTTTTGGTCATAAATTTAGTCCTTTTCTTCACTTTGAACTATGCTGCTCATCAAGGAGCATGTCGGATGGATGTCCTCTTTCTTATGGCTACAATGAACTTTCAATAGTAACAGCAAAAGTGAACAACTCTCAGTACTAAAAACTTCTGCAACTGAGCGTAATATTTTATTCTCCTACTATCTTTTCAAATACTTTCCATTCCTTGATGCAGTAACTGGTGGTGCATCCAGCCTGGCCATTGGTTCTGATGACTTTTGGATAATGATTCCACCTTACTCTAACCTTAGATTTGGCCTAAGGCTAATTTTTAAAAGGTTTTGTGGGGGTTTAGGTTTTTTTTAATAGTGACATAGTTTCTTAATTTACTACAGTTTGAACCTTTAATACAAGAATAGGGTGAGACCAATGCAGCAGGAGATTCCCTTGTTCCTTTGCAATATGTCCCCAGAACATTGCATTTCCACAGGGAAAAGCTACAAGGCATTTTTATTGCTTTATGCAATGACTGGATACTATGGCAACTAGTCTACTAACTCTAACGATCCCTCAATATATATTACATTGAGACCTGTTTCTGGGTCAATTTGGGGCACTTGCGTGATACAACAAATCTTTAACCTCATTCATTCACATTCATCATGAAATTACTTTCAGCTCAGTCCTGTTGTTAGGATCATAAAGGGTGTGCCTGTGTTGAACAGCTCCATTGTATTGCTATAAATCCACAATAAGTCTGAGATTCATATTCTTTTTCCATCCTAGAGCACTTTGTGTCACTTCTTACATGGATTCATCAGTGTATTATTGTTGTTGTCACTGCTGTTGTTATATTAGGTCCCAGGCTATTTTTTGTATCCCTGCAGGTAGGCAGCCCTCTACTTCTCTGGGGCCAGATCTGTAACCTGTCTGAGGGAATGAGCATCTCACCAGTGAGGAGAGCATGTGGCCAGCAGCAGCCAGCCAGTAGAGAGGTCCACAGTCCCTGGGTAGAGAAAAATAAGGGTAATTTTCTGAGACCACAGCTAGCATGCTTGGTGGAGGGAAGAAGACATGAGATAACAAGGCAGTAGGCCAAAAGCGGCAGGTTGAAAGCAGGCTACAGAGGGATGATTGATTAGGAGCAAGCTGCCAAAAGGTGATCACGCGCACCTCATTGCTGATGCTGCTACAACAGTAGCTATAATATGAAGCACATGTAAAACAACGATGTGTGGTCGACACCATTACCTGTTGGGGGCAGAGCTGGGGCTCTGCTGTGTGAATGGATACTCTGCCTTGGCTAATACCTAGTGGTAGCAAAATGACATAGTTTTCTTAGAAGTGTGTGTACATGGGAGTCTGTGGAGTTACAAGGACATGGCAAGGGCAGGGACCACAGAATGCCTCTAGCATCAGCTGTGTTCCCTCCTAAACTTGTGTGACAGGGCGTATTACCAGAGAGCTAAGAAGTGGCAGCGGACATGCCACAACAGACATTACTTCTAATCTCCTCTAACCTGGTCCAGCTTCTCTAACTCAAACAGCTGAAGCTTTGGCTTTCAGAAATTGAGCACTGATCTTTTTCCAAAAAATTAATTTTGAAATTGAGGATGCAATATGTATGCTGCTGACCTGAACATATGTTCCAACCTGATAATAAGAGAATCATCACTCAGCATCACTTCACAAATGAGTGTACTGCTTAATCTTTCTGTGCCAAATCATGGCTTCTTTAGGACTGCCTTATCACTCTGAGGCATTGCCTATTCCTGACCATTAACTGTCCTGGACGATTACATTCCCAGAAAAAAAGCTATAGATCCACCTAGGTGGGAGGCTGAAGCTGGTTGTGCAGGAGATTTGGATGGCCACATTTATTGCCACTTTTCCAGAGTAAATTTTAAGTAAATTTGACATATTCCTCTCAGAAAGTCCTTCACACAATGGCATACTAGTAAGAAAGTAAAAGAATGAAATAAAATCAATCATAATTGTTTCTCCTATGGGAGAGAGATGGGAGTGAAAGACAGGGAGATTATTAGTATCATTTCTACTCCAAATCCTCATCAGGCACCTGGGTATCAGTCACTCATATAAGAATACAAGTAAAGTGTAAATCAGGTAATTTCAACTGCAGGAACGGAGACCATCTCATTCAGATTTTGTGACTTCTTATAATATGTTAATGACATTTATAAAATCTATATGATAGCTGAACTTTTAAATTGGTTTCTGATGCAAAGGCTTTAAATTTTAAGGTAAAATAACATTGCTCCAGAAAAAATCACAGTCAGCAGCATCCGCATAGCCATGCACACAGGCACAGCACTTCATTAGTAGGACAGGAAAATTCCCTTTGTGTTGTGAGGATAGGCCACTAGCCAGATGCACAAGCCCTTCCTAGCTGCTGCCTCAACATATCTGCTGGGATGATGCCTAAAGCCTAATCTGAAGCTCATCTCATTTAGTTGGACCCTTTCCCTTGTGCAGAAGCATCAAGTGCCTTGCACAGAAATACCTGGCAGCAGGGTTTAATTTATTTAGGTGTAATAGAATCTATCCTGGTTGTTTTTTTCAGGAAAGCTCCACTGACAATATATTGAGAGAACTAACATAGCTCGTTACAGAGTCTACATCACAGTTATGGCAGTGAAGGCACCATATTTTAGAGATATCCAAAGCTAGCTTTAAATTAGCTAGCTCAGATATAAATAGTAGTCTGTGGCAACACAACACTCAGCAGAAAAATCTTTCTAGTTCCTGGGCAGAAACATGTGTTTTTCTAAAATGGTGATTATTATCGTACTGAATATGTTTTTTACCCCTAACAAAGATGGAACTTGCTTGTTGTTCATTGCCCATGAACTTGCATGCAGCTTTGTGCTCTGGCTAAGTATCAACCATTTTCCCTGATGAGTCATAACTTATAATGTGGACACTGTTCCAAGTTAAATTTAGATGTATTTTTGAGGCTTCAATTTAAAAATATGTTAATTTACAAGTGTAGATTTTTATGAGGGAAAAACCCTGAATGCCAACTGATCTGATGGTGACTTCAATCTCTCAAACCACTAAGCCTCACATAATCTTGAGAGCAATAGCTCTGCATTCAATTTGCTACTTCACAAGTCAGCATCTTCTCTGAGTATTTGAGGAGGAATTATTTTAATGTTAGCTAACATGGGATTGCTGTATGTGTAATCCCCAATCAGTAAAAGTTGCACATTTACACATACATACGCAGCTTACATTCATTAGTGACAGATCACAATGGATATAAAGTTCACAAGATTTTTCAGCAATATTCTAACAGGTCGTTGTTGTCTTTGGATCATCCCATTTCACAATATCTATTAGATTGCCTAGTGCTCACCTTGTGATGCTCTATTAGTCAAAACATCTCTTTGCCCATATATTCAAATGAACTGTAGAGGTTATTAACTTGCCCTTGGCAAAAAGATTTAGTTTTCCAGGGCAAATGCTTTTATAAATTCTGTGTGTGACAGTTTTATTACATATTGTAAATAGAATACCCTGCCAGATTTTTATGACAGCCATCACTAAGTCATTCAGACCTTATTACTTTTCAACCCTTTGCATACCTTGAATATTTTTATTCTTTTTTAATCTTTAACAGGCCTTGCTTTGGTCAGTGCACTTTTCTTACTTCCCTAGCCTTTTTCATTTAGTAACATGACTGTTTAAAACAGTTTGTATTAAGCCAAAAATTTTGTCCTGCAGAAAATCAAGGCTGTGTTTCAATTTGGCTCAGACACGCATTAGTTTGTGCATTCTGCATTTATAGTGATAGGCTCATTTAAGCTTGTACAGTCCCTCCTAGCAGTTTATAAATATAATGTCTCTGTGCTCAGCTGCATACCTATCCTGGGTCCCACTATGTCTAACTGAATGAGCATTCTGCTAAAGGTCTGCTGTTATTGGCTTAATTTTACATTTTGTGTTTCAAAACCACGTACGTGATGTGAAAAGAAAAGAAAAAGCACAAGCCAGGCTTGTGTGAAGACCTACTCAGACATACCTAGTTATTCCATATTTTATCAACTAATTTCTCTGAATCTAAGGATGCTTTCAAAGAATGAAAAAGAGTTGTTGCAGAGATTTTATGTAGATATGTAGTTTATTAGCAATCGAAATCTCATGTGCGCTAGGCTTCATGAACACAGGCGATAAAAACAAGTTCCTATTTTAGTTTTGTTTCCTGTTGAGATGACAAACATAACAGGAGGAGGAATGAGACTGGCTTCAGTAAAGATACAGTAAAAGTGAAGAATAATGATTGTCAAAAGTGTGTAAGGGATGCAAAAGCCTAAGTTCCTAAGATTTATAATCCTTTTGATACTCTGACAGTTTTGAAGTGTTACCTTCAGTAGTAATTTAAAATTCAGCAAAGCTCAGTTGCTGGAGAGTCTGCTGGCAATGGGGCTGAGCTGCCTGGATAGGGACGTTTCGGTGTCTGGGGAAGCAGCTGAGCCGCCAGCGCCAAGGCTGAGGAGCACGGGAGCCTTTCACCTCCCTCCCTGCTCCCCTCCGGCTGTAGACCTTGGGACAAACCTCTTCTCTCGTGCCTTGGTAAACCAAGCCTTAACCCTCCCTGGGGATGTCATATGAGGACAGATTGAACATGCAGCTCATACAGTCATTAATTAAGCAAAAATGAATGTGTTGATGGTGTTTCCACTTCCTGAAGGTGGTAGGAAGGTGGGCTGTGAAAGCGGGAAGGATTCAAGTTTCTTCTAGTTTACTGCTGCTGCCAGATAGGGCACATCTTACAACCTATAGTTCTGATGAATCAGAAAAAAATCCTTTAATAGAGAATTTTGAATTGGCTATAATGAGGCCTCATTTGGAAATTCACTATATGTCGCTCCTTTCTCTTTGTGTTTCTGCAAGTATCTGAACTCAGATCTTTATAAAGGAAAGAATCATGTGGTTTGTGGTTTAAAGTTGTATGTTTTGCTGTCTAGGCAACTTACAGTAGTTAGGTCACATTATGATAATTAGCCTATTTATAAGTTAGCTAACAGAGTTCTTTGTTTTAAGCTCTATAAATTCTAAAATTAGTGAATAAAGCTAGAAGCCCATTTTCAGATCCATTTGGATGAAAGGTGCTATATAATTTTAAAGCTATTATAAGTGATTGAAAGAAGTTTTCACAACTGCTGCTAGATTGCATGGGAATATGGAATAGCATTTCAAAAGATTTCAAAATTAATGTGGCTGTGGGTGCGCTCTGGAGAACTGCTGAACCTTCACTACGGCTTCCTTTCTGCCTGCTGCTGACTATCGCAATGTTTTGGTAAACAGGTACTCAGTTTCATGATAACTTCCTTCACTTTAAGTCCTGAACCTCCCAGCCCTCTAAAAAGCATTGCTTTCTTTTTCATTTTTTAAATATATATAAACACACACACACTTTTTTTTTTTCCATTTGATAACAATAGATTCTAAGTCATCTTTATGGTTAGGGGTAGGGATCCAGGTGGATCTTTGCCTCTGTTAAGTGCAAGATCCCCAGAATAATAAAATTATAAAACTTCTCTTGAAAACAAAACAGCTTGACTTCTATATTATCACATGTTAGGATATGCAAGTTATATTGTCATGGTAAAGATTACATTGTCCATTGCATTGAAAGCAATGATTCAGGCTCCTTATTTATGTATGAACTATACAGCATGTTCTTTGATAGTGGTGATACTTGGTTTTCAAAAAAATTGCGAAGGATGCATTCGCTGCTGAATCTCTTAATTATATTGACCTAACATTTACTTTTAAATAAGCGCTTTAAGAGATTTTGCCATCTGTCAGACTTTTTTTTAGTTGTTTTTGAAACATTCTCACTAGTGGAGAAAGATATTCAGGTTTTTTAATGTCTCCTTACAATTAAAGCTAATGGAAATCTTGCGTTTGTGCTTAATGCAAAGTACTAGCTTTAAATAATTAAATCTCTTTGGACATTGTGTTATGTGATAGATATCAGTCTCTTCTGCCTAGAAAGTTGCTTCAAAGGTGCTATAAAAGGAAAAGAAGAAGAAACTTTTTAAAGCTGTTCTAAGACTAGGGAACAGATTTCAGCAGGAATTCTCCCTATAAAAACCCAGGAATCTCATTTGTTAAAGAAATCTTGTTTTTTAAAAAGGACTCTTGAAAAGAGTAATTAGCAGAGAACTCTTAGATTTTCAAAAAGTATCTTGCACTTAGTCCTACAGTTCTTATTGGCTTTTCTTTGTGGTGTGTTTGTCCTCTTAGGCCTCTCTGCATCATTCTTATACCAAGGAGAGAATGGGAGAATGAGATCAAAGAATAAGCACCAAGAAACTAAATTAATTATGTAACCTACATGTTGAAAGCTAGTTAACAGAAAGATATTTTTTTTAAAAAGTTTTATTTCATTAACTCTTCTGCTGAGTATATTTTTCTTCCCTTTATGTTTCTAGCACTGTGATACCTCAGAGTGAACTCAATAGAATTGTTACATCGTTTAATATAATAGGATGTGACATGATGCAACTTGATATAGTGCCTGAAAATAATAAGGTACAATGCGTTGTAGAAGGCATTTGAAAATTCTGAGCACTGCAGGTAGAAAATAGCCAATTTGAAATCTGGCACATGCATATCTTCATTTTTACTCTCTAATTACGCTATAAACAAACTTAATTCACTATAGCCCTTTGAAGTAGTTGGCAATTATTCTTTTCAGACTAAAGCATTACCTTAGGCAGCAAGAATTTTACTTCTTCATACATCAACATGTTACTGTGTTAATGTGCCTATTATTGTACCATTTTGATTGACAATCCTAATTACGATGTTTCTTGAACTTAATGTGATTTTTCTGGCTGACAGTGACCATTTAATAAATGGGAACAACTTCACTACAAGAGCTATAAACGTTTAAAAGTGAACTGCTCTTCTTTTTCACAAATTCCAAATTTTATTTCTCTGGAACAAAGTCTTAGCTCATCGTACCTTGAAAAAGTTCATAAATAACAACTCATGGGACAGAGTTAAAACTCTTTCAGTGGAATCTGTTAATTTGAATGCAAAAAAAAACCCCAAAAAACCCAAACAGTTTTAGTTTAATTGCAGTAAGTGATGTGTCTGAAAGTTGGGATAATTCATTCATAACCGAATCTTTTTATTTGACTGAATAGAACTATGCACTGTTTCAGAGAAAAGAGAGAGCATTTGATAATGCAGCCTACCTGGAAGAAAAACTAATGAGCATCTGTGTAAAACCAGTGTAGACAAATAATATTTTTGTAAGAGAAATATTCAGCTGTGTTGAACCGATTTCTGCTGCTATTTATAAAGTTGAATTTGTGCTTAGCCCATCATTGAGAAAGTAGTGATTAATGTTTGTATTAATTATTTTACTCTGGCAGATTAAATTATGGCATATGACCTTTGCGAGGATAGGAAGGGTCCTCTGGAGTTACGTTGTGCTGTTTGAAATCAGAGAGATACTGCCCTAATTAAACTTGCAGGAAGTATTGTTCCAATCTCATTTAGCGTTATTATTTCAGTGTCCCCCCTTAACCTATAGGATAATTAATTAGTATTATGAGCCATATGCTTGCATTGTTCATTCAGGTCTCAGAACACCACCTGTGCTTTGTTGTAGGGCTTAGCAGTGCTGTATCGTATCCAGTGTCTGGGGAAGCTGTGTTGGTCTCCTGCAGCTCTGTGGGGGGATGTCGTAGGGATGCCTGCCAGAAGGGTGCAGCTTTTTGCTGGAGGTAAATTAGTCCAGGGTGGGAAAATAACGACTTAAAGATTTTATGGATGGGCAAGACAGACTGGTAGGGGTCTGGAATTGGAAAGACAGTGCTGAGCAAGGATTTTTTTTTGTCAGAAAACAGGGCTGAAAGGGTAGCAGGAGTTTGGGGACAGAAGGAAATCGTATGAGTGTAGAGAAGGTAAAAAGCATGCTCTCCTGCTAACAAATATTATAGGGGCTGCTGCCTCATGATCACAGAGACTTATACAGAACACTTAAGCCTGCTGGAGATCTGAGTAGTGCCTTAGCAGGGTCCTCCTCTCACCCTTGATTACAAAAGGAAATTTGGGCTACCAGAGTCCTAATTTAGACCTCTCATGCAAATGTTGAAAACTAACAAGGTTTTAAGGTGGAGTCTTGCTCTTTCTGGTTTCACTGCTGCTTTGCACAGCATAGCACCAGTCTGGGTTGCTAAACTGTGATTACTGTTGTAAGTATAAATAATAATAATAATGATTCCTGCTGTTATTTAAAATATATTGCAAACAAAATAAGGGCTCCAGTTTCTTCTTGATTGGAAAATGTGACATTAAAGTAATCCCCTGCATAGAAGTGGAAAACCAAACGTATTTTGTAAAAATAAATTAATCTAGATTTAAAATAAACTATGCTGTACCCCAGCAAATTTTGGATAACTGTGAAAGCAAGGTATCTGGACACTGTGGGATACTTTAATTTTCCTTTATTACAAATTTTCAATTTAATAATGGGTATCACTGCTAAATAAATGCAATGCCTTTAGGCCTTGGTTATATTCATTGTTAGCTGCATTTATTGCTACTGTTCTATTCAGATTTGATTGTGAGTGGGTACCTCCTGGGATAGATGGTTTGGTATCAGCTAGCGCCGACTCCAGAGGAATTAAAGATTTCCAGGTCTAACCTGGTGAAAGCCTTTGCTTCGCTTTGGCTTGCTTAAATTCCCTGCTCATGTTTTTGCCTGGGATTCTTGTCATGAGCAACTGCTTAGATCAGCAGCCAGATATCACCCTCAGCACTTTCTCCTGTGACCCTTGTGCTGTCACATTTGGTTGTTCTCTCCTGCCGCTGCCCATAAGCGCAGCCCTGGTATGGTCAACCAGGAGCACATCCAAGCCTCGTACGTCTCATTGCCCTCAGTACTGCTTGGCAGGAAGGGAAAGGATGGAGCAGGACAGCTGTTAGCTTCGTTGTGTCCCAGTATTCCCCTGAACTATCAAAGCATGTAAATGCCACTTTCTTTTCTTGCCTTTTAACACTGAAGATTAGCATTAAATTAAGCAGTTAAGGCCTGGTGTTCTTGTGGGCTTTTAAGGAATAGTCACTTAAATATGCATTCATTTTCCGACATATAGTGAAGTCAAATATTAGTGTGTATCACTATATGTAAGTGCATTATGTTTATCAGTCGTCAGAATACTTGCATTTTAGAATATTTGAACTTTTACTCTAAAAG
>JANZLQ010000031.1:21875435-21907531 GCA_026212715.1 Elanus axillaris | reverse complement strand
GGATTAGATCTCTTAATTTATAAATATCCTTAATCATGGAACATCTCTCATTTGAGAAACTGATAAAATAACAGAGGAGTAAGTAAGCAACTGAACTTGTTCAGTACTGAGAAGTGTGTTACCTGTATTTTCTTAGTCCTGTGCCAACTGCAGGAAGCAAATAGCATTGGGTCTCTGTCATTTGATATCATTATAGTGAAGAAAGTTATTTTAGTAAAGAAACACAGTGCAAAAATAAAAACATATAAGTACTCTGCCTACTTATAGAAATGCAATTAATAACCAGTTGCTTTAAAAAACAAAAACAAAAATCAGTGTCACTCATGGATATCACAAGATCAGTTATAAAATCATACAATCATTCAATGAGCTGTAAAAGGAACAGAGGTTATCAAGGAACGCTATTAAAATTCAAACTTACTGCATGTAATCACAACATATATGTGAATTCTCCAAGTCTGTAAGTATATAAGGAATTATTGGCAAAGCTAATAATTGTTTCCTCTAGTTGTTGAACTCTATTTTTCTACTTTTTAAAATTACTTAAAGTTGCAGAAGGTGTATTTTAAAAAACCCCACCCTCTGCCAGCTGCACAAAGAGGTCAGAAATAGTATATAATTATTGCTGAGCTAATTGCTGGCTGCTAACATACATACAGACATACAGTATTCAATTCAGACATTATCACAATAGTGGACAATTAGGGCAAATCCACTGACAGATAAAATGCAAATAGAATTTTTAAACATAGTACTCTAGTGGCTTTTTAATTTTTTAATAATCTTAGAGAAATTGTCACTTCTATCTTTAACCTTAGAGATATATTCTAAAAGGGTGGCTAAGTCAGAATAACAGTTGCAAATTCCTTTTGAAAGACTATGTTTAAACACAAAACTATTTATCGTAAAATCAGAGATTGTGTTTTCCTTCCAGTTTTTCTGAAGTTATAAAATGAAAACTAGATCCACAACAAATACACATTATAGAAATAAAATAACCTATACTGTATTTGTAACATATTTCTCGATATCAGCCTGATTTAGTCCCCATTGAATTTTATTAAATTAATCCACTTTTATTTTTTCATAAGTGTTCTTAGGGAAAGACAAATATTTTTTTTAATGATGTTTGGATTTTTTTGTGAAGCACAAAGATGAGCATAGAAAGCAGAAGTCTGCTTTGGAGAATGTGTTCTACTGTTATTTCCTGACTTCAAACTATCCTCCTGAAATACCATTTTTGGTAAAATATGGGATCCTTTAATAAAAATTATGTCTTTCTGTATTTTGGGGAAATAAGGTTGATTTCAGAAATATTTATTCTGTTGTTCAAATATCTTAAGACATAGAGGGATATATGAGAAGATAACATAATTCAAAGAAATGTATAGCAACAGTCTGTGCACTTCATGACGCTTAAGGCTATGATGTCTCCTCTTGAACTTTAAAAAATTACTGTAGCAACACAGCAATGGGATGAAAAGCCAATAGTCTGTCTGTACTTTTTATTTATGAATGTTGTTAAAGAATTGTCAGGATGATGGAAAATCATTCTTTTTGTGTGTATTTTGATACAGATTTCTGATGGTCTTATGTTCTAAACGAGCAAAAACTTAGAGTCACATCTTCAGGGTTTTGATGCAGGAGGAGCACTGGCTAGTTATATTTAAGTTTAAAAGACATTACTGCTCTACAGGTATATCCCATTTTGGGGTTTAATTATGCATATTGGAGTTTACTTAGAGCTTTAAAAGTCAAAGAACTCACAGGCAGCTAAAATCATTCAAAAACTTTCCATGGTATATTAAGGAGTAAGAAATCCTTTTTATTTGTAGAGAAGAAACAGAAAAGTCAGAAAAATAAAAGCTTGTATTTAGAAGTCAAAGACAGGTAAGGATAGACTTTGCTTCCTCAGGACACATCTGTATGTACATTTAAACACAAGAACCTTACTGGGACCTGTTTAAGGAGCCCTTTGGCACACGCAGACACCAACCCCTTCCCAACACTTGATTTTCCCTTGCTTTACAAATCAGAGACAATACCTCTTAAAAGTCTTTTACAAACTTCTGGTTGTTTTTCAAAGTTTATGATTTATTTTTCACTCAATACCATGGCTGTGATTTATTGCCTGTTTCACAGGGGGAATGAGACTTAAATTGCTAAAGGCAGATGTGGGGAAGCTGGGAGCAAGCATTTGACGATTGATTTCAGGGATATAGGGAAGCTTTATGGGGGCCATATCTGATAAGGCTAACTCTACTTGGACAAGAAAAATGTCTTTTTTTCAATATGAGCTCAGATGGATGGACTTTGAATTGTTCAATTAGTAGTGAAAATGACACTGAGTTTTAAGCTGAAGGTTGTGAGATTGATCTAAATTTCATAGAAGTCAGCGAGCGTATGCCACTTGCTTTCACAGATTTCAGGTAGTTTTCAAGGCTGTCAACCAGGACAACAATTTGGGGCTCCTGGCAGAGTTGGAGGGAGAAGTTGGAAAAACCGAATAAATAGGTGAAATTTGCCCAGTCTTTCAGAGGAAGAGCAGGGCCTGCCTCTGCCTAAATCTGAAATCAGGTCACCTGTATGACTGTTCCCATTAAATGCTCACGCAGGTATGACCTGCTGATTTTGACTGACTGGAAACTTTAGAAGAGTTTCAGCTCAGCATTTCTGACTTTGTACCACAGTTCATAATACAACGTAAAAGAGTGAGGTACGCTGGCATGGGATTGTAGGGTCTGGTGCCAAATCAGAGCATCCTTTGCAACTTGTTGCACAAAGGAGAGCTCATATGGATGTCAGGATTCAGCTCACAGTGTAAAATTGCTCCAATTCACCTCTATACATGTGTGCTGAAAGGTCTGCTCGTGTCAGCATCCGTGCATTTGTGTCAGTTTTGGTTGGTGGTTGTTGGGACAGACATGTACCACAGAAATAACAGGCTTTGGGTTGTAACCTCAGTATTGTAACTTTGAGAGGCCTCTGGTACTCAGGAATAGGGCTGTAGTGAAAGCTCACTTCTTGGGTGCAAGAATGATACTTTTAGTCATTTGTGCTGTAATGTTAGGGCACTGCATCCCTCACCTTAAGGCAGTTTCTCCCTGCTAGGTGTATTTGTAGCACATTGTTTGAAGCCAGAGTCTCTGCCTCTGCACAGGGCAGAGTTTTCCATGCTGAGGGAAAGAGCAGGATTATTAGCTGTTAAACATATAGGTGATGATCTTATTAAAATCAATGTACCAGGAGAAGGTACTGAAGTGCATTGCATTATTCACATAATATAGGTGCCTTAACAAAATATTTACATGTATGCAAATTCCCTGTTGTTCCATTCAACCTCTAAGCAAGGCATGTTCAGCATGGATTTGACACACGGTGTCATATATGTGCAAATGCGTGCACACTTGTTTGAACACTTCGACCATGGAGACCAACTTGTTCTGCTTCCTTGAGTGGTAGTCTGCTGCTGTGCTGGCTTGTCTTATGAAGCTGCTATGTGTTACGCTGCCATGATAAATTATAGCGCTCACTGATTATCCACTGTCATCTGGCCTCTGGTCACTGGAGTGAAACCAATGAAAGATCACATTTCTTCCTACTGTGTTGCTATAACGCAACCTTACAATGCTGCAGGGAAAAACCTTATTATAAATTGTTTTATTCAGCCATGCTTATAATGCTACCTCTACTGAGCCTGCAGCACAGGACATCCAGGTAGAGCAGAATAACCCAACTTTAATTTTGCTCCACATATTCGACCCTCTAACAGCAACAACAGTGTTTTGCCTCCTTGTTTGATTTTTTTGTTTAACGGGTGCTGGTTTTGTACAACTTGTCTGAAAGCCACTTTAAGTCAAATGTTTATGTAGTTGTTTAGTAGTGCTAACTGTTTAAATGGAAAATCATTCTTATGTGCTGAATGAGAGTGGAAGGCAGTAAACTATAATGACAAAAGCCATCATAAGAAGAGATTATGCTTTTGTTACAAAACCATGCTTGAAGTGTGGCCTCAGTCCAAAGTGGGGTATTCTGACAATGGTGTGGAAGGGTGGGGTTGGGGATAAGCTTTATCTGAGAAGGACTTGCATATAAATTTTTTTCAATTCATGAATAATAAGTCATATTTTCTAACATCAGACAGAACAGACTGAGGCTACGATTATAGCCTTGCTAAGTTATTTTGCTTTGTGTATTAGTACCATGAATAAAGATTTCTGTAGGTCAGATGATGTTTCATTTATACCTTTGCAACATCACTGTGTGTACCCTCTGGCCGTGGTTATAGTCCAGTGGGGTTGGCCCTGACATTGGAATTTAATTATCAAACAGTGCCTGATGTGTGAGCTACATTCGAATGCAGTCTGGGTTGTTTTGCTAGTGTGGGCTCTGCAGTGCTAATAGAATAAATAATAATAATAAAAAAATAAAAATTGAATGAATGAGTTCAGGAATGCCAGTGATGGCTGTGGCAGAATACTTGTCTTGCATTAGCTGTGTCTATGTTTCATCTCTGAACTTTTGATACAGTTCTGCTGCCCAGCACAGAAGCCCCCTGCCTGACAGGCTGTCTCCCAGCAAAAGCAAGACCGGACCCAACATATGTAGGTACTGTGGATAGTCAGACAGTTTTGGTTTCTCTCCTACTGTAACACACCTGGGCAGATGTAGCCTATGAATACTGAAATTATAAATATTTTACAACACCAGAGCACTGTAAGAAAGGCTTTTTGGCCTTATTTTACAGAACAGAGATAGGTATATTTCTCAACAGCTGTATCTGTAATAAAAATGGAAAAAGAAAGAATGAATGCAGAACTTGAACATATCCTTTATCAGCAATTGGTTTTACATTGTGTAAACAAAAATAGCTTGAAAACATAATTTACAATTAAACCCAAATGCATTTTAAATGCAACAGCACATACTTGCTTAGCAGGAGTCTGTGTCATGTTTGTCTCAGTATTTCAGACAAATGCTGATTATACAATACTTGCTGTCTCTGAATGACACTCATAGATCCTTAGAGTTAGAGAAGTCCTCTGTTTTCACTTTATGTTCCGAAAATTTAACAAAGGGTGGAAGCAGGTGTGTCACAGTTGCCATTTTCTTCTCTGCCATGTAGACATTTGTTTTGAACTTGAATGTGGTGAAGCAAACCACCCAACCAAGCCAGGCAAACCTCCTTCATTCTTTTGCAAATGAATTGCAAATCTGGGGCTCTGCAGAAAAAAATGCTCCAATATTTAAAGCTGCAGGTGTATGAGCAGTGTGGTATTTGGCATGGCTTTCCTACTGATGCATTACACCCATGTCTGGTAATTGCTGGTATTTTTGATTTGTATTTGGAATCCCAGTTGACAAATGAGATTCTTCACCTGAGCACAGAAGTCAAAGGGAGAAGTGTAGAGTCACCACTACATCTTTTGTCTTGAATGTGTCCTCAGGGAAACTTCAATACCACGTAAAAGGAAAAACAAACTAATATCTTTAATAACTGCAATTAGTCAGGGTTTCATTGTTGCAAGTCACCTGAAATGTGACACCTTCAGCAACACTGGAGGCATCCCAAATATAAAACCTACTGGATCAATATGTGTTCAGAGAAAGCAGATGTATCTCTTGTCACCAGCAGTATTTCCTGAATAATATCTGCTACACCTTGGTCCTCCTTTCTGACCTGAAATTTCAGTTCCCATCTAATTCCATTTTCCAATAAAAGTTGACTTCTCCTAGCATCTTTATTATACGGAGATGCCAAATAGTCTATGATTTAGCTTGTCTTTTCCATGTTTAATTTCTGTAGACTACATCCAGAGATACTTGATTGACTGATGTTAGTCAATTCTTCCTAATGGGGCTACTGGGCATTGCAGTGCCAAAACGCTTCAAAAATTAATTGGAAGCAGGAGGAGAGGAACAGCTTACTACTCTGTGGCTTCAAAGTTGTGCATAGGAAAATTTAAAGTGAATAGGTCCAAAATAACTTCAGTGAAGGCAAAAACCTGGGAAACACACAAAATGTTTTGAGGCTCTCAGATGAAATGCGAGCCTGACTTTTTTTTTTTTTTCCTGTGAGCAATAACTAAATTTTTATTGACAAATCAAAGCCTTTAAGTCATAGTAGGCAAGTTACGATTCCTATGTGAATAAACTGGTACTTTTCAGCTTTGCTATCTCCTCTTCATAGCTGTTAGAAATAGGCCTATGGAAGGAAAAGGTTGTTTTGGTATGATAGTTCATGTATTTTCAAAGTATAACTATTGCTCTACTTAAACTTTGTGAGAATATATCCTGGTATCTTTTCTACCTGCAACTTACTTTGCCCTCAATTATTCTATTTTCTTTTTTCCTTTCCTGTTCGATAGGTAGAGTGTGCCAATTTTTACAGATAATTTCATAGTTGTGTTTTAGATAAATGTTCGACTTCTGGATAGGAAATAGAACAAAATATGATACAGTAAGATAGCAACTGTATTAGGATTTTTCTGTACTAGAAAAGAGGTAATTAAGGTCAGAATTGTTTTGTTTTCTTTTTCTTTCTCTCTTGTCAAAACCACAGAAATGTATTTTCACTGTGTAGTAGAAAACACGGTGAAATGTCTCATTAGTGTTTTTATCTCCTCTTGGGATTTATGACTTCATGCAGTATTTTACTTACCAAAGGTGCTTCTTGGGAAACAGTGCATGTATGTTGTTTAACAATTTGTGTTATGGTTAAATACATAATATTTATTGCATATTATTACATATAATTATATATATTTCAATATATTACTGTTTAAGTTTATGTATAGTTTATGTAACATGTAGACAGCAATAAAAATATCAGATGCTGTTTAGAAATTATGTTTCAAAGTAACAGTATAGCATATTATCAGTGGTGAAAGAACTGAGAATCTCTGTGTGTAGTGTAGCGGATAAGATTATTCAAGTTAATTAATTTATTAAAAACATTGAAAAATGAGAAGTTGGTTTTCTCACATTGTTTACCAAATATTTAAGCAGTTGATGGTTGCCTATGAACTCCATCAAGAAAATGTGTACTTTCTGAACTGAAACAATGTATGATTAAAGACTGAATAATTGGTAAATTCAAAGTGAATTATTATCATTCTTATACTTAAATGTAATCCTCAGATAAATCCTTATTGATGAGTACAAAATAATATGAAATAACTTTCATGCACTTTTTCATTCTACATAATATAATCTGCAGAGCATCAGAAAGACCTTAGGCCTCTAAGCATAACAAGAAAAAAAAACCTTGGTGTAGAAAGTTGAGTCTTGGACTTATTGTCCTTGTTTTGTTGATGTGTTTCTTCTACTACACTAAAACTGGTATATTGCTATACATCAAGCTTTCATGTTGTCTTGTACAAAAAACAGAGCTACTAATTTCTTATGATGAAGAGAGACCCTTTTTGGGTCTCTATTACCAGTGGAAAACAAAATGAACATAGTATGTGGGGACTCTCTGTCACGTCCCAATTTCTCAGGACAACAACTCAGGTTTGCTGATTCCCAGGTCAGGATTAAGGTGAAACAACACCAGGGATCCTTTAACTTGCAAAACTCAACTTTTATTTGCTCACAACAAGAGTTGGCATGCTCACAACAAAAATTGGCATGAAACTATGTCAGTAAACAGTGTAACATGTGCTAACCATACATCACCAAACATATACTACAGGCCTTGCTTATTTGGGGATCAGTTCAGGGCAGACAATAAGGCAAGCCTTCCCACTGAGTCACAAGGTTCAGAGCAGACCCCCTTACTTTCTAGATGACTCCTCAGAGAGGAGCCCAGGGGTGGCTGGATCCAGTCCTAGTCCCAGACTTGGTCAATGGTTTATGTCTAAAGGGATGAGGCTTAGGGAATACAGAAAAGGAAAAAGAAAGAGGGAAACGAGAGAGAGAAGAGAAAGATGTCACCGGTCCTGGGTCCAGCATTGGTTCAGTTAGCCAAAGGGTCCGGTTCCGGTGGGCTTGCGTGCCTGGGGCTTCAGTCTGTGTCCTTTTATCATCCTTGCCCCTCCTTCGGGCAGGCACTCAAACTGATTAGGCTAACTAAATTGGTGTCATGAGCAGTTTGTGAGCATTTGGGAAACGGGTTGGTGGGCTTGGGGGTTGTCTGGGGAATAGCTTCCCCTTCCCTGCATGGTGAGCTGTCCTGTTCAGCACATCAGAACAGGGAGCTGTGCACCCTCCGGCACATCCTCCTCCTCCTCCTGGGGCTGATGGATGCTGATCATCTTCTCTTTACCTGGGGTTCCTTGCTAGGCAGGGTTAGTTCTTATGCAGAGTTCGTCCTTAAGCAGAATTTGCCCCACAATGTTTGAGACATTAACTCTTTCAGTCTCTCACACTGGCATGCAATAATATCAGAACTTAATCTTATTTGTTTATATTTGTGAAGAGGAAATATAAATGGTTTTTCAGAATACCTGCAATGGAAGTGCAGATTGTACACTGGGCAAGCAATGTTTTCTTAATCCTTGGAAATCACATGCACTGGAAGGAATTTCAAATAGATTTTTGATTTAAGAAGGCTATGTATTTATTTGGCAATGTGTTGTATTAAAAGTATCCAAAAATGTTCCCATTGGTGTCTGTGGCTAACAGAAATCCCCAGGAGGTTTCCACAGATATTTGGAATGTCCTAAGCTGAAAGTATTTAAAATAAAAAAAATTTTCATGCCCATAAAGAACTGAATTAATTATGCCTTAGAGCAACTTGGGCCTCTGTATATGGTGAGGTAGACAGTGGAAAAATATTCTTCGTGCCTACAGTATAGGATGCAATATTTCCATCTTGTAGCGTTTAGTGTTAATAAAATGCCTTTTGCAAAGTTCATTTAGTCATGGGCATTTTCATGCTGCCACATGCTGGCTGTACAGCATCTTTGGGAGAATAAGAGAGGTAGGACAAAGTAAAATATTTGTAACTTCTTGGGAGAGGGAGTGGGCGTTTCAGCTTCTGTTTCCATTTCTTCTCATCTTAATTATGACTCTCTAAACAATAATTTCTATTTTTTTCTGCAATCTCTTTAAATTTTTACTTTGATTGTCTGCTGTTCTGAAATGGGAAGAGAGAAGGCTGTGATTCTTCCTGAGCTTCTTCATATGTTTAAGACAATGCTACAATTAAAAAGTGCCAGGAAAAGCAAGCATGAATAATGCCTGTGCTACTGAATGCTGGGTCTGATCCAAGTGTTACTTCTTGCAATTACGGATCTTCTGAAAGTCTCTAACATTCACCATAGTGAAATGGGATCTGGATAGCAAATACAACAGGCTAGAGACCATGTCAACGAGTAAGCGATCGAGACTTCTGTCCATCCCTTCTATAGTCTGCAACCAGCAGACCGCTCCAAGATACCGCCCTTAAAAGAGTGTGTTGCTCAGAGGCTCTGATATTTATGCTTCCATGAAGTTATGGTTGCTATTTATTCAAGCTTGAGGGTTTTAACGAAGTACTTATACCAGTAGTCCTTTGTGCCAGATAGCGATTAGTAAAAAGAAGGAAAATATGGAAAGGAGTGGTGACCAAATAACCAGATACAACCACTGCAGATTAAACTAACTTGGACATATTTTTTTTCTGAGTATTTCACTAGTAGTTTGTTATTTAGGTTGCTAATGTATGCTTTCACTGAATAAACATCTTAAAATTCTGTTAATTAAAAAGAACCTCTGTACCCATTAATGTTGTAAGCATTTATAAACATAACTCCAGCTTAATGGTAGCTGCTGCCCTTTGGCTTCATGAGTGGAATGAGGGAGAGAATATGCAACTGATAATTCATCTTAAATAATGCAGGCTTTTCTTTTGACTTCATCTCATAAACACTAAATTAGAACTGAATATACTTAAGATGAAGGCAGCAAGGACATTTGTGAGCATGGAACATCTTTGGTCTGAGAAAAGACTAGGGTAGGACTTTGCTTATTGGACTGAGTTGTATGAAGGAAGGGTGTTTGGAAAACCACAATATGAGGAAAGGTAAACAGAAAGTATTTTTTTCCATGATAGAAAACCAGAATTATCTCAATAAAATTATCAAGTAAACTTCTCAAAGAAATAAGGGGAAGTATGTTTTTCAGGCTGCAGGTAATTAAAATCTGTGGAACTCATTGCCAGAGACTATGGGTGTGGAGGAAAGCATAAATAAATCAAAAAAGAAACTGGACAAAGTCAAGAAGTATATGTCTGTCACTCTCTAATCAAACTTGATAGCTGTGAGAGACTCTTTAGCTAAGAAATCTCAAAGCCTTTCACAAGCAGAGGCTGGCAGGCTGGGCAAGCGGTAAGCTCCATTAATGCTTTCTTACCATTCTTGTGCTTTTCCCATAAGCATACAAGGTTGACCACTACTGAAGATTTGATGCTAGACAAGGTAGGCATTTGGTCTGTGTTAATATGTGAATTCTTCTATGCTTAGGAAGTATTAAATAGTCTCATACTGGTGTGAGCTGTTGTGAAGGACTTTGAAGGGTGCAAGAGATCCTGGCAAGGACTGGTTGGATGTCAGGGACACTTAGCTGTAATGGCGTTGGTTTGCCTCTTGTAGCTCTCATAGAAGTTTTTCTTGTAAGAGTAATAGACATAAAGGTAGAAGAGGCTGCTTACTTTTTTCTCTGTTTCCAGTATCACACATTCAAAGCATGAAATGGAATTACAAATCAGTTCTACATCTCTAAAACATGATGCTAACTTAAAATTCATGATACTTGAAGGAGAAATAAATGTTGGGTTTCTTTTATTTGTCTTTCTGATGTTTCAACCTATAACATTTGTATAATCTTCCTTGAAACTATATCTTTCCTCTGGAGGCATTTCAACTCTGGAAAATTGAAATTCTTATGAACCTAGAAACGAGGACATTAAAAACCTCACTAAATTTCCTAAGAAGTGACAACAATTTCTGTGTTTCCCTGAAGGTCTGCCCCCTCACACTTAATATATACAAAGTGGCTTAATAACCTTTTGCAAAATAACCCAGGTAACCATCAGCAGAGTGGAAGTCTTGGTTCTTTAGACATTAAACTGAACCAAACATGCATATGACCAGCAGCTGTGACGATTGCCCTTGTGCCCTTGTGTCGGGTGGTCCTTCCATTCTCCTGCCACATCACTTGAGCTGCTGCTGGAGCGGTACCTGATCCTTCTGATGCTGCTGGAGGCACATGTCAGAGCTAGCAGAAAGCTGACAGAAACTAATAATACCTTCCAGTAGTGGCTGATTTCATTAATGCTGAAAATACAAGGTGTTCAGGCTGAAGAAGTTGAATTCTTCTGCAGTATAGGAACCAAGGAAGTATTTTTAAGGATGCTTGCCACCTTTGGAAACAGGTTTCCCCACAACAGCTGGCTTCCACATGGGTAGGGGTAGAAACGGTGGCAAACTTTCAGGGGGTTATAAAATTTAAAAACAAGACAGACTGAAGAAAGGATGCAGGAAGCAGAAGTGATATAAGGCTGCAAAGATGGCCAAAAGAATGATCCCATTAGGATTTCTTAAGCATGACTGATATTATCACACATTTTGGAGAATGGAGGTGTTCGCTTTCTGATTCAAACTCTTAAGTTAGTGAATTTGCATAGTGGTACCTGAGGGTTGTGGTGGTGGTGGCTGTTTTAGTTTAAGATCATTTTATTATCTGGATATAAAAAGTTTGAAACCTAGCAATGTGAACTTGTAACTTTTTTGATGCTTCAACATGGCAGTATGGTGCTAGTTTCAGAGGAGTGTTACAGAGGCAATCAAAATGAACACGAGTGTCAGCCTCATTTCAGTAACAGTTGGTAGAGAAATAGAAGAAATGGTGTTTTAATTATTAGCAATGAGACTGGTGATTAAGAATGGCTTGATGGAGAAATTTAACATAAGAAGCCACAGCTTAGTGACTCTACATGATAGATACTGACCTAATTTTTGGCAACGAAAATCCATAAACATCAGCCTTGATATATCAAATCCAGCATCTGGTAAGATGTCTTATAACTTTTAAAAATTAATGCACAGAGGGATGAAAAACTACTGTACATCAGCATGCATTTGTTTTCTGTCTAAATGCAAATGTTACATCCTCTAACCAGCCCATAAATATATTTTAGAACTTAAAAAGAAAATTAAAAAATCTTTCATAGTTGATGTGGCGTTGGTGGCATCCCAATATCTCCTTGTTTGTGATGTTATATGCTGTTTGTTTAAAAAAAATCCCTGTACATATATGTTTGTGATTGTCTCCACCAGTCAAAAATCATTCTTTATTCAGACGAATAAGCAAAGCTTCAGATTTATTAATATCATCTTAATGTTGCACTGAAAAGGGCATCACGTCCCTGGTTGAAAACGTGATAACTTCAGGGAATTTGTGACCATCATTGCTTTGTCATTCTAAGGACATTGATTTTTTTATTTATATAAATCTATAGCACAAGGTTTGTGGCTCATTGATTTGAGTACTGAATGCTTATATGGAAACAAGTAAATGCCAAACTATAGATGAATTTAAGCTACTAGGCATACTTAAGTAGGCGCTGGGCATCTCAAGACTGTTTGAGAAGTCTGAATGTTGTGAATCTTTCTCTGAACACCCTTTGCGAAAATCCAAATTTTTGCCTAGAAAGTCTTGTGTTTAGTGATCCAGCTTCAGCATTCTTAAAGATAGACATCCGAAGACATAGGTAGCTATATTATTTCTGTGGCAGCAACAATCACTAAATGAAAAATTGTTACTGCAATCTTTTATTTTGAAAATAGCTGTACTTCTGAATGTCCTCTTTCTTTCTTTTTCCACCCCCTACCTCTGCCCCCCAGGTTTAGGAGATCCTAAGGATAGACAGTGTAAAAATTTAAAATGCATAGCTGCTCTGTGCAGTGAATAATTACTGCTACTGCTAAGCATTTGTTCTTCCTTTTTGCTACTTTAAAAAAAGAAGGCAAAAGTATGCAGGATTTTTTCCCATACAGTAATTACTTTGGAAATGCTATAAGTAATTAGTGTGTCAAAGCTTGCATTTTAGTTTAAAATATGAACTAAAGCATTAATAAAATGCAGTCAAAAGTCCAGAGCAGTTGCACACTGTAAAGCAGGAAATCTCCTCCACACAATAGAGATTAAATGCTCCCTGTGCATACTGTATTCTGCTCAGCCCTCTGCATTTGGAGCTGGGACTGTGGCAGTCGTTATCTCTAGCAGGTTCCTTGGTGATTTTCAAGCCCTGCACTACCTACCCAAGTGGCAGTGACACCAGCTTTCAGTGAAGCCTTATTACTCTTAAAAGAGCAATTTGGTTGGTTGCACAGCTATTAGGATCAGACAGTCAGGCTTAAAGCTGTCAGTACAACTGCTTCTCATCTTTTTTCACAATCCTGACATCTTTTCTCTTTTCTGCTGGACACAAGCATTACTGTTTTTATCATTTTCAATCAAGCTCATGCTGCAAGCTGAGGAATATATTCCCACAGAAACCAAAGTGAGGAGCAGAAATTATTTTATAGCTACTGTAGTAACAGCGGTGCAGGCTGCATGTTGTGTGGGAGAAACCAGATCAGTGAGAAATGTGGCTTTCCTCAGGGCTACATCATTGAGATATTACTTCAGCATCTAAGGAAAGCAAAGCTACTCCTTGCCCTGATTTTTCAATGATTAATCACTCCTTAAGCAAACAGAAAGTGGGGGAGAAGATGTAAGATTTTTTTTTTATTATTTTTTTTAAATAACTTGTGGAAATGTTATCATCAGTGAAACAGGGGAAAATCACTATGCTTGAACTTATTTTCATTTTGATGTTGCTCTTCTCTGGACCAACCCTCAGCAAGCTTAGCAGGACCAAAGGCAAACACTGGAAGGGGGGTAAGTGGAAAGAAAAAGTTTTGTAATGGATGTTTGGGTAAGATTCTAAAAAGCTGTATTAAAGGTGATCTAAGGAGAATACCTATGCTGTTTTGAGTGACTCAGATTTCAGGTTGGCATGTGGGCTTGCAATAGGATGCTAAAAAGAGAGCATGGAGTTTAATTTTTCTTGTTAGTTTGCTTAACTGACTTTGTAAGGCATCTGTTCCTTGCAGAAATTTTACATTGCGTTATATTATTAGCAGAGTAATATTTAAGGCCTTTATACAAATAAATGTATGCCATTTAGAAACTGGTGGGGTTTTGGACTGTGAGATTTCAGATTGTTCTTTTCATTATGGAGACTCTGGGACAGATGCTTGTGGCTTTATTGCAAGACATGTTGCCCCCATCATAGGGGGGTTATAGTGTTGGAAAGGAAGAGGAAGGAAGAAGAGAGAAGGAAAGCATGCAGCTTATTTTGAGTGCAGAATTGTTAGTGTATGTGGTAAAAATGACTAGACAGACATTTTTTTAGAGTACATGAATGTTGTGAAATGCACTGCCAGCAGCACTAATTGGCTGACTGGCTATGTCAGTGTTGATGTGTTAATAAAGATAAATTGCATTAACTTTATAAAAAAAATGCTGTGCTGAGAAAACGTTTATGATTTTTGAAGGCAGCAATCCATTTTCCTCTTCTGTTAAAAACTGCTGAGGTGATTTACCCTATATGTGCTGTGAACAGTTCACTGAATGTGCCTTTTCAAAAAGTTCACTTTGTTTTGCTTCCTTGCATAACATTTGTTTATGGAAAACATGGGTTATCGAGGTCTCATAATCAAATAGCTCAGTGAGCATAAATGGTACCTCATAAATATTTGGACTGTGGATTGTAGATAGCTTGATATTTTCATCCTGGTTGTTTCTTGATGTTACTGATTGGAGGCACCCCAAGATTTTTTGTTTTGTTTTTTTTTCTTCTCCTTACAAGTGTTGCCACAGCATGGTGTGTTTATCACAGCTTTAATACCACTTTCAGTTTTCCTCTGCTGTTAGTATTGTGATCTGAGGTTAAAGAGTAGCATCAACATTAAAAAGAAGTTTTAATAATTTATCACAACATCTCAGCAGGAGACTCCTCCCTCCCCTGTCTATATTTCCTTTTGTTGCATTTAAAGATATCACAAATCTTCCACCTACTGTACCTTCAAGGGAAAAGTTGCAGCACACACTTAACCTGGACTGTTAATGCAGCACAGTATATCTAAAAATTATTTCCTGGTCCTGTAAATCACATTATCACATGTATTTCGCAGTGCTGCTGCTGGATATCCTCGTTGCAAATTACAAGCTGTTATTTACTCTGGGCAGCATGACCTCTTCTTAGAGGCACGTGAGTTAGGAATATGTGTCACTCTCAAGTTCCTGGGATTTAAAAAAAATCTTTTAACTTTTCTCCCTTTCTCCCATTTTCAATTAAACCTGGTAAATGAGGGGTTTGTTGCTTCAGTCTCTTACATACTCTCTGACAGAGGCAAAGGGCTCTACTAAAGAATTTTTATTATGGTAGAAAATAATCCCTGAATCTGACTGCAGAAAATAATACCTTATTATGGGGGTTTGCTTTTCTTAGAAGCGTTCTTTGCAGCTGAAACCAAATGTAAGGAAGGTGCCTGTTTCAAGGAGACTAAGGAACAATTTGTCTTGTTTACTCACAGCTCTTGATCCAGCCAAAAACTAGGCATACCTGCTGTACAGTAGTTTTTTCATATGTAGATGTTATTACAAGAGTGAGTGTGACTTGAAGATGATGCATGCTTTCCCATGAAAGTTTCAAGTTCAGGATGTGTAAGAATCTGCATGTTGTAGTGTCATGTAGCCCAAGCATTTCTGATCTCCAAAACATACTATATGCACCTCCTTTTTCCTTAAACATTAGGGATCAGCTTTTGCTTATACATTAATGATGCAAGTTCTTCTTTGTTGGTGTCCATGTGGAATTCATGGTGTCACTGGGTGAAATTTTGGCATGCAAACTTCTCCACTGGAGCGTCCATCCCAAAGTGGAAACAGATTATTATTTTTTTAAATTTTTTTTTAAATATATATAAGAGCTTCAGAAGAGCTAGGCTCCTCCACACTAACTTCCAGCTATACTGTTCAGAGGAGAAAGGTGATGCTGGATGCATGTATCTGGAAATGCATTGTATGAATCGTAGTATAGTTATACTGAAGTTAGTTTCCACAGTGGACAGTAATAGTTGATTTAGACCATCCTCTAAAGTTTTTCTATACCACATTTTGTTTCAAGAGTACTGCAAAATATAAACATCTTTGAATAGTGCTGTTCATCCATGTAAGCCCTGATCATGATCAGTCCAAATGCAGGCTAATGAATCTGGAAATTCTTCTGGTATAATTTGAAAAAAAACCCAAACTTTGCTGAAGTTAGAGGCTCTGGTAAATCATTTTCTGTGGACTTGCTGTGTAGTTCCTTGTAATTACTCATGAGAAAAACAACCACTTTCACCTTGATTTTTTCTCCTTGGAATTTACTCTACAAAAAATGGCTACCCATATACAACTAAAATAAATAGCATTATGGGTAGAAATCAGCTCTTGATTTGGTTGCAGTATAAGTGTCAGGGAATTAAATGAGTCCCACACATGGGCCTGGAAAAATGTAAAGATACCATTTTCTTTTCTGGCTGTTTTTAAGTCTGCACTCCAGAAAACCTTTTGGAATAATTCATTGGAATGCAGGGTCTGAATGTGCCTTGAACTCGGATTTATAAACTAATGATCAAGACAAACTGGAATCTAAAAGCAGAACCTGAATGTACAAATCAACTGGATTTTCTTTTTCCCTTTTAGCCAAAATAACACACCATGGTTCACATTTTTAAGAAGGATTTATAATATGGAGAACAAAAAACTGGGAAAAGATTAAGTAGTCTTTTGAGTTTACTTTAAATCAGAAAGCAGATTTCAAGTGTTGCTAATGCTTATCCCCTCCTGAATTTGTTTCCACTGTGTTTTTACTCCATCACATATTATAGAGGTGGGGAGGAAATAAGTTTTGAGTGCATCCATCCATTTGCATGTGGATGTGCTTTGTGCCTGTTCAGCGGAGAATGTGGAGACTGGGAAGAAAACTGTCCATTTGTGTCATGCTTGGAAACCTTCCCAACACTTTGCTCATACTAATATTGTGGTAATAGTAATTCCTGACCAAGGAAAAATTGTGGCATGGGACTGGGGAACACAGTTGTCTAGACTGTTGCCGAGGGACCTGTTGCTGCTGGGACTTCAGCCTTGTTGAGGAGTTGGCAAGGGCAAGCTAATGCTTGTATGCAGAAACTCCTATGTGTAGTGGTTGGGTGTTTCTTCAGCTGACAAACAGAAAAACATGTAGGGTGAATAAAATAATGCGCGATTCTTTTCTGGTAGACATCAGTGTATTTTACAACTCAGTGTGAAGGCTGTGTGACAGAAAGGGTTCAGAGGAGAAGAGTGAGAGCATTAGGACAGTCGCTGCTCTTGGCAGGTATTAACCCTTCATTCGTCTTTGAAACAACCCACACATTTGGTCCAGGGGATAGCTGTGGAATCCCAGGCCATCAGCCACTTTTGAAGAGCCTGACCCTTTATGCAGTGGCCTCTGTAACTGGACCATTTTCATCTGATGGGCTAACACCCACCGCAGCCAAAAGACTGCAGGCTGGGCCATTGTGGGACAGTCTTTGGGCATGAGACACTCCATGGTGAGGGAGCGTGGAAGGGACTCTTTGTGTGCCCCAGGGTGCCTCTGTGTAGGAGCAGTATACTTACAGTGCCAGCAGCACCTCACAAGGGAAAAAAAGGCCTCCAGGGTTGGGGAGAGGAGTCAAAGATAAAAAGACTTCAGAGGGAAGGGACTAGAACTGGGGCTGGGAAATGCAAATTAAGTATGCTTTTTCCTCAAAGGGGTGTTTCCTCAGGTCTCCCTTGTGCTTCATGGAACAATTTTCATTATCAGAACTAAAAGTGTGATTGGATTTATTTATGATCAAATTGGAGAAATAAAAATAAAATGCAACCACAGTGCCACACCCTGCAGAGCTAGATGAGGACGGTGCCTGTCCTTTCTGTCTGCATGGAAGTGAAGCAATAATCTCTTTAATGACTAAATCAAAGTTTATTATGAAAGTGATCCAGCCTTATATTTCAGTTCCAATTTGAGCTCTATGGCAGTTTAATC
The DNA here is from genome assembly GCA_026212715.1 of Elanus axillaris. Classification (NCBI taxonomy): domain Eukaryota; kingdom Metazoa; phylum Chordata; class Aves; order Accipitriformes; family Accipitridae; genus Elanus; species Elanus axillaris. The sequence continues at coordinate 21,889,443 of JANZLQ010000031.1, read as the reverse complement.
ATTTTTATGGCAAAAGATAGCAGCATGAGAAATCTTAAGCATCACTGGCTAGGTGTTACTAGTAAGGGTGATACAAAGCTGTGTGCATGAGGTTATTTCAGCGTTCCTGCAGATTGACCAGCACATATATTATTTAGGATGCATGTAATATATCAATGCTGGTTTAAATGTTTTTAAAAGCATAATTCAAAGATTATCTCAGAAGAGAAAATTTCTATAAAGTTCCTTCCGTACACAAAGCAGCCACCCCTCAGACCTTCCAAATTTGGAAGTAAAGTATTAGATTATTAGAGTAATGGCTAGAGTTGGAGGTGTGTTACTGGACTGCTTCTAGGTGCCTGGTAGGTCTGGGTACCCAGACATCTTGGATACATAGGCATTTGCATGCAGAACAGCAACTTTTTGGTGCATACATACTAACTTTTGTGAAAATAAGGCCTTCAGATTTTCTGCATTTGTAAAGAAGAGTCTCTGCATGGTCACAAAGTCCCACAAATCAAGAGTACTGTGAATTGTTATAGACATTTAGATGTCTTCTTGGCAGCTGCTCAACAATACTATTCACTTCCCCCATGGGGAAACTTGCAAAGCTTTTTTCACCAAGAGGAACTTGTGTTCACTTGCCTCATGGCTGCAGGGTGGTGAGGATAAAGGGATGGAGGCTGGGGCCTCTGAAGAAGGGAAAGTAGAGGGGACGCATTTATGTGGACCCAGATAGCCTGGGCTTCACTGCAAAGCATAATGAGGCATGAGGGGTCTGGTTCGACGTGATGAGGTGGAACTTTCTATGTGGTGGTTGACCTGCATCACTTAAAAAGCACAGTTGTGCTGGTATGATTCACTATCTAGTGTATGTGATTTTGGGGGTAACACTTCATATAGTTTGCTATTTATCTAATTTAAATAACTTATTTTATGGAATTTCAAGGATAAACTGTATGAATTCTTTTTTAATACATTCTCAGGTATTGCATACATTAAGAGTATTACATCATGAGACCTTCAATATGCTGTTACACACTTGCACATTGGAAAAGATTATGAAATGCTGACCAAATGTTTCAAACTCAGGGTCCTAAAATTATTTCCCTGCATTTCATAGAAGTAACTTGATTTTGGGTAGCAAAAAATTCACAAGTTTTTGTAACTTCAGAGGAAGCTTAGTATCTTTGAGGAGGTGGCTTGTGCATAGATAAGGATCTAAAAACCTAATTTTAGAAACTGAGGACTGTAAGTGTGGATCTGCATTTTTAGTTTGACTGCAAGTGTATAAAGTATGTGACTACACACAGTATGTGACTTGATGTACTGAAGATTTTCTAATAGTTTTGCTTTGAATATACTTAAAAGGGAAAAAAGTATTTATTTGGATACTGAATGACTGTGAAATTAACTGTTTTTTATTCAGTCTTCTGTTTTCTTTAAAGTCTAGATTTAGCCCCTATCCCGTGATAACATGCAAATTTTTTACACCTTCTTTTACACCACCTTCTTCAGAGTAAAATCTGAATTCAAAAGGACTCTGCTGATGTGTGAAGCTTCCTGTACATATTTTGTTGGAGCATACACCCTTTGCTTGTCTATTTTTCATCTTGCTGAAGATATTTGAAATACCATAGAGAAGCCTAGTAACCTGTATTCAAACTCATACAGGCAGAGATGACAAAGATGGAAAACCAAGTTTGTGAGAGTTTTCTTCCCAGCTGGAAGGGAGGGAAAATGATCAGGTTATTCCAGTCATAATGGAGCAACTGTGGGAAGATGTAGAACAATTAAGATTAAGAAGAAACCAGTGCTGGCACAAAACCAAACAGTAAGAAATAAATGTAGGCTGGAAGCTTGAAGAGTCTTTACAACCATCATTGAGAACAGGCTGCCATTGTTTGGCAGATGAAGTCAGCCTGAGACGGGTTTCCACAGTCTCTTTCAACCTCCACCAGTCCTGGCTGCAAGGTCTTCCTCCACCAGTGCTACTGCTTGTATGTGTCTGCTGGCACCCCTATTCAGGGAGCTAATCCAGCTAGCAGTTAGCCATATAAGAGAGAGGATGGCATTCACCTAGCTTTTGGGATGCCTTCATTTGCACACTCTGAGGTCATGGGGGAACTTAGTATGCAAGAGGGCTATGGCCTCAAGGTAAGAGAAGAGGTTGTGATCATGGCTCGATTAAGGCTAGTTCAAGCTGATATATAACTTCAGTCTGCAGGTCTGGATTATCCAGATGAAAAAGAAGAAAAGAAAAATAATATTTAATAAGGTTGTGCCTTCTTTTGAATCCTGTGTCTACATCCTGTACTTGGAGCCTTGCTTGAAATGTTTGCTATAATATTAAAAAAGTATATTGATCAAATAGTTATAAAACAGAAGGAATATTTAAATACTCTTCACCCCCCACACGTATACACATCCCTCTCCTTTGGTTATTTGCATTTTTATTTTTTTTTTTGTAAAACAATTTTGGAACCACCATAAAGTGTCATTGACATTAGAAAACTAGCAAGCACAAGCAAACCCTCTTACTTTGGTCCACAAATGAAATGAACTCATGTAAATTGCCTGTTAGTTGTTGAAAGAGCACAGATAAGATGTGCTCTTTAAAATGATGAACAGGCTTAAACATATATCAGAGTGTCTGAGAAAAAGTTGTTTTGGCTTTCCCTTTCTAACAATTTTGAAAGACAATTATGTTTGTCAGTTAAACACTATTGGTTTTTTTACTTCAAAGTATGATCCAAAGAGTACTTAGAGGACATTAATTTTTTCAAAAGCTATTGCTAAATACTCCATGAAAACTTCTTTTTTTTTTTTTGGGGGGGGGGGATATGCTGTTTTTACAGATTATTTAGTTTGGTAAATGATACTCAAATTGCCAACAATGGAAAACTTGTTTTAGAGCTGCTGTTCAATAATGACAGCACCTCCAACAGAAAATACTTTTTCAGTCGTTTATATCTGAATCATAAAATCTTGTTCTTGGCTAAGTGGTGTCATGTTAGCTTTCATTCTAGCACTGATTTTGTCCTGCTAGTTTTGAAACTTCATCCTCTTATGCTAGCTGAATAGTAAAACAAATTGATGGTTGCATATGTGTTGCACAGAGAAATGAACTGCAGTAATTCAGAAACATCAAAAAGTTTTTCTTTTTTCTAAGGTTTTCCCTCAAAACTGGTGGGTTTTATTACTGTATTTCCTTATGTAAGGAAACTTAAATGAAGTAATGGAAAAAACAAGAAAGAGGGAAAATCCAGTTTTGTTTCCAGAGATGCTGATCACTCAGCAGAAGCTGCCAGAGATAAGGATTCTCAGCATTCACAAAAATCAAAGTTTTGAAATGACTAAGCATATATCTCCTCTTTCCTCTGGGCTCCAATGTCCTCTGAATACCAACTGTCTTTGCAGCCTCCCCATTTCCTTTCAGACATGGGCACACGTGCAGTTTCTGTGCTCGTGTAATTTGTGATGAGACTTCACCGGTACGATTCCTGCTGTGGTTCCAGGCACCGGCAAGGCTATGGTGGTGCAAGGGAGCAGCAAGCTCTTACTCTTCACTGTATTCCTCATGGAGGATGCTGGATGAGGATAGACAACAGTCCTCATGTTGACACCACATGTCACTTTAATTAACAATTAGCTTTCTACCGGCTGAATTTTGTGTGTTCTTTACAAGTGTATTTGGTTGGTTTTTAAAGTGTAGAGAGAGAAAATCACAGGGTTTTATCCCACTGCCTGAGATTGCTGCCTCTGGCTTGGTAATTTAACCTAGTTATAGGTCCATTGTACTGACAGTGGAAAAACAGACAAAAGGGATCCTTAGCTCTGTAAATAGGAGTAAAGGAGCAAATGGTTTGCTCCCTGCATACTGCCTTACTGAGAGAAGAAATGGAAGAGTGTAGTATTTGATAGAGAAAAATGAGAAAAAAGCGACAGAATTTTTCTGAAAACTGGAGAAAGTGTTTTTAAGAGAGGCTGAAGGATTTAGTCTGTTGAATTATGGAAATATGAGAAAGAGCTTTCATGCAATTTAATCATGTCACTAAATTTCTTCTCCTTTGAAGGTAAAGGGTCCTTAAAACTGTTATAGAAAGGTATTGCAGGAATAGATGAGTGAAAGCCCATGTCAGACACATCCAAATAAAGACAATAAACAAGCTTTAGATTGAGTATTTAAAAAAGCATTCTTCAATTATATTTTTAAATCTGTTGGAAATTTGCATTCCATTGTCATACTTTGTGTAATTAGCGCTTACTTTGAGAAACCACAGACACTGTTCTGAATTTCTTTTATATCTTGAAAAGATGCAGGGAGAGCCTGTTCTTCACTCATTACATTCAGCATTCCTTCTGGAAAGCAGCTGGGATACCTAATTTGCTGCTTCTGGTTTAAAAATTAGCATGCCATACAGAATATAGACCTTGGGAAATGCCCCAGGTTAAGTGTCTTTTGCAAATATGATTGTGTCTTATTTCTTGTACTTGCATGAGAAGAACTGCTGCATTTTGCTATATATTGGGGTATGCCTGATAGTAGTAACAGGCATGCACTCAGCATCTTTCTTACACTTGTTATAAGCAGGAGTAATTCCACTGAAGTTTATGGAATTAGGCCACTTCAAATTAGAGGAGAATCTGCTTTTGAGTCTTAGCTGTAATATCATCTATTTGATAATCAGTCATGGCAGTTCTCACCAGATAATGCTTGTCTGATAACAGATCTAGGCAGCTGGGGAAAGGCTGATCTGAAGACGAGAGCATGTAAAAGTCCTGAGGCTGATGAAAAATTGTGACACTGATGCAGTTCCCACTGCTGTAGAGTATTTCCCACTAGTTAAGGTGGTTTCATACTGCTAGCGATTCTGGTAAAGCTTGAGAATTTGTCTACAGTCCTTACTTGCTATCCATTGTTCTGCAATGGCTCTAAATAAGCTATTGTTATCTGTCCATTTGATTATCCATGGACTTGATATAGGTTCATACACTAGGCCAGAACATGTTTTAATGAATTACTATCTGCTCTGGTGTCAAGAATCACTTAATTCAATAGTTCAATTTATGTGTAAAGTCATTTCAAGGACATCATAAAACTTAGATTAGTAATACATGTTTAATAAAAAAAAAGAACTAATACATACTTAAAATAATTTAAGGTTACAGAGCATGGTGAAGGGTAAAGAGTTCATTAAAAATCTGGACAACAGTCAGTTTTCACATTTTCAATTTTTATTTTCTCTACTGCTAGACTGGTTTCTGCTTTAAAAAAAGTGACACTCTTAAAATGTGAATAATGTTCTTGCTGTTGATAGTCACTGTGCAAAAAAATTAAGAATTACTGCTTTGCAGAAATTTTATTTCCTTTTTTTTGAGTTGGAAACTTCTTCGTCTTTTGAATGTTGAAGATCAGCAGAAGGGAAATAGGAGGAGAAACAAAGAAATCAACCTTACTTAATTAATTCCTTGATGCTGTTGAATTGTGTCTTTTGAAGGAAAAATACCTTTTAAAGAGGAGGGTTGTGGGAATTCACAGAATCATTTAGGTAGGAAAAGACCTTCATATCATCGAGTCCAATCAAGTTGAAGAATGGGGTTGCAGTAGAGTTACAAAGGTAACTTCTGTAAAGTTGCTGGTGGAACCTTCTGGCACAGCGTATGAAGACAGAGACACTCCACAGTGTCTCAGGACAAAGACACAGGATTTTTGTACTCTGGTAAAAAAAGCCTCTTGGATATATTTACATAGAACTTAATTTCAACCTCTTTGTGTTTTAGGAGGAACACCTACTGTCTTTACTTTCAATTTTTAAAAAATTGTTAATGCATAGGTTTTATTATTGTGAGGAGGAGAAATTCTCTGTTTAACATGGTCTCACTTTACTCTTTCTACAGCAGTTCAGCACAGGTTATATTTCAAAATCCAGATTAATGGTATTTCACTCCTTGAGCTGTCTTAAGAGCCTGTTCTGCATATACAGCCTCTGGGCATCAGTGACTGGCATTTTTATATCTGCATGTTAGTTATGCTCTCATCTTCTCCTTTGATCTTCATGTTCAGTGCAGTTTCTTCTTCTCGTCAATTTTCTTCTCATTTTTAAAAGACCTTTTACAAATGGTTGTCTACAGAGGTTATTGATCAGAGGGTTCTTAATTTATTTCAATCAGCTTTAATAGCTTTTTCACTGTATTTGAATAAAAAACATTGCTATTCAGAAATGTTACTGTGAATTATTCCTGTAGAGATAGATAGATACAATATTGCAGACCACGAGGAAAGTGTAGACACATTTTTGTTCCCGGCAACATGTTTTACTTGATATATATTCTTTGGAAAATACGGCTATAGTATCTTGACTAATTTCCTTTCTGCTGCTCTTTGACAGTATATTATTGCTCTTTAATCTGAAAGGGACACAGTAATTGGTTAGAGTTTTTGTACCCTTAAAATTACAAAAGATGCATTGTCTTTTATGTATTCTCTGGTGTTTATAGCTATATCATAAATGTGCTTAAAGCCTAGTTTAAACAAAAGCTATATTACAGAGGCTTGCATGTGCTCTAAAAAAGTACAGCTCATGTAGAGAAAGTAAGATGTGTTGAGAACACAGATAATATAATGTATTATGCATGCAAATTTACTTGATCTGTATTGGTCTTTTCAATTCCCTTTCCAAACAATGAACATGGTAATTTCATTTTACAGATAATGTAGTTTGAGACCCTAAATCAGTTTAGCAGTACACATTTTTGATTCATGGCAAGGGCAGTTCCTAGCTCTAAATGTATCTATTCATAATCTCTACAGCAGAAATACAGCAGTGACTGATACATTTCATGGCACTTACATTGTCTTTGCATATTGGGAAAGATCACAAGATGATCTATATGATTAATCGATCACCAGAAAAGCTGTAGGCAGTCACAATGGGGTGAAATTTTGCTATGCATTTAGAAAGAAAAATAATTTGAAGAATCCTTTACTGACTTTCTGTGACCAGTGTCTTCCACAGATGTTGTGATTTGGGGTTATTTTATTATATTTATATTATTTTTTATGTGGGCATGTGCATGTGTATAATGTTATGTTGGATTCCAGTTTTGCATTATGGTATAAACAATGGCTAGAAGCAAAAAAACTTATGAATGAATATTTCTGATTTATTTCTCTATTGCCCTGCACATGTAAGTTGTGCATAGACTGATGACCATCTTGAAGATTGGTGCTTTTTGTTGCTTGTTCTGCAGGATGAATTTGCACCAATCCACACAACTGCTAATAAGCAGCTTGTCATCCTTTAGTAAATTATCCTGTTAGTTTTCAAAAACACTGTAGATATAGCCTTTTATAACAGCGTTAAAGATGCATCAAGAACTGCCAGTTAACTGGCTCAAAATGCAAAGGAGATGCCATTTGTATTGATTGCTATAGATTTTTGTCTTGTCTAATGGGATTTATATTTTTTCTATGAACTTGATTAAAAAAGTGAAAACAAATAATGGCCAGACAGAGCTAAGACATTATAAGTTCAAAAATAACTCAAAACTTTAAATTTCTCATGCATGCCATTGCATCCCTGGTTTCTAAGGCATCCAATCGCATCTGTCTTTGTGCCAAGATAGCGATGTTGAAACAGGCAGAAAACAGCATCCTTTCATTTTGCATTAAAGCACACAGACCAGCACTCAGCTTTGTGCATTTTGAACTCACTGCAATAAAAGTTTTAAGAGATAAGAAGCTTTTTCTATTTCAGGGTTGCCATTAGCCTGAATAATACATAAACATGGGAAAAGGTCTGAAGTCCTTTTGAGGATCACAGTATGGCTTCAATTAAATTATACATCATTATCACAGCTGCCAAGCCTGGTGTGGGATTTTAGCCCCCTATCTCACTAAATGTTCTATGTAGCTGTCTTGTCCAATTCTTTCTTCTTTTTTTTTTTTTCCTAAGCAACAATAGCACTCTTTAAAAAACCTAGTTTAGGGAATAAAGTGTAGGATGAGGTTTGGTTAATCAACAAAGAACATTGAGATGTCAACAGTCAAGCACCAAGGGAGGAAGGAGGTCAACTCTCTAGCCTTAAAAAACACTAGGGAGAAATCAAACACTATTAAGTCATGACATATTATGTTCCTTTTGAACCAGGGCTGTGTGAACTCCGTCTGTCTGCTGAGTGGTTTGCAGTGCAGCTCCGAGTTGATCATGAAACCCATTGTTAAAGCAAAATTGCTAGGGCTACCTGCTGGGGATGCTTTCAGTAAATGTCCACATAGCTGGTAATGACTTTGAAATCTGGACAGACAGATTGTTCATCTGTTTGTCCATCTATGGTTCTTTCAGGCTCTACAACCCCAAATTGGCCTGTCATATTGCAGATGAGTGTTTTCTTGGATCTCAATATGATACAGAATTATTCAGTCGTCATAATAGATGTCAGCTAGTTATTACTTTTGTGGTGGCTTTGGCATAAATCTAGGATATATAGAACTATTACCGCATACTTAGGGAAATCATAATGGCTTGTCTTTTTTATTTATTCCTATAATATCCTCTAAAAGTTAGAAGTGTTTTGATTAATTAATTACACTATTCACACCACCAATGCCACCGCACTTGCCATTAATTTTATCAGTTTGCTTGTCTTCTTTGTACTGGTATTATTATAAATATTCTGTCTTGAGTAGCCACGTATGAAAGACTGAAATCAAGGTGGCATTGCAGAGTTTTGTGTGTAGAATACTTATTTAGGATTATACCCTACCATTGATTTTTTTACACTGAACAGACCCTCAATTTCAATGCATGCTTAACATGCAGATCAATGACACATTTTATAGAGTGCTTAAATGGTAACATTTGATATTTAAAACTGAATGGGCTAGGGGTATCATGGAGTTTCAAGCAGGACTGAAAAAATCTGGTAAAAATCCAAACTTCCTTAAAATTTCAGACCACTACAAGACTTGGTTCAGGGGAAACAGCTGGTAAGGAGTATGTGAAGAATTGTGTTTAAAGTGCAAAGTGAGAATTTGCAGGAAAACATCTGGGCTAAGAGTTGTTTGTAATATATGTTTGTTGCACAACAGCACTGTTACCAACTTAGTAAACCTTTGAATGTTGACTCATAGCCATGCTGACTCCAGCACAGCTACCTGCCAACACGCATCTCTTACAGTTTTGTTGGCTTTGATGTGTTCTGTGTCAGTGTGCTTTCCTGGTACGGTAGCAGTTTGCAGAGTGGCAAAAGAGTATTTAGCGTATACTGGGGAGAAATCAGACCATATAGCTCATTATGCCAGTATCCTGAATTTATGGAAAGCAGTTGGAAATCCCTTAAAATTGTTTACATTAAACTTTGCATGAACCATATACTTTCTGGTCCTGTTTGAGGGACAAGGAGCGATGTTTGACTAGGAAATGTATTATGGATTTTTGCAAGTCTATTAAACAACGAGACTTTAATTTCTTAATCCCCCACTTGGCCCAATTTTGTTCTGATGCAGGTTTCTTAACGTGTATGTTCTCAACTTGACAGTATTTGCAGCTGTCAGACATTTTTCTTAGGCCCAGTTTGTGATTTCTTCATCATTTGTACCACTAGAAGGGCATCGAGTTGGAGGATGAAGCGTTCATTTTTGGTGGTTTGCACCGTGTTTAGTTAACCCTCAGACTGGAAAAGAAACTTTTTTTGGTTATCAGCTATGCTTTAGTACAGACCTTAAAGACAAATGCAGAAGATTTAAGCCTGTGCAGGCTGTCAGACCAAATATTTAAAGACTTCATTTTTTGCTATTTTGTTGCAGAACTCTTTAATAAGCATTTCTGCTGATATGAAAAGAGAAGAAGTAAAAGCACCTTTGTCAATCACTTCTTCAAAATTACTTGAAAAATCTGTTCTCCAGCATGTAAAATATGCCCTTTAAAACTGCTACTGTGCTGCTGCCTTCTCTTATCAGTATGGGCCATAAATTTTGCATGGGTATAGAGGGAACTGCAGCTTGAGTACTTGAAATAGTTAGCAAGATGCTGCTAAAGTATACAAAGTACATTGGCAAATGGGTCTTTGTAGACAGGCATCATTACCAAGATCCATGTGTGCTGAATTGTGTAAGCCTGAGGAGCACTAAAGGCCAGTGCTTGCAGGAACCTAATTTTGGGTGAATAGAATCCGTAGATTCATTGTGATATTGCACATAAATGAAAATACAAAATGTCATTGACTTGTCAGTGAAAAAGTAGCCTAGGCTTTGTAACAAATGGATCAGTGATGTATATTTGGAAGCTCCATGACATATTAAAGTAGTTTATGAGGCACAATTTGTTTTGGTGGTCTGCTCTGATTGATGGTGTGCTATCTACCACCGCTTCAGCTGTTGTGGTATGTTTGTAATAAATGTTCTTTGTGAGACAGTGCTAAATGTGTTCCATCTAAATCATTCGTTACTTATAACAAGTTTCAGTGTATATGAATCAAAGGTTGTTTATACTTGCCTTTGAAAGAATTTATCATGTTGAAGCAGCTCTATCACTTCCAACAGGGCAACTGCATGCCTAAGTGCTCAGACCCTTTCAGCAGTGCCTACTGGAAACAGTACGGAAAGTTAAGCAGCAAGCAGTGTTACGTTAGATACTACTTTTAAAAGTATGTTGTCTTTTCCAGTCTAGCACTCTGTTTGTTTTTCTTTTTTCCTTTTTTTTGGTTTTGCAAAGAGAATACTAGAAAATATCAGAAGTAAGCACTGAGGGACAAGGAGGCAATGTTCATTCGACAACTGTGACATGTCAAAGGGAGCACATCAGTGGATGGGATTTTTGCTGATGTGTTATACCAATGTATTGCTAGTTCATCAGAAAACTATAAAAAATGTATGTACTACCCACAGGGGATTTTCTCTTCTTTGAAAGTGCAGCATGCACCATCCTTAAGCAAAAGTTTCCTCTTGATTGGTAGGAGTTGGGATGCTTTTTCCCCATGGGCCTTGTCTGTGTCCTTCCTCCAAAATTCAAGAGAAAGAGGAGAAAACCTAAGGACTAGCATTTCAGCATGATCAGTGTAGAAGTACTACTTCACTTTTTATTGTATAAACACTGATTTTCCTTTCTATGTGAAATCTGAAGGGATGAGAGCTTATTTTTTTCTCTTTCAATAGCCATTAGGAAATAAGAAGAATAGGAAGATGTAGCCAAAGTAACACAGAGGTGTTTAAAGTAACCTTGGAATTCTTAACAGAACAAAAATTTGAGTACCTATTAATTTAAAATTTGTGTGCTCTTGCATTTTGAGTATTCTTTAAAGGCATTTTTTTCATGTAATATACCAATGTACACTAGAATGTAGATCAAGAAAGTAAGATATGACTTCTTTTAATTACTTTGTCTATTAGCAATTAGATTTGAATCATAACAGATAAGTAAATCTCTAGATGAGATAATTTCTTCAGTGTCTTTGGTCCCTTATAACATTAAAAGAAGCAGACTTTGGTACTAAACAGTTTGTAAAATAGAGAAACAAATTTGAGAAAGAATGGAAATGGCTAACAGAGTAAAATGGCTTGCCCAAGCAGTCCAGTTTTGATGCACGGAAAATATCTCTAACTCCTGATTGTCAATTTGTTTTGGTTTGGTTTTTTTAAATTTTGTATGCAATACAGCAGTAAACACGCAAATTATATGCTGGCATTTGGAAAGAAGCATGTGGGTGCTTTCTTTGGTAATTTCCAGAGAGAAAGAAGAAAGCCCAATATTACAGAGTTAAAGTTGCTGTAATGATGGGTTGAGGCTATACAGCTGCAGCAACATCAAACAGTGGAAGGCAACTGCATGGCATAAGGTAGTCTCTTCATTCCACCAGTGGTGCATATCCATGTCTGTGTCAAGTTCTTTTTTTTTTTTAATCATACAACCTTTTTAGCTGTGGATTGATCCTATTTCTCTGTTTCTGTTAATGTTTTCTTTCCAGAAGTTCTCAGCATGTTAAGAGCATCTTGTAAGCAGTGCATTCAGGAGTGTTTGTCAAAACCTGGAAAGTTTTATAACTAGCCCCTGAGGATAAAAACAAGTTCAAATACAGGGAAAAAACCCCAGAAATCTGTAGCATCAGCAACTCATAAGACAAATCCATTCAACATCTGCTGCTTCCTAAAGTTAATGAACAAATATTATCTGGCAATAGATGGAAATTAAATCTTCACTTTGTTTAAGATCCGTCTTGTCTACCTCTAACCACTCTCCTGCCTTTTGAATTGCAAATCTTTGCCTCTGCATACTCACATTTCTTTCTCCTCTTTGGATATCTTTATCACCTTATAAGTGACTGGTTGTTGAATTCTAGAAAGTCTCTCACATAGGCTTGGTGGAACATGTGGCCTTCTTGGGTATGTTTTTTATGAAACTGATGATCCCATCAGTTCATAGAAACTATACCCATCCATAGGTAAAACATGGCTTTTACACATTGCCTACTTGTTTTGCACTTTGTTATGTGGAAAGATAATGTATGCTTATGTATGACATATATATGTCATATGTATAATATATCTATAAAAAAGATCTGAGTTTCTAAATGTTTTTATAGCCTTGTAACTCAATAATTGACACATGCTTACCTCAGGGAAAACCAAAACACAACAAAGTGGGGGTAGGCATTTGCATCATCTGATCAAAGCATTGCTCAGACTTCAGCAATGTTAGCTACTGTTCCTAGCTCCAGATTCCAGCAACTGTGAAATTGGGTTGTGAGAGGGTTCCACTTCCATTTTCTTGCTTTCAGAAAGTAGTAAAGGTCTAAGAGGAAGGCAGGATGCAGACCCCAAGTTGTCTTGATTTCTTTTTTGGTTTGCTCTTACCTTGTGCTTAGAATGAGAGGAGAGAGAGAAGAAGAAGGAAAAAGGAAGCATAGGGAATCACCATGATTTGGCTGTGAGCATGCAGCCACTCAGATCAGGAGCAAGCATGGCGGTCTCGGGACTCCTGCCTTGCACTGGTGGCTGCATGAGTAAGCAGTGCCTTATTTATTTCGCCTTGTCATCCTGTTTCTTCCTTACCTACCATTTCCACTACTTCTCAGTTACAGAAAGCGTTGCAAAGTACAGCTGCTATCCCCATTGGCAAGCCCAGTTGATTTCCAAGGTTGCTGGCAATAGCTAGCGTTGCTGCGTAACCAGTCATCTTTCTTTTATATAGTAACTTTACACACAAGTTTTGCACTCAGTTTCATGAGAGTGGTGCAGACATAGGGATTTATACTACCAAGACAAGGTCTTTTATTCAGGCTTTTTGACAATGATGCATATTACTCACTGTATCGGGGCAGAAGCAACACATTTGTCTTTTTATCCAGTTCAATAACCTCTACTGCCTGTGCTTACTGCTACAGAGGAAAGACTAAGCTGGGATCAGGGCTTTAATTTTTAACTCCCACTTGCTGATGGAATCTGTTCGAACATGTGTTTTATAAATTTAGCTTTGTTGAAAGGCAGCAAAAAAACATTGGTCTGCAAACTTTTCTACCAGTTTTGATGGAACCTACTGTCCAGACTCATCTGTAATATTTTTCAGCTGTCCTGCTTACAGAGGGGTCTGCCCTTCCCAGCAGCTATCAATATAATGTTTTCTTCTTCCCTATTCTGCAAAAGTAAATTTAACCTCACAGCCCTCTTGCCAGGGGAGAGTTTTATCTAGTAACCACATAGAGAACTGAGAAATACAGATATTAGATGATCTGCCAAATTGTACTGCCTTCGTCTTTTACAGCACAATAATAAAAAGATTTCACCTTTAATGGTTCTTCATTGCCAATTCCCTAGTTGTTCTTCACCAAAGTACAATTAATTACTAAAGGGGCCTCCCATACAGAAAATTGTTGATAGAGCATCTGAACAGAAGCAGTAGAGCATAAACCCCTGGAAACATACTACAAGTGGGAAAACAATGTATTTCCCACCCCAGGCTACGCCCTTTGTTCCTCTCATTTGCATTCTGAGGTTTTTGGTGTTTGGATTCTTGGGCTTCCACCCCCCCCC
>JANZLQ010000031.1:21840003-21875418 GCA_026212715.1 Elanus axillaris | reverse complement strand
CGCAACCTTAACTTGTCTCTGCCTTCCTTGATACTTTGACTACTGTCATTATGTTCTTCATATATGAGCAGGTTAAAAATGGCAAAGGAATTGTCTGCCCATTAGATTATGTGGGTTTGCAGTATTAGCTCTGGGCTCCCAACTGCCCTCCTTTAAAATGACAAGTCTCCCTCCTCAGCTTACTCCAGAGGCCTGAATTTGCTTGCTAATAGAGATTTTTATTATTATTGCTCTTTAATTCAGAGATTAAGGATAAAATAAAGAGCTGAGCTTTTTCTGAATGCTTAGGGACTGCTGAAAATACGACTGAAATGCTACTGTCCCTAATGGTTTATTAGAGAAAAGACACAGTTTGCCAATATTTTCTTTAAATAAATGTGAACTCAATTTTGCAGAAGTTGTAAAAATCAATTTCACTAGTAATTAGAATTATAGAATTTTCTGCCAGTAAATATGGTAAATATAAGGAGGCATTGGACTCCGCAAGGTCAGTATGTTTGCCTTCAAAATATATCCTAATATCTGTTAATGTAATCCACCAATTAAAAAGTCTATAAATAAGTATTTACTCAATAGATTATAATGTCTCCGAAGGGAGCAATTAGGCTTTTAAGGAGAACTCTTAAATGTTCCCATGAAGGTTTTAGTATTTTCTTTAAGCTTTATTTTACACAAATGCATTTTCAGAAATCATGTTTAAAAAAACTAGTAATTCATGGTAAACTTGTACTTTGCTCCCCAATGATAAATGGTCTTAAAATGGGCGTTGGTAATGTATGTATAATAATGTTTACTTCAATATGTAAGTGATAAAAATAAGGAGGGAGGTTTTCTTTCCTGCTATGATGTTGTATACCTTGCTACATACTGCAACCTTTGGTGTAATTAGTGATCACATAAGAACAGTTTTTGTCCCACAAAGCTCTTTTCATGTATTTTATATACTGGAGATAAAGGGATTTAAAACACCAAGGCAGGTTCTTGACTTGATGTAAGTATCAGTGATCTGGGCTGATTTAAATTAGCTGAGCATCTGGCCCATTCTCTTTGAGAACAGATAATCGGCTTCAGTAATTGACTGAGATTTGTGGGTTTCATTTCTTTCATTTTATATTTAATTGTGTAAAATAGTGGCATGCAAATATAGCAAGTTTATTAAAATTATTGATCAACTATGCTATCCAATCAGCTACAAACTCTGCACAGTTATAAGCCATTAGTTTTAGGTTATATTAGAAATTCATCCAATTAGAAAAAATAATAACCATTAAAAGGATCAGAGATGTGTGTCAAAATATAATTGCACATTCCAGATCTAGAAAATTGTAGTAGTAGGACTGGCAGTCATTCTTATAAGAGAGGGCAAGGGCAAATGGTGAAAAATTCAAATATGAGTGAAATGCCAGTAAATGTCATACTAATAATAGTATAGATTACAACCTGCTGTGATTTTTTTCTCTCATGGGTCATATCTTTTACCTCTTTTTTTCCAAGGTACCATGGCCATGGAGGAATGTTCTTTCTCAAATCTCTGGCCCTTTCCCTCGATACTATTTTTTTCTTTTCATTTAATTGATCAAATTAATAGCTTCAATAATTAAATCTACAACCTTCTATAATATGAGAACTATAATGAGACATACAAAAATAAAATAAATCTGCTTATTTTGAAATCATATTGTTTATGTTTTACATAATTGCCTTTTAGAAATATGGTTTACCCATAGAAGAACAAGATTCACCATGTTTTCTCTGCAGACTTTGAGAATTAAACTATACATGTTGCACAGTTATCAGTATAGCAGACTGTAATTCATATTAAGTCATATAGTAAGCAATGGCAAAGGTGACAAAAAGTGGCTTGCATCAGTGATTACAAATATAAACCCAAGCTGATTAACAAAGTGATTTTCTCTCAAACTGTATCTGAAAGAAAGGCAGTATCATCCCTCACATGCCACAGAAAATGACAACTTCTAGCAATCCCTGGTTGTTTTTTTTTGTCAGGAATCTTCTCATTCCCACAACAGGATTTTTTTCTTATCCTTGGGAAATGTCATCATTTTGGGTGTTTTAGGGAACACCTCAGATTCTCAGCAGTATATAGAGTCCTCCATGCTTACTCGGTGCTTCACACTCACCTGCCACAAAAGCAATCTCTGCCTAAAAAGAAGTTTCAGTGTTGTGTGGTTGACACAGTGAGAATTCCCTAAATAATTTAGGATCAGTAGAAAATAAGCTGCTACATTAGAGCTATTAAATAAATAAAAATGAAGAAACTTTTAGTGGCTGTTTTAAATATAGAAGTAAAAATGGATCAGAAAATTATCTTCCTAAGGTAACTGAGCTTCAACCTCTTCAGTTCTTCTCTGGACAACAACCACATTCACAACCAAAACCATTAGCAGCGTGTTTGGAAGAATTATAACAGCCAAAGAACACCTTTTAATACTGAGTACTCTCAATGACTGAAATTACTGGAAAGTGTCCATTTCCCTTGAGTTATTTAAGTGCCCAAAGTGGCAAATGTGTGCAATTTTCAAAAGTCTATAGATGAATAATTTTCATTGATATGAATCACAGAGAAATTACCAGATTCACCTATGAAATCCCACTTTGCACTCATCTGCATCTTTAGGTGTCTGCATATTGCAAATAATTCCTTTGGGCACCAAATCAAGAAACCATCTTTGTTTATTTAAACTCCTGCTTAACTGTAGGTACATGCTTAAAATTAAGCATATGTTTGTGTGCATTTCTCAAGAAACATAGCTCAAGCATGTGAGGGTCCTCCTGATTCAAAGTACGTGGCAGGGGTAGGTTGCATTTCTTCCTACTAACTTCCACAATTTTAAAACTTTGACATTGTGAGTTAAATATAGTATCTATTTGTCTTGAACCAAGAGGGAATTTGAAATCTAATCTTGATGTGGATTAGAAAATAGATGGGGTAGAGGCTGAGGGTGCTCATTGAAAGAAGAAAATGAAGACTTAGAAAAATAATCCTCATTTAAATCCCTTAGGCAGCATTCTGAAAATCTCTGCCTCGAGTATCAACTGTGCCAGGGATTGATACCAAACATTGGGGGGGTGGCGGGTGAAAGAAGTATTTCAGATAGTCAGAAAGTATTTCATTCTCAAATAAATAAAAAGAGACACAGACTGTTGCTTTAGGAGCTGTGTATAGTTCTTTATTTTTTAAAAGATATATTAATTGAATAACAAAGACAAGAGATGCCAGACCCTCTAAAGGTTTTCAGTGACAGTGTACATTACTGAAGTCTTAATTCATGTAATTAAAAAAGAATAAGAAATATATAATTCATAGCCTTTCAAAAGAATTCAGGAAAAATGAGTGGACTGAGCATTTTCCCCAGTCTATTGTTTATAACAAGGCTCTTCATTCTTAGTTAAAAAAAGAAAAATTGAAACTTGTGATGTATAAAAATATATAAGCACATAAGAGGGCAGAATTAGTTACTAAATGAAGTGCTTATCTGAGAGACATGTTATTCTTCTGGGGGCAGGGGGAATGTTATTTTACACCATCTCATTTTGTTTGGAATTATAAAATTCCTAGTGTGTTTTGGCCACTAGAGAAACAGCAAAGTGAATTTACAGGCTGTGGAAGTTGAAGAAAGCAGGAGTGGCCTCCAGGAGGAGATGTCAAGCTGGATCTTGAAGGTGCTGCCTGCTGGGCCAGTGGGTTAGTCATCTTGGATGGTCCAAATCAGGAGTATTTTACGAAAATGTTTGTGAGGGCAGGAAGGTGATACAGACTGTGGTTTCAGCCTGACTGGATTTTGCAGGAGGGAAGGAGCAACGGGGCTGAGGGAGAGAGTGAGACAGGTAAGAGAGCAGAGCTGCTCTTGGGCAGGTCTTGTTGGACAACTTAGAGAGGAGCTGTGATTTCTCATCGCCAGTTCTACTGAGCTGGTCCAATCTGCCTCCAGTGTAGCCCTGGATCCAGAGGGTTTTCTGTCTTTCTTGAAGCCTTGCCCATATGACAGAGAAAAAAAGAGTAGAAATAAGCTATGGAGAGCAGGATGTCTTCTGGTAAGGAGGTGGAGGAGGACGGAGACCCAAGGTCCTTGCAGGCTGAGATGCCCTGTGGCCTTCTTTCCCATGGCAGGGAGCATCAGTCATATTCATAAATGAGCCCTGCAGTTAGGCCAAATGCTATTTAATTTGAAATATCCATTAACTGGGAGGTCACTAGCCTGCAAGTGGATCCAGTTAGGTGTCTGCTAACTGGACAAACTAGACTCACTCTGGATTTTAAATCCCTCTCCACATCTTCCCTTGGCCTACGTGTTCTAACCTACAGCCTTTTGCTTTTTTACTGGTAATTATTGTACAACATTTTAAACTATTTTTGGCATAGTATCAAAACTGCTAGAGTCCAGATACTCATATTTTGGCATGGTTTCTGAAGAGATAATAGGTCATAATATACTTTTACACTGTAAAGGTATGTTTATGTGCAGCAGTCACCTATTACAGCAAGTAAGAAGACATAATTATTGGAAATTCAAGCTGTAGGATAAGCTGAATGTATTTCTAATGAAAGAAGAAATGGGATTGTACTTTTATTAGGGAGTTGATGACCTTATACTGAAGTACGACGCTTCTGTGTTCATCTACTTATGCAGAAGATTTCCTGCCTGAAAGCCAGCTATATCAGCTCTGTATTTGGCACTTTAGGCAAAAATTAAATGGTATAAAACCACACCTCCATTTCAGCATAATTTTTTCATAAATATTTACCACTGCTTACAAATTACATATAATTATTTTTTGAAATGCCAGGTACTTCAGTCTATGTTTACAGATATGGTAGAATTTGGTAATCAACTTGTTAAGTATCTTTATGTACTTACGCTACTGGATTCACTTATACGTGGATATTTCCTACAGTTTAGTAGTGGTTTGTGTCATTTCTTACCTTTCAAAAGTGCAGCTATACTCCTCACGTTAATAGGAGAGTAAAAAATTCAATATATTCAATGTATTATTTGGAATTGGTCCAATTTACCTAACTTCTCATGCTAAGGCTTATTGATCCAAATTAGCTAGTCATGTTGCAGTTTCTGCAAAGCATATGTTATATTTTTTGCATATACACCATCTATATTGAAGAACTTCATCCTACTAGCCTCATTTTGAAACTTTTCTCAGGCTAGTTTAACACAGTAGTTAGTGAATCTCGTAATGATGCTTATTTTAAACTGAAGTTTGACTAATGTAAGAATGCTCAATATAAATAAAATAACATGATGTATATGTGTTATACTTTAAGCAATATTAAAAATCTTCCTTGCCCTCTATTTAGTTCTCTAAAAAAGACTTTTTTTTTTACTGTGCTATCTGTACATCACTGAACTGGAGAATTTATGTCAACTTAAGCATGAGGTTTCAGAGCAAGAAACCAACTTTTAGTTAATCAGTCTGAAGTGGAGTACAAGTTGTTTTCTCCAAGTAGCATACGTTGCTTTTACATTGTTTTCCTATGGGATAACATATTTCTTCATGAATAGTCTAGTGTACAATTTGCAATCTGTCTGATTATTTTCAATCTATATATTATTGTAGTTAATATAAGGTGTATTTGTTTTCACAGTTGATGTTTGTGTTTCAGTAATGGAAAAGCAATCCATCTGAGCATTTTTCTTAAAAGTCCTCTCACTAAATAAATGGCAAGTCTATTATAAATTCCATCATTTTAAACTAGGTTGTAAATTTATGATATCTCTGGGTCTCTCTGTGTAGTTTTTCCTGCAGGGAGATTGACTTAGTCCATAGTAGCAGGATTTTTTACTAGTAAATCGATGCAGTTATTCAACTGCTCTGCAGATGGATGTTGCTTACTGTGTTCTGTCTTGCTGCTGCAAGATTAGAAGTCTGACATCAAAAAGGACGAAGTGAAAGCTTTATTTATTGGTTTTAGCTTCAGTTTTGCAAAGCACAGTAGTAACGGGAAGTGTAAGATGTTAATGAAAAACAGTGGGGCTGAAAATAACATGAACTCATTGGGAATAAAAGGTAATTATTAATCTGAGGAAAAAAATAGAGTAAGAAAAGGTTACAGTTCTCTCTGTTACCAGCCCTTTTCAAGGATGTATTTCTGAGGTAGGAGCATTAGATGACAAAATTGTAAAATCTCAGTAGTATTGTGTATAAATATTGCCTTCTCTGAAGCTCCAGCAAGAGGCTGGAATCAGAGCTGCTGACTCTTTGTGCACATGGGATGAGCCTTCCTTTGCTTATAAAAATGGGTAAATAGTGTAGATGCTGGTGCTTGCAATTCTGTCTGCCTTTCAGTATGCGTGTGTATGGGGCAGAGGTAACTCTTCCTCCTGGAAGAGTGTGGAAGTTGTACAGGTTGGAAAAAGAATTTTTCTTCCTTTCTGCACAGTGTAATACATTTTAAATAATGTATATCAGAAATAAATTTGGTTTGAGATGGAATAACCTCAAGTGAAAGGTTAAAATATCAACATCCTTGCAACCTTTGTGATCTGCACCTGCTACCTGAAACTTAATAATAAAGAAGTCTGTAGCAGTCCTACTTCCAAAATGCCGAATGACCGCAAAAGCAAATATACTTTCCAAAGAGCTTATTGGGGACTGCTCTTGGGTGTTTCATTCCCAGTTTTGTTGTGGCATTGCCCCAGGACCTTTGCTTGAGCACCTTATCTTATCCTATGTTTCCCACTCATCAGAGTCCATCAGTTTCCCAGAAAGGATTATTTGATTATTATATTTTCAGAGTTAGAAGGTAGACATGTATTGTTGACAGTAAGGGTCTCTGTCCTGTGGGTTAAACTCCCAAGAAGAATGCTAGACTTTCTGTCACCTCAACAGAGCAGAAAAAACCAATTTCTTCTGAATAACATGAAACAATAGAACAAACTGTTGCCTGTTTAGTCTTACTCATATATACAGAAATGATTTAGTAGCTCTAGTGGTGCATGATTAATCATGATGATGTGTTTTAAATTTCTGGTTCCATTATTAAGTTTGTGGATTGTGTAAAATAAGATTAATTCCTTCAACATACAGCATTAATAGTAAGTTAAAGAATAAGGTGGATTTTTTTTTGTGTCCTCACCATCTTGAAAAACTCAGCTGCACACTGTTTAAATATTTTAAAAATACACTTTTTTAGAGGATCAACACTTTATTACTTTTTATAAATCATAGCTTAAATGGAAACCAAGTCACTAGAGGCACAGGTAGCAATTAATTACTACATGAAGGGAGTTTATATTTTGGTTTATGTTGATTTATTTTTAGAAAATTATTGTATGTACAAGACAATGGATTTATGTACATGCACACTTTAAATTTCCCATAGAATGATTTGCATTTTAGGTAGGTTTAGATTGAGGTAATAACTAATACTGGTGGAAAATATGTATGCATTTTTTAAAAAATAATTGTAACTTGTTACCCAAACAGTAGCGTTTTGAGTTTCTTGTGCTAGTGTTCGTATAGGTAAAAACAAGTTGAAAAAGTTAATCGTACAGCATCTTTGTGCAGATTTCAGAAAATTGTTCACATGGTTTCAGTTTGGTAGGCTGTGATTGATATAGCTGAGGTGGTTTCTGTAGAGCTAGCCTCATTTTTCAGGCAGTTGAGCAATGCATTCCTGCATTTCTGCTGCTTTTTACCTCAGCTGGCTCATCTAGAGCCCAGCTGCATCTTGCTGTAAAGCAAAATGTAAAAATGGTGCATAGGTGAAGCTATGACAGTGCAGGAAATCAAAAGGAGGGATTATCCACTGTAATTATCTGTGTAAAACTCCAAGGTTTTCTACTGGCAGACCAAGAGCAGTTCTGTAATCGTGTTCAGCCCATGCAAAATCCTACAGAACTGAGCAGGGATTTGAGCTTCAACTCGGCCTCTGGCCATTTGCAACCAGAGCAATGGTCAGCCCTGCAGGTCATGCTGCTTGCTGAGCCATGTCCCATTGACCATACTCAGTTTTGAAATCTGCAGCTCAATTCTATCAAACTTAAAAGATAGCAATAGCAGAGTTTGATCTAGACTGAGGGAAATGTTTAGGTCTCGGCACTTGCCATCTTGCGTTGACTTATCTTTCAAAGAAAAATACTTTAGCTGAACAAAAATCAGTGGTATCTTGTTAACATTAGTAAGCTCTGTAGGAAATGTTAAAGGTAAGATACAAGGTACAATTATAGTTATTAAGTTCTTGTAAAATAAATTATGCACATTTTTCTTCTTTTTATAAAGAAGGTACTTTTGTTGTATGTTAGATGGACACACATCATCTGAATGCTCATGTATTTCTGTGCTGTCTTTAGGGTCCAGGTCTCTTAATACCATGTTAGTCACTGGATGAGATTCCAATTCCCTTCTTCACATTAACCACAGCTGTGAATCCTACTGGGGTTGATAGGAATATTTCCTTCATTAAGGCGCTACTCAACGTAAAAAGGAGGTAATGGAATCTCATCCTTCTTGAGTTAAGATGTTCCAACTTGGTATTGCAACAAAGTTTTCTTTTAGCATTGCACTGAGGTGTGCTCTGCACTCTCTACTGTCTAATTTACAAAGCACAATACAGTTTTGGTAATCAGTACTACTTACTTTTGATCACAACTGGCTAGAAGGAAGGCTTACATAATGGAAAAAGCATCAAACAACTTGAGAGGTACGTTTCAGCGTAAACAAAACTCCTTATGTTTATGCAATTTAGAATCTGTAGAAGGCTTTTCTGTGAATAATAATGCCAGATATTCTCATGTGAAAAAGAGAACACAAAGTTGAATGCATTTTTTTAATTTTTTGTAACTTCATATTTCCTTTTACCAACTTGTCTTTCTCTCCTTTCCTGCTTTTTTTAACTTTTTCTATCTTCTAAGGTTCTTAGAGTTCATTCTTTGTTAACAGCTGTACTTTTTTTTAACTGTATTACTTTCATCAATTTTTTTTTTACTTTTTTCTGTTGTATCTTTTTACATTTTCTCTCACCACACTTTTTTCCCCTTTATTAATTTTAGGAATGTATTTATAAATATCATTTATCGTGACCTTTCCTCTTCAGTTTAATCCTTCTCATAATTCTTTACTATTGTTTTAGTTATAGTACAGATTGTTAAAATGTCTTGCAGTAGAGATGGTACAGCAGAGACTAAGAAAACAAGCTGAAGAAAATCAGTGTTATTTAGAAAGAAATGACAGACCAAGACTTGGAGAATATCTTCAGTTCCATAGCTGTTTGCGAATTTTCGTGCTTGATCCTGCGTTTCATGATACTGGTTCACAATGTGGAATTCTGATTCTTCTAACCACCCTGCATCACCCTACCCTTCCCCAAAAGAAAAACTCCTTTAAAAAAAAGAAAAAAAAAAAAAAAGTTGCCTGGGAGAAATTGAAGTCAGTATGTATCTCATAAACCATATGCTTGCAAATTTTGAAGAATTTTCTTGTTAGTAGGGCATGTTTTATAGGGGATTTCTAAAAGCAACTAGGCAGGTCACTGGTCTAAATTCTTTTTCAGGTTTTCATACTTTGTGGTACAAGAACATAGGTTTAGGTTGTGCCTGATGGATCTTTTTGTTCTTAGCAGCAAGCCTCATTTTTCAGGTATAAAGGCATCTAGTTTGCAGGCAGACTTATAACTTGCTGTAAGTTACAAATAGTTTGCTTTTATGAGCGTTATCTGTAAGAGCAACTCTAGAGACAGGAACTTTCAAGTTTATGGGTCAAATTAATTCCCTAGTTCCGATGAGGAAACAGGTTGTTTCTTAAGGATAAACTTAAGACTTTAACTTTATGAGTCATATTTGCACAATGTGCTTCTGCAAGAAACACGTAGGAGTCCAAACAAGGCCATTTCAGAAGATGTTACAAAGTGAATCTGAAGGGGGTTTTGCTAGCTTCAAAATTTGGCAAACATTACACTTTCCAGTATGGTCTACGATCATCCCCTAAACTTCTGTTATTACTTTCTAATTTAAGAACCATTAATGTCCTTATTCTATACCATGTATAGACAGTGATTGTACAAAATTCCTTAAAATTTTAATATTTGTTTAAACAGTTTTCATAATGCCATTACATATATAAGTGTATCTAATACTTGACTGTGATAGACACTTTAATATGATGTATAGCCTGAAAAACTTCTAAAAGCTTTGAGAATTGTTTCCTGCCAGGTTTAGTAATTTTATAGTGTGCCATATTAATTCATTGAGAAAATCCTGATACTGTGGCCAAATATTTCAGTTATTTCCCTCTGCATGGATTTTTCAGCTGCATTGTTTTCTTGTGTACATAGTATCAAATACCTTAGGTGCAAATGTTGGTGAAATAAGAGTGGGTTTGAGTTCATATTTATTCAGAAGATTACAATTGCCAAATGCAATCTAGAAACATTAATAAAAGGCATCGTCTCTTTGTTCATTCTACTCTAGTAGAGAAAAATGCTATAGCTGTTACTAAAAGGCACAACACTTAACCTGTTTCATATTTCCGTCCTTCCTCTTTATTCTATTTGTAAATAAAAATTTAAACACCTAAGAGTAGATATGCGATAGGATTTGTCTTTTCTGCCTTTAGTATCTACAGCAGAGATGTCTACATCTGAAATCATTACCCTGGATTCCCTTTTGAGTCAGTTGGAAGCACCAGGCATTTTTAACATATTTGACAAAATAGGTGAATGAGTTGCACCCTAGAAATGACTGATCCCTCTGATGACTGTAGTTTTAAGCTAGGTGAGATAAATGTCTACTGCAATTTTTAAAATCTGTAATGAACTCATTACTATGAGCAGATATTTCAGTTATTTGAAATCTACCCAAATATTCAGGTTGATCATGAGACTCGGGATGAGAATTTGCAGGTTTGGAGCTTGGACTTCAGGAGCAACATGATGACATTCTCTTAATGTGGAAGACAGAGAATAAGTCTCTTTTCAAGTTTTGTTTCTGCAGTATTTTGTGTCTGTCCATTTGTTCCTTCATGTCTTGGGTCTGGGGACACTTTGCAGTGCTCAAAAACTATGTAATAAGGGCTGCTATGATGTTTCTGTTACCTTTCTAATACTCTCAAGACCTTTTTCTTTTAGGTGAAATTCCCCTTTATCTTTCTTGTGGTGCTGCTTATGTAAATGTTTGGGATACAGAAAATAACGAATCAAAAGATAGATTGGCATGATATCTTGTAATTCTTTATTGCATCTGCTTATACTTCCTAATCCACTGTCATCTCGACCATTTATGTGAAAAAGATTCCAGCATTGATAATGAAGGCTTTCTCTTAAAGTTGACGGAATCTTGTCTGTAAGCAGATGCCCACACCACAGGCCTCCCTTTGTCTGAGTGACATTTCATCTGATCCCTGAATGGGTGAACAACTTTACTGAGCCTGCTTGTGATTTACACTAACCACCCTGATGGCCTACCACAGCTGCTGGCTAACACTGCCTGCCGCTTTCTGCAAGGTGCAGGTGACAGGAAAAAAAGGGAAAATAAGGCAGCATAAGGGGATGTGTTTTAGGTCCTCCTGCTGCTCTGGGGAGTGGGCAGAGGCCCCCCCATAGGGAAAACACCCAGGCAATGCCCACCCATCCACCTGACTCCCTCTCAAGCACAGGCATTATCATATACACTAACAAAGCTATGCACACATCTGAAAAACAAGATTGGTGCAGTACCTGTACACCACTTGGCCTATGCAGCAGACAGTGTTATTACCAGAGGGCCTTACAATTTCTCTCATCCTTGAAATGCATGTACTGTACGAAGTACCACTAACCAGTATGAAAATTATCCCCCCTTTCTTTCTCTTTTGGTATGCAATCTTCTCTTTACAGGGGTTTGAAAAGGAAATCCTGAATCTGTTCTTTAACATATAATTTTGGTATCTAAAAACAGCACTTGGGATTAGTAGGCTTGTCAGAAAAACAAGAATTTAGATGTTCAAAAAAACTCAACAATCCACCCCCAGCTTTTCAACTGTGTCAGGCATTATTTGGCTGTACACAGCTGCTGTAAGATGAAGAGAGTGGAAATGCAATGAAAGGAAAAGGTATTATTTTAAGGACATGATCTGAGACTAGTGGAATCACCCAAACGGCTTCATATAAAGTGGTTCACATGTTCTGCAATGAGAAGAAAATGCACGCTGGTCTCACATTTGGGCAAGTGTTAATTATAGACTCACTGACAACAAGATCAAGTCTCTTAGAACTTTTTTCTTTCTTTTGGTTTTCTCTAAAAAACCAAAGAAACTATGACTTAAATTCATCCTCTTTTTCCTCTCCTCTCTGCACACAGATACTAGTCTGCTTTGTAAATCAGGAATGAAATGAGATACAGCTAGCTGATGCTAATAAATGATTTTATGGAGGCATGGAGACTGCTATCATTATTCCTGACAATAGATAAAAAGTTGTCTTGTCCCTGATTCCATTCTTCCAAAAGCATTTCTGTCTGCCCGTATTTACTAGTTGTGTCAGATGCAGCTCTTGGGTCAGATTTATTTTGCTGTTCTCCTGCTCTGTTTGCTGTTCAACCTCTGGCAACATTTTGCTACTATGAAGCTACAAAAGAAAGGCTAAGCTTTTATAATTTAAAATGTTTCCTCGTCATGGTGTATAGATTTATTTCAAGTGCTTTTGTTGTGAGTGCCTAATAATGCCCTTTAATAATGCTGGCAGTTTTTTAATACCTGCTGGTCATGAAGGTTTCATTTTAAAATATCTTAGGAAAAGTAACATACATAATAACAAATTACAAAGTTAACCTCTAGGTTTTGGCAAAGTTTGAAGCATTACTTTAGTTTTCCAAACAGATTTTGCTTTTTGTTCTGCTTCTCCTCCTAGTTTTCTACTCATTCTTTTGGTGTAACCACTAGAAGATTTTGTCTTCCATTGAACTTTCATTGCGGGTTCCACAGGAGACCATCATTGGTCTTCCTCAGCCACAGTCATCTTGGATACCCTCATCTTCTAGCTCAGGTTCAGCCACCAACCGTAGGGTATCTCTCTGCTCCAGGGCATCTCCTGGAATCTCCTCAATGACAAACTGTCTTCATGTACATGTAGCCATCAGCCCAGACTCTAGGAAGAAAAAGGACTCTTTTATGCCTCCTAAACTCTCTTCTCATTTTCTCTGTGGGGACTACTTTTATAATGCCCTACCCTATCAGTTCCTCTGATGTGCAATACTATATAATACTGTCGTTCCCTTCTTTTCTTCATTTCTAGATATACTGCTAAACTGGATAGGAATGTGCATAAATACACATAAACATTAATTGGAGTCTTGGGGAGAATTATGGGGATAGAACAAAAGGAACATTAGCCTCTGACGTATATTTAAGTTTCAAAACCAAACACTCAGGAACTGAGTTGAAATTCAGTGCTTGCACATATATCATAATTAAAAACTCTATTTTCCTAAACTATGCATGGGTTTGATTTGCATCTTCGACATGAGACCTGCTCAGAAACCCAAGGTGCAGCAATCATTCTTTCTTCTTCCCCCCTCTCCTTCCCAGAGAAATAATATTGTAAACATGGTCAGAAAACAAACTGAGCCTTCTCTGACCACTCAACTCAAAACTTTCTGATGCTTCAAATAGAAAAGCAAAATCTTTTATTAGAAGAATGGCAGGTTTTCACATATGCATGTTTGCTGAGGACCTAAAGGACTTTGCCAGAGAATCTGGCACTCCCTCTTGTAAATGTGCTATGATGCAACCTCCAGCTGACCCATCACTATATTCTTAATAAGAGGCCCCATATTCAGTGAATGGTTCAATTAACGAACAATATATTGCAGGAAGGGTAATGTGTTGGAATAGCCAAGAAGGTGGAGATTCCTACTGCAGGTGTATGCTGGGCGAGGTAATCCTAACGTGAACAAATTAAATCTCTGCATTCCACGCTAATTATATCATCTCCTTGGTTTGTCTGGAACCCCCACTGTTTCTGTTGCTATGTGTATCACGTGTAATAAGTGGGAATTCAAAGATAAGGACATCTCATGCCTTTGTGAGGTACCACGCCATGCAGCAGGGAAGCAGTGGTGTCTCTCATCTCTCTTTGCTAGTGTACTCCACAAGACAGTAGAAGAAAAATATGGGAAAATGTGGCTTACTGAGAAGAGGAGGACTTCTTTAGTCCTCCATGAAAAAACGTCCTTGTGAAATGTCCACCTTGTGCTCTGGTGGCAGCTGCGGAGGAGGCAGGAGCCTCCCAAGCTAAGTACAACACACTCCAGCCTTCTAGGTAGTTCCCAAGAGTGTCGCTGTGGAGTACATTTTTTATCTTTATTTTGTCATGTTGAATAATACAATCCAATCTTTAAGTGGCTGAAGTGAAACATGTTGGTAATAACTTCACATCTTTTCCTTTCTCTGATGGAGCTTGTAGTTCTAAGCATAATATCTGAATTAAATATTTATACAGAATCTCCATGTGATATAAAAACATTGTTTATATGAACAAAACAATTATATTACATACAGTAGCAAAATCTAGTATTTGCATCTTGGCTCCCAAAATTTGTCACTGGAACAATTGTTAAAATTTGAAAGAAAGGCTGACATTTATCCCCTGGTATTTTACATATAAATATCCTTTTCATGACAGCAGTCCTTTTCCTCAGATACTTTGCTACTTATATTTCTGTGAGTTTCATGTGCTGTAACAAGTCTACAACACTGAAAATGTTCACATACTCTTCAGCAGTAACAGACTTACTTTCTTCTACAAGAAAAGAATCAGTGTGTCAGTATTTAAAAAAAAAAAAAATAAAAATCATTCCAAAATTGAAAATTCCTTCCACTCCCTTTCCAAATAACACGAATGGATGTTTGCAGTGTTTTGTTTATGAAAATGAGAAATATGCAAAATATGGAAGCATAGAAGCAACAAAATGAAATCATATGCTTTGATATATTTGCATTTGTTTTCTGTGTGAAAATGCAAAATGCCTACCACATCTGCCTTAACTGCTTATAGATGATTTCTTTCCTCTGTTGCAAAAGTTGTCAAATAGGAAAGAGAAGTACCCAGCTTTCTGATGATGTTCACATTTTGATTAGTTCTTTTGGAATTCATGTGTGTCTAATCTTCCTAGAGTATTATAGTGGTGCCAAATACTACCTCACAACCCTACATATTTCAGAACTGCATTTATGTAGGAAGTAATAGCTGGTAAATTGCAGGCCTTTCTGCTGCTTGGAAATATCATGTGGTTTGCTCTCCTGAATTTTAAAGCCTTTCCTTGTATCTGCAATATTATTGGGTTAAGCATGTGCCATAAGAATACCATGCATTAGATTGCTGAGGTTTATTTATATAAACTACAGCAACAGAGATGCATGTACACATCTGCAGAACATGGAGGGGAAGAGACAGAAATCTTATAAAATTAATAGTTTAAAAAATGGGAGTTGGTATTGTATCTTTGAAGACTATCAAATGTGGTGTTCCTTAGTTTCTGGAAGGAGAAAAATTGAAATGTCCAACTACTAACTTTGTATTTCGACTTCAAAGTTTGGAAGTAAGTTTGGGGGGGGAACTATGCAAAGGCATAGAGTAACATGAAAAAAATGCACTATGGACTTACAAAATAGGTCATGATAAAGGAAGTTTTTAAGAAAAAGAAGGAAGCTTATGGGTTTGGATATTGAAAGATTCAATATATTCTTCTTTCTCTTTCTTATCAGAGAAACTGTGCACTTTATTATGCTTTAACATGTTGGGCATTATGGGTACGTTGTAGCTGTGGTCTGTCAAGTTTGTTCGTCATTGTTGATTTCACAGTTTGTGTGTGCTATTTGTTTTTCTTCATCTATCCTTAGATGAAGTTTCTGACATACAAGTGCCGGTATTATTTCAAGACGATGGCAGATGAAGCCATCCTAAGCATTATCTATTGCTAAAAACTAATGCTGAAGCAGGTTTGTGACCTGCTTGCCTTTTATGTGGGTTTAGTTCATTTGAAAGCTGCCAGTGTTGGTGCAGGCTGGCTCAGAGAAGGTGTATCAAAGATATTCACAAAAGTGCTTATAGGGTGGTGTTACTGGATAGTGTTACTGATAGCGCAGGGAAGGCAGTGGCAGAGCAGGGTGCGGGCTGCCCCAGCTGGAGCTGTGCTGCCCTGAGTTCGCGCTCCCTTAGTTATGGACCAGCCCTCATCTGGGGAGCGTGCTGTAGGGAGATCGCATTTCCAGCCATGAATTTTATTTATTTTTTTGTATTGTAGACCTTATAGGAGCTCAGCAGTATGGAAAAGACAGTGCATTACTAGGCAAAGTCTTGCTCTAACTCTGGAAATGTTTGTTACAGCTTGGAAATATATCGTCTTATGATTGCTCTGAAAATTTTTGTAATGTAAGCTGTTCCAAATCCTATCAGATTTGAAAGTAATAGGTACATTTTTCCTTCTATTTTCATCCTTTTCTTTTTTTTTCTTTGCAATATTTCAGTCTACCATCTACAATGCATACAACAATAAGAGAGGTGATTGGTTATCTCTATGAATATATAAATCCCAAATGCAGGCAAGGCTGCAGAAGGAGGGAAATGCAGGTGATAAAATTTAAATAATCTCAAGAATAATGTGTTCATATTTGGGTGATTAGAGATAATGTACTGCCAGGCAAAATAGAAAGGAATATGTAACTGTTGTTTGTGAAGTTATTTAAATTTAATTTAAATTCAGCTGTACTTCTGCCCTCAGATAGTTGTATTTCCTAAAATGCAAATATTTTTGTGTGAGTAGCACTGCAGATAAAGGAATCCACTCTTGAATAACAAGTATTATAGGGATATTTGGAGTGTTTACACGTGTGTACATATTTTCAAATTGGGAATTACTGTGGAAGGTCTTTGTGATCTCTTTAGAGCAGTTTCCAGAGCTACATGTTTGCTCTAGCAAGTGTGGCATGGCATGGCGTAAAATGGGTAACTCAAGGCAGGGGCACAGCCATTTCTAATGGGATTTTGGGCATTAGCTAAACCGTCCAGTTGTGAATACCAACTTGCTGTCTTTCCATTTCTTGCAAGACAGCAGGCTATGCTTATCACCGTTCAAAAGCTTCTCTGCAGAAGAGAAAAATCTTTAAGGCATGTTGCTATGCATTTCTTTATTTCAGCAAATGCTCCTTGGAACAAATAAGAAACGTACACAAGAGAATCTGTTCACAGCAATCTTCAGTAACTTCCTGTTGTTAATCAAACAGCCACACAAGTGGTTTCAAGTGCATAAATTTCCTGGCTTTAGGCATTTTTTTCCTTTCACTCTTAATATTGTTGCTGTGACAATTGGATCTTTTTCAGATGAGTATCACGGTCAGCACTGGAGTGCTGCAGACATAAGGAGAGCATAAAACATCAAATGTATCAGATGACTATCGAACACTATCTCAGGAAATTTAGCGCAATATAAGAGGGATAATGAATGAAGGGATGTTAACACTAGTTACTTTTGTTTGTAATCCCCTCTCTTCTCATCCTGTTGCTTCCCTAGCATTTGTTGAAGTTCTTTTTATTTTATTTTTACACTAAAGCTTGGTATCCTGGACCATAGCAGGGAACAGATGAGCTAAGTCAAATGTTTCTGTTGATTTTAGTGGGATATGGGTCAGGATCTATGTTTATTGTTGTTAAAGAACCCCACCAGGATGCACAAATATATATCAAAGCTTAAATGATGGAACTCAGTGTGTCTGTAATTTACTAATACATCAACTCTGAGGGCAGTTGTGCACGTGCATACAGTTCTGAAGATGTTGAAACATACTGATACACCACTGGTAATTGTTCACTGCACACGGTTTAGGATCTGCCAGCTGATGGGTTTCTGCAAGCCTCCATGTCTGAATTGAGTAGATATTAGTTCAAAGCTGCTTTTGATTTTATTTATGTTGCAGCTAGAAAAAAAGGCGGAGTTGGAACAATAAGCCTGGCAGAAATGACACCCAAGAAATGAGAGAGGAACCAAAATAATTCATGGAAGATGAAAGGAACATGCAGTAGAGAGAGAGAGAATAAAGTAAATTCCCCATATGGATAGCTTAGATGCTTTTTAATGCTTCAGGATTTTGAAAAATGGGGAAATTTTGGTTTAACATTTCACTTCAGATTTAAAGTTTTTTTCAGTTTATGCCAATAACTCAGAAACAGAGAAACAATGATGCCTCTAGAAGAAAGTACGTAATGTTTAGTGAGAGTTATGCCCTATGAAACCTGCACTAAAATTACACGAAAAAAAGAACAACACAAAATGTTTTTAGAAAGAAGATCTTTATGAAAAAAGTCATTATATGAAGATTTTGTTTGTCCAATGTTGATGATTACTTTATCTATAAAAACCCAGAAAGTTCCAGTTAAAACTTTTCATGGAAAATGGATAGTGGATATGAATATTTTCCTCAAAATTTATGATTTATTGAAAATGAAATTTATGATTTATTTTCACTGAAAATAATCTCATCATTAATTTCAAAAACTAGTGCTGCATGTCAGTGACAGACATCTCTTTTCTTTCTTAACCATGACTGTGGAAGATTTCAGGTGATACTAATATGACTATTTATAAATCTGTAGAGTAAGATGCAGCACACTAAAAGCTCCCAAGCTGAATTATTCTACCTTAGTCTGTCTTCATGGTTGTTAATAGTAGCTCATATTGTTGGTTACTGTTTTTTGAAAGACTCATTGTTTCAAGCTGGGAACAGTTCTTGAGGATGCTTGGTCATTACTGACTCTCTGAAGAATCATGTGCAAAAGCTCTGTTTATATAAGTTTACTCCTGTTTATTTTGGCATTTTCCATTAAAGATGAATAAGAAGTATTCTTGTATATCTCCAGTAATCCTACATTAATAACTCTGTGGGGAGTTGAGTAACATTTCTGCCCCTATTTGATTCATGCTAATTCTTGAAGGCTTATCAGTGTACTACAGCATCATATAATTTCAAATCTCAATATATTTTCTTTTTAGCTTTTAAACTATAAGATATTATCTTTTACCTCAGTTCAACCTAGTGTTCCCAGTAGAAAAGTCTACTACTGATTTTAATTTTATAAACTTATTAGCTTGCTGAGTGCCTTCTATCAGTTATTCAGTTGTTCTGTACCCAGTAAAGTTAAAGCAAAACATTGGTGCAAAACAGTTCATAGGGTGAGACCTTAAAATACCTGTTCACAACCAATATTTCTGTTCGGAGCTCTGGTTTGATCAGTAAATGAGTCTTCTAGGTGAGACACGAGTCCTTTCTATGTATATGTGTCTTCATCTTTACCTATGTTATTTTGCTGTTATTTCCTTTCAAGTTTTAGGTAAACATTTTAAAGTTTGAGGTGTTTGAAGTTAGGCACTTAAATCCTTATTCAGGCACATATGAGTGGATTATATTTCTGAGATCCAGAGCAATTGCAGCTGCTGTTGACTGTGGTTAAAAGTGATTTTTCAGTCTGAAAATCAGCTCACTTGTATCTTGATGGCTAAAAATATGTGTAACTACCTAACTTCAGGTGGTTGTGTTTGCACACACAGATGGTTGTGTTTGCACACACAGATTTTTGACTGAAAGCAATATCCTTACAATGTATGTAAACCCCCAGGTCTTCTATAATTTTTATATACCTTATGCACATAACTGATAATGATCGTTTCTCTTTGTGATAAAATCTGTGCATATTGTTCCTTGCTGAATCAACCTGAGTTCCCAGGATCTGGTCTTGCACCTTCAGAATTCAATTGGCAAATCTTCCCTCCTGACTGCAGGAGCAGCTCATGACATCACCAACCTTTCAAGATAGCGTTTTTGGTCATTTGTCCCAAGAAACTTGTACAGCCCCAGATACGAGTCTAGCAGTGAGTAATAGCAATGATAAGACGTGTTTAGCGTCAGGATTCCCAGTGTTGAAGTACCTTGGTTCAACAGTTTTTCATATTAAGCTCTATATTAAGGGGCACATGTATATGTGTGTATATATACACACAAATATATATATATTAAGTGTATGAGTACATTCTTATCAGGGCAAAGATCTTAGAATGGCTCTGTGCTAGTATTTTACTTGGAACTGGGAATATGTTCTTGCACCCTCAGGTACAAGGTCCTTCAGCAGCTATCACTCAACATGTGCATGGTGTGCACCTCAGCTCAGCCATCAATGCATGCTTCACCACTGGTTGAGGTACGATGTGGACACACTGTCCCAGCACCAGAGCACCAGGCAGTAAAACTGAGCCCCAGGTCAATAGTGTGAATTCATCTGAACTGGCTTCCTTGTTGATGAAACTAAACAAGAATATGTATTACAGGGGCATAGGTGATCTTCTCTAGTCTTCTAGTAGACTAGAGCTATTCTGGGTAAAACCCCCCAGATGGGTATAATGTGGACATGGGAGCCTTAAGATGACTGATGTTCATCTCTAGGTCAGCTCCTACTAATTTCTGCAATTTGCTGTGCAGTCTCCTAAATCCATGATGAACCCATTTTCTTTCTCTCAATACTGTAATAGTTAAATCAGAACTGCCCCCTGCTCCCCACCCATCAACCCCTGAAAGCACAGGTTCAACTCTGATTAACCACCACAAATAATTCCTTTGGGTCTACCCCTCCTTCTGTGTGTACATCCGCAGCATAAAACATCCCACAACTTTAAAGTCCCTTACTTTTAGTAACTAAGTTATTTTTATTCACCTGAGCAGAGATGGTTTACGTAGCCTCGGCCACCTTCCTGCACTGTGAAAGTGGTTGATGCATGTACCAAAGGGCTGTTCCCAGCATCTTTGTTGAACCTCAAATAGCAAGAGGTGGCCCGTGGATGAAGCATACTTTAGTAGCCTCATGGCTCTGGGCAATTTCACAGGCTCTTGTGGAGCTGTTGTTGGAGCCATGCAATGGGAAATGTTGCTGCCACATCTTTCCTCCTGGGAGAGAAATACAGTCCACTTCAAATGCAGCAGATTGTTAAATCCTGCAGCAAATCTATGATGGTGTTACTCCAACTTCATAACCCATCCACATTTAAAAAAAAAAAAAGCTTTTCCCTTATAAGAACACTGGAAAGGTAAAGAAATTTGCTTTTGAAGTGAATTAGACTCCAATGCCTAATGTAAGTGATATTAAGAAGAGAATTTTGAGGACCGGTTTTCTCCAAGACTTTTTCATCTTTGTTATTCTCATTTAATTTTAAACACACTGAGTAATTATGTATTGCTGATGTTTTGTTAATTGCTGATATTTTGTGAGTGATTACTTAACTTTCTGATACTCATTTAGTAGCCAGGCACCATTCCTTTCTTCAGTTTTGTCAAAGAAAATCTTTTCTTAGTGATAGAAAAGTTGCTCTGTAAACCCTCCTTCCTCTGTGCTGTGGTTCACATCCCCTGATGCTCTGCAACTTATCATGGTAAAGACATGACTTCTATGGAAAAGATATATGAAAACACTGGTACCATATTGCTTTTTCGATTTTGTACATCTCGCACCACCTAAAGTATGTAATATCATTTAAAATACAAATAATTGTGTAAATTATTTTTACATACTCGCTATTTGAGATTTAAATTGAACTGTGATGTCACAAAAATAGTTTTATAGTTTTGGTTTTAGTTTTATGTTTGTCTAACTCCAGACATTTGCTGAGTGAATGACATTTAGGTCATTTGCCAGTATGTTGACTCCAAGAAAGTGTAGTTATTCAGATCTGGGTTGGTGGAGGAAAAGAAGGGTGGAACTGAGTACACTTGTTATGACCTTAATAAGCTATGTTTACTGAAAGCACGATTTAGGACAGATATCACCAAGAAAGCAAGTTACCCAGCTTATAGAAATATTACTAAAATAAAAGAGAGACTGTATGTAAATGAGAATAATTTACCCCCAAGCTATGCTTCATGTACTGTCTGTATACATTTTTACTGGAGAATATGAGTTTTCAGAGCATGAAGGAATTTTTTCTTTGGGTTATTCCCAGAAGAGACAGGAATTTAAACTTAGGCTTCATGTTGGTATTGACCATGGCAGATCTGGCAGATGCAAACACTTGATGAGCTAGGCCAGGCTGAATGGCAGGTGAGCATCAGTTTTAAGACACAGAACAATACTGAGTTGTCTGTAAACTGGTTAGAAATGAATCTTTCATTAGTCTAATCCTTGTACATGCTTTCTCTGTTTAGTGCATGCTGCCTTACATTCAGCTGCATTTAAGAGGAATGCATTCAAAGTAAAAAATGCTTTCGGTTTTCCTGATCAAGACTGTTAAAGTCTGGTGAAATACAGTACAGAGTTCAAAAAATGAAAGAGGGCGAAATAAACGTGTCCCCCCTGTGTGTGTTGTGTTCCCCTCTGCCTCACCCCCCACCACCCCAGTTCAGCAGATACCTTTTTATTTGCTTTTTGGAAAGCTTTCCAGATCTCTGCACAGTACTTTGCTACTCAGGAAAATAGTATCTGCTTGCTGGTTTACAGGGAGCATGTTAGACCTTGCTCAGCCTGGGGTAACCACGTGCGCAAGTCTTTGGGGAACATCATGATGGCAGAACATACTTTCAGACTGAAAGGACTGAAAAGGCAAGCAAATATGAAGTGTATGATATATAATTGATGGAGAAGAAATCTCTAAATGTAACAGTTTCATTCAATCATAATAAAGTAATTGAGGGTGTGCAGGCATTGGAATTAAAGATACATGCACTCCGTTCGTCAGACCAATATTTATTTTTCAGTCTAAGACAGTAAGCATAAATTTGTATTTTTGCCTAAAATCAGGAAATTTACTTAAAGCTCACAAATTTTTTTTTTAAAAAAAACAGACCAGATTTCTGGCTCAGGTATCTTTCTTCACCTTTTGTAACAGAAACAAGCTTCTAAAAGATTAGGAACAATTGTTTCAATTGTAAATAGATTACATCAATCCCTTGGAAAATCTTAAAAGAAAGGGTTGCAAGATGCAAAACAAAGACGGATGTTAGCTGCAAAGCATACATAAAGCTTGTAAACCTTTGCAATGCAAAGAAGGATAATTGTTTTTCCCAGAGGTATTCTGGAATTTGTTGGGAGTAGGTTGTAACGAAAATTGTGATATACCATCGTCCCTCTTGAATCCATAAATCCTAGTGTCTAGAAGAGTTATGGATTTGCAAACTTTCCTCTGGGACCAGAGCTGAAAGGTCAGAAAGTGCTTTTGTGGAGAATGTGCTGCCATAAATGGGTGTGGGATTGAACAAAGGTTGCAATGTGCAAGATGCCCAAATGGCTCAAGATGACTATGTTTTAGCCAACTAAATCCCACCTTGTATTTTTAGCTTGCTCTAGCATAGAGGGGTGGGTTGTTTTTTTTTAATTTCACCTGTACTTAACAGCATTTGAAGTGCTCGATGGTGCTGTTGCAGCCTAGCAGCACACCTCTATGGGATCCCTGGGTTTCTGTGGCTCAACTTGGTGGGGAGGGGAGGAGGAGGGGGTCGTCAAGAAAGTTGGAAAGAGAACAGTCATGTTTGTATTTCTTACTGTGGTATGGTCTGCTGCAGTTTGGGAGTTTGTTGGAAGGCTGGAATGCTTCTTGCAGAGTGTGATCTTTCCAGAAATATGGTGATTATTTAGTGCTTTTCTGCATAGGTTTTATTACATGTGTTGTCACTGTCATATGGCCAGCAAAAACCTTCTTTTTATATTGTGCTGTGTTTGTTCATGACATTAAGATCAGTCTGCCTGAGATGAAATTGTTTGTTTAGTGGAGTGTCCTCTCTAGATAAAAGTCTTCAGACTTCACTTTCTGGTGAAGAAAGTGCTTAACACTCCTTCTAAAAGTGAAAGCAGTGGTATCTGAGGCTGCTTTGCAATACAAACTCCTCGTGTATTTGGACTAAGTTGCTGGAGGTGGATGTGTTGCATGATGATACTCAGTAATGTGCAACTTTTGCAATGAACGTGGGATTGAGTGAAATAACATTTATGTAGTGCTAGTGCAAAGACAATTTAGTGACGGATGGTGGCTATTATATTTTGGGGGTAAAGAATGAGGAATTCCAAGTTTTGAACGTGGAAAGGAAGTGTGCAATGTCTGTGTATCTCAGCACTGTGTGTGTCAGGGGTGGAGTTTCTTACTGTTTTACTAATTTACCTCATGATATTGCTGGTGTATTGCAGGGCTAACTTGGCACCTACACATGTGCCCATGATATGGCAAAAGCAGTTGTTGACTGACGTACTAAGCATGCTTCTCTGTCAAACTGATTACCAAAACAATTATTCCCCATCAGTATTTAGCTTCAAGTTTGTTATGTTTGTTTCTTGTCGAAGGTCTATGTAAACAAGAAAGCTGCTCTGTTTTTTCCCTTGTGACAGAAAACATGCTATTCCATCACATATAATATG
Source organism: Elanus axillaris (assembly GCA_026212715.1). NCBI lineage: Eukaryota > Metazoa > Chordata > Aves > Accipitriformes > Accipitridae > Elanus > Elanus axillaris. The sequence goes on along the minus strand of JANZLQ010000031.1, from coordinate 21,851,033 downwards.
ATATTTTATATACTAAATCATATTATTTCTTTCTGTAAAATGCTTAACTTTTATTTTTAATCATCAAACCAAAAAAGCCTTCTGCAAAAACACCGAAGTAGGCAGGGTGAAGTCAGATAATGCAACTTGATTATCACTATGGATAATAAGTACACATGTGGCTGCAATGACTTTGTTCATTACTGTGGCAGATCAGTTCTGTGGGCAATAGCTGAGGCTGGAATTTGCAAGCTAGGGATCATGATCCTTTGGGAGTTTGATAAGTCATGTTGGCAAGAATGAAGTTTTACTGTGTTCTGTAGAAAGTAGTAGCAGTGAGACCTGATATAGGCTCTATAATAAAGTATGCAAATGCTTACTAGCTTTGAGTTAAAGATGTTTGTTCTGGTGGAGAGCAAAAGTTTGTTTTTTCAAGCATCGTATTTCCAGCATCTTTTCCCAAGTTTTGTACAGCTAGCAAACACAATGATTAACTGGGCATGTATCAAATGGTGTAGCTTTCAATGACATTTTCTTCCCACAGTGATAAAATGGGATATTTTTTTGTGCTTAGAAGTGGATATTAATATAACTGCAGAAAGATTGTATCACAGGCAGTACTTACTCATTTATTAAGATTTTTTTTACTGTGATGTTTCTTACTATCTGTGCCATACATCCAATGTAGTTGGTTTTGCTTCTTCATTTTATGTTACTATGGATAAAATATAAGCCAATTTCACTTTGCTTTTCTTTGTAGTCCTCTTATTTACCCAAGTAATAAATTTCTTTTTTTCAGTTAGGAGTACTGTCTGTTTTGAAGGCTCTGAAGACATGTACAAGCAGAAATGTTAGAGCATTCTTTCAGACAGAAGCCTGGTCATTAATCTCTTTTTCCTTTCATCTCTGTTGCTATATATTTGTATTAAAATAGATGTACTTAGACTGTATCAGGAGAATAAGAAACTGCCTGCAAGATCTACTTTCATTTTGCACGGGTTTAAAGGTTAAAGGAAAATGTCCCCTGTACTTCAAAATGTTCTTTGTCTAAAGGATGCCTGGTAAGGCTTGAGTTTTTGTGGTTCTCTTAGTTTATAGAAAATATTTCACTGCATAAGTGGCTGCTGCCTGGAAATGCCACCTGCTTACTTTGGATCCTTCAACCACAGGGGACAACTTGTCGCTTTGGAGGAAGGACTGGTCAGTAGCCCTGGCTGTAGTGTGCTGGGCCATTCTGCAAAACAGACATACTCTGTTCCTCCTTGTGGCCCAAAGTATCTTGGATATTCTTCTGTATTGTGGCACCATTTTAGGAAGGGTGGGCAGTGACTTTTCAGTGCTGCCCAGAGTCTGGGAGGTAGAGCAGTGTCTCACCAAGCTGGAGATGTGGCTTTGAGCCTGCTGAGAAGGGAAGAGATTATGAACTGACTCTCTCATCATCTTCTCTAGCCTCTAATGATGAGCATGAAGGTTAATGAAAGGCTAAATATTGTGTCTTTCCGGATACCTTCTTCAGTTGCTTTGTGCTTCAGTCTAGAAAGTGGCTAAAATGGGCGACCATATTCCATTTGAATACCAAAGAAACAAACTAATTACCCATACGTATCTGTGCATACATGGATATTGTTTATCTATGTATATACATGGCCATGTAATTTGCCTTGTGATTCTTCTCTGAAGCTCAGTAACCAGTTAAACCGGGCCTGATCTTTAGACAGGCAAAAAAAGTCTATGAAGATTTCTATGTTCTTTAAGTAGGTTTTCCAAGGGGTTTATTCTATCAATTGAATGCAAAAAGTTGCATAAATCTTAAAATCCTGTGTATGCTGAAATAGCTACCCACAACCTTGCTCTTCTTTGCTCGCCTTTTTTCTTATTCAGGTTTAGGGGATGGAGCATATGAGATGCTTTGTTGAAATTCTTCTCGGTTAGGCTGCTTTCATTTAACCTTCCAGTGGACAGCAAACTGACTGCTTCCTGCATGTATGCTTATGCACATCCTTTGAAAAAGTTAATAAGAGGCACGATAAATTGGGGGGGAGGAAATCTACAATTTCCAAGTATGCAAAGTTTTCCTTTTACCAAAACCAAGGTTAAAGTTTCTTATGTTTCATCCCCTTTCAGTACCACTGAAATGGTGGTGAACTGGTAGATTTAAAGGCTTTCTTTTAACTCAGCAATTTGTTGTTTAGCTTAAGTAGGTCAAAGTGGGTAAATGCTAGACTGAGTCAAAGGCGGGTAAACTCTGTTTGCTTGCATTCAGTGTCATCTGAGAATGATCTGAACCATTCCTAATTTGCTTAGACCAGTAACATGGTGAAGCAGATTATGTTCTAGAAGAGATTTCAACACACTTTTTTTTAATGGACTAGATTTTACTTCATTTGAAAGATACATTGTCTTGAGCATAGGGTGGAAATTAAGCTCCCCAGTTCTACATGACAGTCTGCAGCTGCATTCAGAAATCTGGTCAGTTTGTAAGTACTAATGATTAAAATTTACTGAGATGGTCAGCTCAGCATTACTCTTATCTATACTTTTATTAGAAAGACTTAAAATGACAGCATTCTCATTAAATGTTGTTGGGTTTTTTTTTAAATCTGCATATATTTATACACAATATGCAAGAATATCCATTGCATTAATAATGCAAATCTTAATTACTTGTTAGAAAATTGATGTTACCCCTCCAAGCTACATTATTATACTCTGGCTTTCTCCAGAGTAAGATTATTTGGATAACAGTCTCCTGAGGATCTCAGGTTTTGTGTTGTGTCAAATTTTTTGCAGCTATGTGGCTTACAAACTCATTTTTTTGCACAGCGAGGGTGAATAATAATCTTGACTGGCTTATTAGTAATCCTGTTTAGACACCTGTACAAATCTTATTGTTTGGAAGAGTGATTTGGCTTATGTGTATTAATAAGGCTGGAAATACATTTCTTAAGTATTATACATTGACAAATACTTCAGCCTCCCTCTCCTCATTAAAAGTATAAGAAACATGTCTGTGTATAAATTAACTGAGCATGAGAACCATGAAAACCTTGCTGGTATTTTTAGAATTTTTTACTCTGAATTTTCTTATGGCATTCTCAACTCAAAAGTATAAAAATATGTGAGAAGCATTAGAAATAATCTGTATTCTGACACTATTAATGGCTATTTTTAAGGCGCCTAACAGTAGTATCTTGGAGCCTCTGTTATTAGTCTAAAAATACTTCATAGTGAAAGTGCAAGGATAAAACTTGAAAAAAAACTTCTTGAAAGGCTTATACATATTTTTGAGTCACTAGGCCTGCCAACCTTCAATCTTTGTTTTTAAAAGCTGAGGTATTCTCCAACCTTCATTATTCCAAAGTGAATATGATGCTATAAAGTGCTATTAGATGTTTGAAACCAACAGCAATATTATTCTGTTTAGAATATTGTTACAGTTGATGCCTGTTAGCAGAATTTCACCCAGTTCTTGGTTGGCAAAGTGGCATTTGGTGATGGTATGAGTGCACAGTTAGGAATATCACACTGCAGACTGCAAATGGACCTCCTTGTGCTGTGAATGTATTTCAACTTGCTGAAAAATGTCTGATTAAGTTTGAAAAATGGTTTCCTGTCAGGAAATACCCCATAGTATCCCCAAAGACTGGAATGAAAGCAAACCTGAATTGGTTGAATTTCCTGCAGAACACACAGACCATGTTTCTACCAGCTCCATGGACTTACTCTTGAGGAGCTAATTATATTGTTCACTTCGTTTTTACTCCGGTCTTTTCTGTTTGCAAAACCCCCCAAACCCATTTGATCATTTATGTCCTTTGTGATTCAAAATGTCATGTCAAAAATAATTGTAAATAAAAATCATTGTAGTGTATTTCTGCAGACCAATTATTCATTATTTTGAGCTTTATATTTCAGAATACCCTTAGTTTCTGTTGGAATGTAGGGTATTTGTTATGTCCTGATTATATGTAAATAATTATGAGAATGTTGGTTTTGCCATGGAAACAGATTTTTTGAAGTTTACAGTTCATTTAATATCTACAAATTTGTGTAATGTTAATTTTCATGTGAACACTCTCGCCAAATACATTTTCTGATAATCATTGCTCAGTCTTTATTTCACAAATATCTCCAAAGGAATGCACACATGTTATCTGTTCATGATGAGAATCCAGAAGAATCCAGTAATTTTCTATACTTTTAGAAGGGGCATGCAGTGTGCTGTTCAAGAATCTACTTAGCTAGCTCGCCTGTCTTATATAGGTGCAGAGGCACCGCAGCTAACTTCATCTAAATTTACTGTGCCTCATATGTTCTCACTGTATTTATCCTCACAACAACTCCTCCAAGTTTTCAGTGGTTGTAATGTTTTAATGTGCTGGGACGGGGAGGCAGAATGGCTGGCCTGGGGTCATGCTGGAAGGATACCCACTTCCGTCTTCCACCGCCTCGGCTGCCATCTCCACCACCGCAGCTGCTCTTGGGATTAACACGGCAGGAACTTGCTGAGAGGAAAGCAAGAGTTTTGGCAGCAACACTTCCCTGTGCATGGAAATGTTGGAGCTCAAAGAGAAGATGGTTTCCAGTACACTGCCCTGTATAACAGCAAAAAAACAAGGGATAAGTGATGAGCTTTAGGTGACAGAATGAGCTTTTGCTAATAATTTAAATGAGACTTTTGAAAAAAGGTTCTGTGCTGGCCTTCAAAGTTCACTTCACTGGCAACACAATTAGTACAATACTGAGCTGGGTCAAAATTTCGGTGTAAATGGAAAAAACATAGTTTTGATGTACTAATAAAGGGAAAGAAAGTAGAAACAAATAACCTGTGTTCGAGAAATTCTAATTTAAAGAAGCCATACATATCTGCAGTTTATTTTTGGTATGGTGGAAACTTTTCTCCTGTTTGTCTTATCTCATCTTTAAAAGTACCAGCCACATTATATCATTGCACTGAGGTAATATGAGATAATCATGATTTTCCTACTAGTGATTTAATGAAACTTCTGCTGGCAAAATGTCAAATCTCCATTTAACATGAACTACTGAAATATGTAAAGCTTAGAAATTTAAAACTACAAAGAATTCTTATTAGGAAATTATTGATTTAAACTAATTCAGTTTAACTCCTTTGTAATATTTTAAAACTTAAAAGTGATGAGTTTACAAAGTAAAAGCAAAGTATTGCTCAGCAGTAAAAATACCATTTTTTTAACATAGATCTACTGTCACTCACTATTCATGACCTTAAGCTTCTGCTTCACTGTGCTGTGTTTATAGGCTTTATATTTTTTCTTTTAATGCTATAGATTTTCAGAGAGCAACAGCAGATTATGACAGACTTTATTTTTATCAAGGCAATAAAAGAAAATTATGTGCTAAAAAGCTGTTTAACACTGTTATAGTCAGGGAACTAATAGTGAAACAAATGATGTGACTGGATGACTAAACTGTTCTAAATAAAATTATGCCCCAACTACTCTGCAGGCAATGTGGAAAGATACAGCTTTTGAAGGCTTGAATTTGGATTTATACAAGCATGGTCTGTTTCAGTGTCCTTGGCTGAGTTTTTCTGAGTTTTATTGAGATCATGGTCAGGCCTCAGAACTTTCCTTTGGCTTACGTATGGGAAGGGTGTTAACTTACGAAGGCCAGCAAGCCAGAAATTACTACATTAATAAATAAATATTGACAAATATGCATAATTCCTTTAATAGCTGATTAGAAATGGGGTGGGGGAAGTCAGATGTATGGGGGTTTTACACATCTTAAACTTTGTTGTGTTTGTTCTACTAATCGTGGAAATGCAGGTTTGGATGAGCAGATGGAGTACCACTGAGTAGGCAAAAGTATCCTTGCAGAGCAATGGGAAATAGTATTTCTTGGAGTATCTGTTCTGTTTACTGTTCAAACCTGTATCATTCAGATTTAAAGATTTTTAAATTTTAGAATTAGCTGCTTTAGAAAATGAACAAATCGGTTTAATTGAAAAGATTTGATGGTAAACTGAACATCACTGCACAACTGGGAGATCCAATGGTTTTAGAGCTTGGAAATATCTTAAACCATCAATTTTTGGTAAATTAGGATATTTTGGTATATTAGGTATATTGTGTATAGATAGATGAGATTTTGTCATTCAACGCCCAGTTATGGAAATTTGCATCCAGCTCTATCAGATGGCTTTGGAAAATGTTGACTATCAAATGAGAAAGTATGGTGTGAAATGTGGCTTTTCGGAAGTATTAATTACTTTGGTAAAATTCCTTCCATTTCTGTTTCAGCAGAGCCCCAAAGCTGGCTCTACCGAGGATGCTGCCTGCATAGCAAACCTGTTTCTCTCAGCCCTCTGCTTTGGTTCCCCTCTACAAATGAGTGGACCCTTCTTTTCATCCCCTGCAGGAACTGCAGAACAAACAGCCAGCCTCTCCCAAACACAGTACCCAAATAAGCTCAGCAACCTGCGGTGCTGAGCTAGATTCGAAAATGTGCTTAAGCAAATTCTATGGAGATTCTTGGCTTTGTGGAGAGATCTCTGTAACAGATGTGTCAGGGCCTCAGCAGCTCAGAACTGCCATTTGCAGTGTGACACAGTGCATTTGCAGCTAGATTCTCTTGAGGGAGGACTTTGGTTTTAAATCGGTGCCATTAGATCATCTGGAAGAAAATAGCAATTTTCTACTTTTTTTTTTCCCCCTCCTCTTTGTTTAGGAAAATAGGTTTAATCCAAACACTGTAATTCAACATTTACATAGATGAATCTCCCTCTCTGGAGAAGAACTGAAGGGAGAGAATTACCTACAGAAATCACTTTGAGGTCAAAGTCCTAGAACTATGGTTACTTTTTCCATAATAAGAGAAAATATATAATGTCCTACTGGGCATCCTGATAGCCTGAGGAGATATAGATAAATTAATTGCTCAGTAGCGATATGCACTGAGCTTCCCTCCTTGCATTATACCTCTGGTAGTTGTATGCACCTATGTTTGCAATTTGGGAGAACTGGGAAGAGCCACAGTTTGAATTGTTTTTAGTGCCTGACAGATGGCCATGCTAGCAATAGCTTTTTTCATGTTACATAGGCCAATAGCCACCTACCTCAATAGCTACCCTTGCAACACAGCTCCACATCAGACCTTGTTCTTTTACTTAGGTATAGATAGATGAAATAGTGTGTGATAGTTCCTCTAGAGCTACTTCTCCTTTGTAGGCTAATCTCTGCTAAACCAGAAGAATAGCTTGGCCAGTAGTTTGGGGTTAAAGACAAGAAGGAATATGAAAAAATACCTGTACATCACATCTTCCACATCTTTGCCCAGCTAAAACTACATCAATCCATTCACTCTGCCTGTAGTGGTGAAGGACCACATCATTTATACATAAAGCTTGGTCAGTGTGTGTGCAAGTTAGTAGATAAAAATACATTTAAAATGGAGTCACCCTGAAAAGTATTACAGTCTTCTGCTTACAGTTGCATCCATAAAATATATTCCAACTAAAAGCTGTGAAAACTCTTTCAAAAAAATTCCCCCAAACCAAGCTTATTGCATCGGGCTAAACCTTAAACATCAAAACAATCAAAATGTCTGCAAGTAAAATGTACTCTGGCCTATAAAAATTTCTATATATAGCCCTCACTTGAAAGTGATGAACTCTTTCTAATAAATTAAGGATCCTGTGGTTAATGTATTACAATTTCTTCTCCACAGACTTAAAATATGTATAGCCCAGTCATATAGTTAGGTTTGTACTGGCTTCTTGAAAAGCAAAATTTGGCCAGAGTCTGCCTTGCCATTTATTTTTCTTTCATGTTACAGTAAACAACTATGTTCAAAGATTGAAAATAAATTGTACTTCATTTTATCTTTGCAGCAGGAAAGGAGTGAGGAAGTTGACAGAAAGCATAGGGCTATTGTGACAGAGGGCTTCCAGGTCTGAGGTGTCTGGGCTCTGTTCTGAATGGTGTAAAGTAGGGGAGACTAGAAAGCAAGTGATGCTGTGTCTTGTAGTAAACCAAACGACTCTCTTACTCAGCTTAGCACTTCTCAGGTGATTGTCTTGAGCTGCTGAGTCACTCAACGATGCTGTGCTCCACAGGGTGCTGCCTAGTATGCCTGATGTAAACATTCTGCTCTGTGTTCAGCTGCAGAGTCTTTATTTGGGAGACACTTGAAGGAATCCTCTTTCTTATCCCTAGTGACTATCTTCTGAAATGCACAAGGTCTTTTCTTCTCTGCTGCAGATATTTTAAGCCAGTTCCATCGCAGAGGATATCCTTCTCTCCTTAAATACTTTATGCAAAAGATTTTCTATGCTTGAGAAAAATGTTTAGTTTGATATAAAAAATGTTCAGCCTTCCTGAACAGTTATTTCAGCAGTTCACAGCCTATCAAGGGATGGCTGCACAGAAAGTACTCTGTTTTCCTTCTTCTCTATATTGGGGAGACCTGCATCACACTCCTATTGTGTTGTAAGGTAACAGAGATAGGGTTTCTTCTGTACAAGAAAACAAAACAAAACACAGTGATGCAAAGATGGGAGGAAGTGTCATAATACAAATTTTTGTATGAAAAAATAACATCTCCTCTCCCAGTTTGATTTCAAGTAGAACAACCTGCTGATAACTCAGGTTGTGTCGCTTTGCTTATGGTACATAAAAATGGCAAGAATTAATATATTCATTCTTATGTTCTTAAAAAATTTATTGGTGAAAATAGTGAGTTCCTCGGAATTTGAAAAAGATTTTCTTATAACTGTGATAAGGTTTAAGGATGTCTAATCTAAGTCAGCTGACTTTCAAGACTAGAGGATGGTTCATACCAGCCTATGATAAACACTGTTAATGCTTTTTTTTTTTTATTTTGAAACATGCTAGTGAAATTATGTTTTAAGATGTTTCATCACTTTCTGAGAATCCTGTACAGCTGATAGCCTAGGATTCAGTGTGCTTTTTTTTTTTTTCAAGTAATTTGAAGAATAAAAAATACAGTTCTACATGTTGTACACAGTTGACAATGATAGATGGTAGCATGGCACAGAGGAAGAATATCTTATTGGGAGCTTAAATGAGTCACTCTGCATCTCTGTTGAATGACTGGGACCAGGTAGATTCCCCAGGAGAGGAGAAGGCTTGGGGTACTTTCAGCATTCACGTTTCATTGGATAGTTGGCAGCTAGTAATATAGCCAGTGCTAATGTAAACTTCATGGGCTATATTAGATCTGGGGATTACCATTTGGGTTTGTTTCATGTTACATTAAACATATGTTATGTGATATGTGTAAATTTCCCTTCTGGGTGGTAGAGAGGAAGGGTGATCTTTGAAAGAAAAAATTCCCCACTTTCACATTTGCCTGCTAAAAGTGGAAATGTAGAAAACTACTGCAAATAATACTGGTACTCAGAATTTAGGAGGAAAAGTAACTTCTATATCTGGCACAAAGTTTCTGTGTAGAGAAACAGAACGACTCTTCTTTGGGAAAAGTGATGCAAAAGTTGGAGAACTAAGATTGAAGTATGCAAATCTTGCATGGCATGTGCTATGAAATATATTTAACACCAGGCCCCCACCAGCCAATACACTTCTCTTCAGTCTCTCCATCCCTCCTAGCTATTAAGATAATTTTTTCTATGGTTCAGAGCTCCTTTTTTTTTTTCCCTTGGCTGAAGATGGGAATATGTATGGAGAAATTACTTGGAGCCATAAGAGACAGTGTACAGTGGTTGTGATGGTGGAGGTGAATCAGTATAAGCATCCCTTCCTTCCTTCCTGAGAGTATTAGCTGTTGTTGTGTCAGCCATCTCTGCATTGCTGTGGCAGAGCCACAGAGGACTGCAGCTAGGAGAGTGTGTGGAGGGGAGCATCAGTGTGGCTGTGTTCTTTTCTTGGGGATATTTATTACAGGCTGCTTTCCCAAAAGAAGGTGCTAGGCTACATAGGTCTTTGTCTTGAGCCATTACAGCCTATTTTTATATTCTATCATATTCTATTTTTATGGTAGACTTTAGGAGTAATTCTTGATGGGGAGGAGTTAAAATGGGCTGAATCCTTTACTGCAATGGCATGACTTTGGAAATGTAGACATTTCTGTGGTTTTAGGTAAAGGATTAACACATCACAACTCTTACTGCTTGTAAGGGTAAGGAGCAAGAATGACAAGCTCTGACTAAATTCTGGCATTCATGTTAGCCAAATAACCTAAGGACTTACAAAGCTGCCTGAGCCCTGGAAGGACCAGTCCTGTCTCTTAAGTGTCTAGGTCATGACCAGGGTACACTACGAAGAGGGCTGTGGGCCTTGGAGATTGGAAAGTCTACCTTAGACATTTCTATACCAAAGGGAGAGGAGGCAAGACAGCAGTAGGTGTCAAGGTCTGCATGAAAATTACTTCTCAGAGCAATGCTTCCTTGGTTTCCTGCTCTGAGAGTCACCATACTGCAGTGTTGCTGTGGTTTAACCCCAGCCAGTAACTAAGCACCACACATCCCCCAGTGGGATGGGGGAGAGAATCAGGGGAAAAAAGTAAAACTCAAGGGTTGAGATAAGAATGGTTTAATAGAACAGAAAAGAAGAAAATAATAATGATAATAATAACAATAATAAAATGACAATCATAATAAAAGGATTGGAATATACAACACAAGTGATGCACCAATGCAATTGCTCACCACTCGCCAACTGAGGCCCAGTTAGTTCCCGAGCAGCAATCCTGCCAGGCCAAGTCCCCCCAGTTTATATACTGGGCATGACATCCCATGGTACGGAATACCCCTTTGGCCAGTCTGGGTCAGCTGTCCTGGCTGTGTCCCCTCCCAGCTTGTGCTTCTCCAGCCTTCTTGCTGGTTGGACATGAGAAGCTGAAAAAATCCTTGACTTGGTATAAACACTACTTAGCAACAACTGAAAACATCAGTGTGTGTGATGGGTTGACCATGGCTGGATGCCAGGTGCCCACCAAGTCGTTCTATCACCTCCCCCCCTCTTCGCTAGACAGGGGAGAGGAGAAAAAAAATATAACAAAGGGCTTGTGGGTCAAGATAAGGACAGGAG
>JANZLQ010000031.1:21808315-21839903 GCA_026212715.1 Elanus axillaris | reverse complement strand
TTCCAGCAGCTTCTCACAGAAGCCACCCCTGTAACCCCCCCCCCACTACCAAAACCTTGCCACAGAAACCCAATACATTGTGTTATCAACATTCTTCTCATACTGAATCCAAGACATAACACTATACTAGCTACCAGAAAGAAAATTACCTCTGTCCCAGCTGAAACCAGGACAAGTGTTCTAGACAGCAACAGGTAAGGTAGGATGTCTTTGCTAAGCGGTGTAACTTCAACAGAGGCTTTTTTCAGCCTAGAGCATTCCACCAAGGGCTGGACAGTTTTGTCTTCAAAAGGACAATACTTAACAGAATTGTAAAAAATTCTGTTTCAGGTAGTGCCTTCAACTCTGGCAGTAGTTTTTAACTTGTAAACCCAGAATACCCACTAAATTGTGGCTGTGCTACGGTATGGCTGAAAATAAATCCCATCCTGTTGTGTTAGCATAGTTTTTCAGATGTAGAAGCTTGCAAGGTCATCTTTGGGTAGTCATGAACAGCAAGCATTCCCCAGTGTGCACATTTGCTACCAAATGAAACACAGGAATAAATTAGAAATTATATTTATTTCATAATATAGTGAAGTAAGGATATAAATGGATACAATGGTTTAATCTAACTGTTTCTTGGCACTAATCAGGGGTAATTTGTCTTCTCACAAGTTCAGGGATTTTTTTTGAGAAAAGGATACTGTATTTCTCTGAAAAAGTATGTATCTGTGTTTGTGCTGTTGGTGTGTATTGTAGTAGGAATTACAGCAGTATAATTGAAATACTCCAGTGTTTTTTTGCATAATTTGGCAATGTATAAGTTACAGGGACCCTGGGCAGCAGAGGCTTAATATGCATTATTATACATTGTTATTTTTCTTGGTAGAAAGTGAAGAAGTTGTATTATGGATTTTGTAGTATTTTAATAATAGATAACTCTTACTGTTATAAGAAGAAACTTTTAAATCATATTATATGTATTGTGTTGTATGGTTGCATTGTTACCAAACAGTTACAACATAAGAAGAGACAAGAAGTAGATTCTTCCACTAGGTATGAATATTGTGACTTGGAGCAACACAAGCATCAATTATATCTAATCTAGGGAAGTGGTGTATCTTTGCAAAGAACTCCAGTGTATGTCACGTAATACTTTTTCAGAGATGGGCTTGTATACCTAAGATGCTTGTGGAAAAAGTGTGGCACTGGGCTCACTGTATTTTTACTCAGTGCAGGATTTTGTTTTAAACTTATGTTTAAGTAGCTTATTGCTACCGAAGGCAAACAAACATGTACACAAAGATTCAAAACAGGCAGTGAGATTAACTTAAGTCTGCCTTGCATAAACCTGCCCTTCAAATAATTGCCTTTCATGAGGGGATACAGTGCTATGAATGTACACATCATGGAAAGTGTCTTTGCTTCATATTTTATTTTATAACCACAAGCCTTTAACACTTTACTATAAGGCTAATGCCTGCTATTTTCATTAAAGCACTAGGCTGGTGTGTTTTGTCTCTGTGTGAGCATGTAAGAGTGGTGACCATCCCTTGCGGAGTCTGAGGTCCCACTGTTCCTGGAAACAGGGAGAAACCTTGGGAATAACCAGGGCAGGGCACACTGATATTTTGCTTTGCAAGTCACTTAGCCTACTCCCATTTCCCCATCTATAACACATATTTTATATCCATATGCTGTTGTTCTTTTTAATACAAGCATATAGTGAAAGCTTTGACGTCTGCAAAGTTATTTCTGTTAGGAGGGAAGATGTGACAAGTCGGGTGTGTTTGACACCAGCATGTTTATTTTTAAGAAGCTACAAATTCGTGAAGAAACTGTCTCTGAGTGGTGGAGGGACTGTCTTGAGGGGCAGCTTCCTGACTCATAGCCCTCTTGGTTTTGAAACACAACTTCTTCAAATTACTTTTCCCCTCCCTGATCACTTACCAGTGCTCTTAGCTCAGCCTGAAGCCTCCCCAGCCACCTGAGCTGTGGTGCCAGCTTCTCGCTGGCACAGGCGCACCTGCTCCCCACAGCCTGTCGGCGTTTCTCAGTAGCCTTGCAGACACTTCTGTTTTAAATTCTTTACTAAATTCATTCATGCAGTTATTTTGGTTAACTTAGCTTTTTGATGAAATTTGTCCCAGCCTATTTGTATAAATATTTTAACATTGTGCATTTTTTCATCTTGCCTGCGTTACTTCCAGGGGTGGAGGCATGTGTTGTACCATTTGTCTGCAAATTACATGGATTAGTTTAGGTTTTTTGTTGTCTTGAATATTCAACATTAAATTTCCTATAAAAAGAAAAAAACATTTTCTAAGTGCTGCAAATTTAGGAGACCAGCAATCCATGATCTTTCTTCACCATTTATTATTTAATGCCTTTTTATTGTGCCTCTGCACTTTAAATGTAACTCCTTTCTAAGCAAAACGATCCCAGCTTTGTCATTTATTCCTTCTGGGAGAGCTCATGCAAGCTCTGAACTATTTGTGTTGGCTCCTCTCAGCCATTCTCCATCTGAGTCCAGCATGGTAGGGGTCATGCTTTGCTCCAGTGAGACTTCACCAGCTGATAGCATCTTGCAGTATTATCTCTGGTATCCACCACATGGACTTTTATGCAAGTTTTTGCAACTTCATATTTAGCAGACCTCATCCTTGTGCTCACCAATGTGGAGATATTTCACTTTCCTTCCCAGCTAAGTTAAACTCTTTCAGGATGAACAGGGGTTTCAGGCTTCTACCTCCAAATATAGACTACTTTCCCTGTGTAGCCTTTTTTACATTTGAGGTTTACCTGATGTTTGTAATAATCTTCCATCCTGATAAAGCTGTACAGCTTTGTAGTCTCTGTAAACATTTCCACCATTCATCAGCAGTTCTTGATTATTAGCTTATATTTAATGATTTATATTTTTGGCCAGATGACATAACTGCTGTGTCTGACATAGTAAGCAGAGACTTCAGTAACCATGGACTTCTCACAAAATACTGAGGAAGAAGTCTGAGGCATGAGAGTTTCTATATCACTTAAAACTCCCTTTTTGAATTTCAGTTGTGGTGGAGAGGAATGTCCATGAAGCAATAGTGAATGAAGACATTCTTTTAATCCTAGATAAATAAATCCTAAATTAGAATAGTAGTTGCTATTTTTCAAACTGATTTTTTTGGTGATTATTTCATAGTGAAATAAAGACTGGCTGAAACTATGTGAAATATACCAATATGTTTACCTTTATATAGTAAAAATAAAAATATCTTCCGATACTATAAGCAAAAAAGTATTTACTTTAAATAGCAAAAGTAAAATATATTTATAGAGTAAAAATAATAATTTTAAGAAATTCTAGTGTTTCCCTTTCTGTCTGCTAAGCAGCGTCTGATAATTTAAAATAATTTGCTCTGTTTTCCAACTACTTAAATTTTCAGTCATTTTCTATGTGAGACTTTATCAAAAGGATTTAGAAGTCCAAATAAATTATGTCAACTGGTTCTCTTTTATACATTTTATCCATTACCGTGTGTATGCAGTATGACCCACTTTGAGAAGTGTATCAGATGAGGAAGAGTTGCAGAAAGCGTTATAATACAGACCAAACCACTGTCTAAACATATTTCAAGCACCATAACTGAAAGTGGGACTTTTCAGATCACTGTAAATTAAATTGATTAATAATACATCATGTTAAAATGAATTTTTCATGGTTTGGGAGCTAATGTTCTCAATTATTCAGCAGTGCAAAATGTAGGAAACTTGCATATAAACAGCATGCAAGAGTTGATCCATAAAATCTTTACTTAGAAAATAAAATATTATTTTTTTATAATATGCTAAAACATTTTTTCTAAAAATATAATTTACTTTTGGTGGCAAAAAAATGAAGTCTGAAATTAAATTGGCCATATACATACAGCATAAGTATCCTGTCTATTACAGCAACAGCACACACTTTAAATTAATCATTGTATATTCACAGTTTTCCCTTATTTTACTTCTTCAATGCTATGAAATAAAACTCTTGTTCCATAGGTAAAGTCATAGATTCTGGAAAGCATACACAATGCTGAAATAGGAAGTTCTATTGTCTTTTGAAAAGCTTAAAATATTTTTAAAGCATTCCATTTCTAAGTATTGATCTTATACTCCTTGCATCTTTCCTGGACCATGATTCCAAGTCATAATCCTGTGTACTTAAAACTTGAGTGGTTTAGTTGAACTGAATTTCAAAAATTCAGAAATTGTAAATCCTTAAAAAAGTATATTTTGTGGTTAGGAGGGTTGGTTGGTTGGTTGTTTTTAACACATAATTTCAATTAAGATTAAAGGTTTTTTCACAGTTGTTCTAAATGTGATCAATTATATTGGAAAACAAATTGATACTAGTCCAGATACTAATCTCAGTAATAACTGCATAATTTTGGAGTATCCCACCATGAAATAGTAGCAGTAATAGTCCTCTGCATTGTGCTTTTGGACAAAATTTATTTTCACTCTTTGTAAATGAACACAGGGAAGGGCACTAATAAGGCTGAGCACCCTTAATGTCCAAGTTCTCCAAGGCGGTCAGTATTTCTCAGGATTTGGTAGAAATAAGAGATGGGAAACACTTGTGAGGTTGTCTAAATCATCCTTATATTACTCATGGGCAGTTCCCTAGGATGTGTTTTTTAGGAAGAGATGCCATGAACACCTCCTGTGTGGAATACCCTTTAACCTCGGTGAGGGGTTAAAATGTAGAGTGATTGCAAGATTCAACCTATACTGTGTCTAGTCAGGGTTAAGTGACTCAGGATTAGGACCTCCATGTACAGTAGTAAGGTGGCTATTTTTTCCAAGTGATTCTCTATTCATACCTTGTATGAAGTAGGAGCCTTAACTCTCCTTTTCACATTGCTAGATGAATTATGTAGCTGAGGTTGCAGGTGTAGTAAATTATCTCTCAATATCCTTAATCATAAAGGCATATTATCCATGGTGACATCTTTGCACCAGTAGAAAGTCCAGTTAAAGTCTGTCAAGCTTCCCATGGACAGAGGTGCACTCACACGCAACACATTATAAAAGGTGAAAGCAATGAAGGAATTGAAGCAAAGGTGTTCTCTACACAAGTACTTCTCAACATAAACAAAATTCAGATAATTCTCCATTTTTCCTTCTCCCTTAAAATCACTGCTCTTGACCTCATTGAGATATTTGCTGTGCACCAGCAAGATGTTTTGTCAACGAGGAACTATGATGTTCCCAGACACACATTGCTATAATTGTCTAGAGTTTTTGGGGTTGTTTTGTGGTGGTTTTTTTTCCCCTCTGAGAATTGTAAAATTGTTTAGAGCAACCAGAGAAAAATCTACTTGAATTCTAGGAATCATGCTTATGTTTTTCAGCATTGAAATGCAGAGATAGATGATATGGGCTTGAGAAAAAAAGTGTCTTTTTCTGAGAATAGGAAGACAGGTAGGGAAATTATCCTGCATGACCCTTATTCAGCTTCAAAGGTTGATGGAGAAATTATTGCTAATGGCATCATCTCTACTTTAGTAAATTAACTAATTTGCATCAAAAGAGCTCTATTGCATGTAACTAACCATCACCATGTGCCTGAGCACAGGATCATTACGGGCTGCGTTTCTGGGTTTGCCATATGCTTCCTGCATGGTTGGAAGGAATCACAGTAACCTTCCGTGTTTCTGTTTTCCTCTTTACAAGAATGAGCACCAAGGTCTGGGGACAAAAGTCAGATTTCCCATAAGCATGAATTAGTTGTTTCCTGAAGAAACAAAGATGCATCCATTTTTTAAATGATAGTTTCCTGTGAGCCAGGGTCTGATGGAGAGACCTCATACCTCACGACTCAGCCTGTTGGGATCTCTCTTAGTGGACCTTCTGAATTGCAAAAGATTTTTAGTGCATAATGAGATATAAAACAATGTAACTTTGAGGTGTGGGATTTTTGTGTTTATCTATCCCTCAAATCTATTCATGGTGAAAGAAAACTATTTTCTTTTTTTGATGTACCAATTTCACAAACAAATTGCAGATGCATAGATAGATAGATGGAGATCCAGGTGTCTGGGCTGCAGTAGCCTGCCCCATTCCACACAGGAGAATCTGCTCAGAAACAGCATTTAACCAGAACACTTAGAACTCAAATGCAGACACCGGGTCATTCTCAACCATGTTATCATCAATCCTTCTATCATGCTTCACCATCAAATCCCTTTTCCCTCAATATATTCCATTGCTACACTGTTACTAGAGCTGATTCTCAAGTACAGATTTAAAATTGAGATTGCATGAGTGAGAACTAGCCACAGTGTCCACTGATACCTATTTATCTTGGGCAAGATCTGTTAGCTCTGTAATGTTTGTCAAAGCTCTGTTGGCAATGTAATCTGGGGCAATCATTTCTCTTCTGTCACTGCAAATTCTGCCTGGGAAACTGTAAACCTAAGGCAGACTTCTTGGAGAGTGGTGCAGAGTGAAAGCTTAAATACTGGGAACTGCTGAACGTCAGCAAAGGTTACGCAGTCATTTCTCATGTCACTTTGACAGGCTTGCTACTCGCACAAGAGCCAGGAGCAAGGGAGAAGTGCAGAACAAGGATCCAAGTGTGCATGGGGAGAGCAGGGAAATGCAGCATTAATCAAGGGCATGGTAGCAGCCCATGGGAAAGCTCCGTGTTTCAAAGTGGGCTGACCTTTAGGAAATATCTAGTTAAGCAACGTGATTAATGTTCTATGTTCATTGCTTAATCAGTTGCATTATTTATTGCAAAAATGGGTAAAAATAAATAAAAACAAAGTTGAAAGGAACAGCTTTTTAAAGGCAACAGTGCGGTGGTTCTATTCAGTTGCTAGTTCTGTTTGTTAGACTTAGGATAATTACTGTGTACCTCAGATATTCAGAGCACACTTTTTGATGGTGCTGATAGGCCCTGTGTACACAGCAAGATTATATTAAATTGCTCAAAGAGACAGTGATACATATTATTGCCCTACTGATTCATGAGATGTTTTACAGTATAAACTGTAAAATCACTGAAACTCAGGTTAAATATTCAGTGCGATTTTGGGTATTTTAGTTATAGAAATCCTATTAAGAGAGAAAGGGATCATACAGCTAAACCCCTGTAAATGGCACTGAACAGTTACCTCCAATGTCCTTTAATGATCTTAGTAATGAAGAAGTCATTTGATATTCATTGTCGAGCCATTGATCATAGTGGATTCATTCATTATTAATGTAGCTATAGCAAAATGTTGAAAGACCTGTTGCAAAGTGAGCAGGAAGATTACTTTTGCAGAGGAAATCTTGAGGTAACTTGAGATCAAGTCTTACCTGCTGTGCCAGCAGTATTGCTAGAGAGGAAGTTAAAGAATATCAGTGGTTCACTCTTCAATAAGCTCAAAGAGGAAAAAAAGTTCAAATTGCTAGGAGACAATATTGAAGCTCTATCAGGAGCCTCAATTTTCCAGGCTCAAATATTACCATTATAAACTGATAGAGATTGCTGCCTATCATGATGACTAGTTTGAAGATCAAAGACCAGCTTTGGCTACACAAAAGCCTGCCAGCTGGAGGCAGCTAGACTCGAAGTTATAAAAGGACCTTTGGGGACAGAAGGGGATCCTTGGACCAGTTCTGCACATGCAGTTGTCACCCACTGTGATGCAAAGTAACTTTCCTTTTGACCCAAAAGGCCATTGCTAATTGAAAGCTCTACCTATGTATTCCAGACGATTTTCCTGTCTCCCAATTACTAATTCAGTCTGTTTATCTTCACTCTGCTTAGCTTTGTAATAGTTCTTACCTTTCTGTATCACCTTCAATATGCATGAAGAAATACTCAACTATGCTACCTCCTAGAGTAACTATTTAATTTAAAGTACTTCCAAAAGAGTTGCAGGATGCAGTAAATCAGTACCCCCTTTCTAGGCATCTCCGCTTGTGTTTCCCAGTTGTGTGATTGCTCCTTGCTTTGTCGGGGGCAGAAAGGCAGATTCAGTTATTCAGGTGGGGGGCTAACGCGTCATCGTATTACCCCTCATGTTTTTATCTGATGTACCGAGAGCTCTGAAAAGGCTTTAAACAACAATTCCCATGGTGTCAGTTAACTAAAAATGTCATTTTCTTATCAGTAGCTCACCTCCACTTTTTTTGTCTTTTCAGATGATTATCTACTTATTTATTAGTGTTATTGGGAACAACCAGACCATGTTAAAAGAAGCAATGGAAGATTATTTTCCAGTATTTTAAAAATCAAGTGGGAAGTTCCTCTTTGATGTACTTTGCTCAGTGGTTATTTTAGGCATAGGGTTACTTTTG
Source organism: Elanus axillaris (assembly GCA_026212715.1). Lineage (NCBI taxonomy): Eukaryota > Metazoa > Chordata > Aves > Accipitriformes > Accipitridae > Elanus > Elanus axillaris. Next base: position 21,831,590 of record JANZLQ010000031.1, on the reverse strand, counting down.
CCTTCATTAGTCATTGTGGTGAGTTGTTGGAATGTTACTTAAAGATTTCTGTGCCACATGTTTGACTGGTGTGAGGAAGCTAGAAGCTGAGCATCTGACACTTTTATTTTCCTATTTCACTGAAACCATACAAACCAGGGATTGCACTGACATTTTGTGTTTGTTTCTTCCATATATACCTGTGGGTTTTTTTCTCAATACCTGTATTTACTAGTTAAGCAGGTGGACTATGATGAAATTAGAACTGGGTTTGAAACTGGCATGTGGGTGGCATTTTACCATGTAATCCTCAGAGGGAAAATATTACTTTGTTTCATTTTTTGATCAGAAGGCGGCAGTGTTCCTTTCTGCACTATTCCTTTTCTTGTATTCTCCCTAAAATACTAATCAGTCAGGACTTACTGATCATCTCCAATTTTCAAGACAACTGAACTCTATTTTCTCAGCACTGAGCTCCGATCATCGTATTTCTGTCTATGGTGTTGTAGGATCACATTATCTTCATATACGTACTGTTCATCCTAATGCTAGGGCCCATCTTCAGCTATTGTAGTTTGTGTAGCTTAAGAATGTAGAATATTATTTAAGCTAAAGTAATGTCAGTCTTCATGTGGAGTGGATGTAGATCTTCAGTAAGGTAAGCAAAGTTCATAAGAAATGATACCTGTTCAGCTGAACTCAAACCTGCCCTACAGTTGAGATGCTGCAAGGGGTTTTCAGAGGAATTTGCAGAGGTATCTTTATAACCCTTAGTTTGCTGAATATACTTCTGATTTTTTCAGCACTCAGATCTTATGGTGCAGCAAGTACTATTTCTTTTAGCAACTTTTCCTTTTCTGACCAAAGATAGTGAGTAATTAAACAAGTCTTGATATGGTCAAAAAAACATATTCTCAGTTCATTTCAGAGAAACTTAGGTGTTCTTATTTCCCCTCCTCTTTGAGCAGAGGTACTTTTACATCAGAGCAATAAAGCATCTGTCTAGCAGGATTTTAAGGCTGCAGAACAGAAAAGCAGCAGGCCAAAGAAGATTGCCAAATGCATTTCATACCTTAAATATTAAAACAAATTATAATTTTCTTCATACTGTGACAAAGAGTGTACTGATGGAGTGGCTGTCTTCATGCAGGTGTGCTGGGTGAAAGACAGTAAAGTCATGTCTTGATTTGTCCACTTATGTGTTTCAGGAGTATACAGCAACATTTTCTAGCCAAGCACAAATAGAAAAAATGTGATGTTTTTTAAATAATCCCCAGCTCTGAAATGCCATACCAATCAGTGCAAATTTATTGATTCAGATGTAGAACACCCCTATACAGGTAGAAACCTAATGAATGCTGGTTAAACATAAATACCTTAAAATAACAAATAACAAATATACTAATAAAATTACAAAGTACAACTTCTCTTTCATTCAGATAAATACTAGTATGTGAAATCTTTAAGTGGTTATCAAAATAATGAAAAATAAAAATGTCTTTCAAGAAATAAAATCCATACCCATTTTAAGCAAGCTTGAAGCTATGCTGGTGATGACATAGTTCTGTAAATGTAGGAGTTGAAATAATTCTCCAAAAGCTGCTGTATCAACATTCCTGGATAGAAAACATGCCCATGCATCAATTCATAAACTTGTTCTCTTGCATGCCTGCACTTCTGCCATCTGTTAGAGTGGCATTTTGCCCACTCTAGGAAATATTGTTTCTTTTCTGCAGTGTACAAATATCGACTTGCTTTCTAGAGAAATCCTGAAAAAATACAGCTATTTCTGGTTTTTTTCTTTCCACGCATTTCCTCTTTTCAAGCACTATCACTGTATACTTTCATTGGAAGCATAATGGATAGTTCAGTCTTAGCCTTTTTCCCATTTGCCAAAATTTTTTCTGAGCATCTAATTTTCAGCTGCCTCTGGATGACCAAGATTTCCACAGGTTTGATGGTACTGGCCATTCAGCTGGTGTTTTCAGAATTTAAACATTAAGCTTGGCTTATCTTTTACCTGGCCACAAAAAGATGAGACACAACCACTGTCCCTGTGCTCCCTGAAAGTCAGCTGACAACCTGTCCATGCTAATGTGCCTCTCAGTGTATCTGAAACAAAACAGTGCATGAACTTTCTCTTGTAGAAGCTCCCAGACAGATTTCTTAATCTTGGGGATGACAGTGATGAATATTCATGCCATTTTGCTGAGCCCCCAAGCATTGCTCTTAACCTCCTAATTTGAATTCCTGATGTAATGCCTGTGAAAGCTGAATGACCTGTTCTCAACTCAAAATGTGTTCCTGCATTCTCCAAGTCACTGACTCCACATGACTTCGTCATGTGAAATAATTTCCAAAGATCTCATATCTAATCAAAAAAGGCGACAGCTAAACAGGTAACTTGCATATGGCTCACATGATGTCTCTTCATCACAGTGGTGAACTTACATTTGAATAAAGAAATCCTTAGAGGGACAGTAATGTCCCCTATAGAAAAGCAACATATACAGGAATAATTGCAGGATGTGTACAATGCATGGCAAATCTGGGCAGTATAACGGAGGTTTCACAAATGCCTGAGTGATCTGTGAGTGCAAGGGGAGCTGAGAGGCCCAAGCAGGAATGGGCTCACAGGGAAATGTCAGTCAGCCAAAGAGCAGCTTTGTTGTGAATTTAAGTCTCAGTGGCATAATTTGCTTGTTTATCTCAGAGGATCGAATTTGACTGATGACTTACAGAGGTTTCCTTGAGATCACTGGCAGGTATTTTTAATTAGAGGCAAAGATGCCGTGGAAGCTGAGTGAGGAGCCACAACTCCCTCTGTGTCAGCGGAATTCCTCTCTTTATACCAGCTGCATTGCACAAGGGACTGTGAGATAAATTGTATTGGGGCAAACTCCTGGCTGTGCTGAAAGTTGCAGCCTCTTAGTTTTCATGTCCATTCCCAGGTAAATGTTACCAAGAATAGTGTCAAACAAGAGGGACTGAAAGGGTGGACTTAATTTAAAAATATTTTATGGGAGTGGTGCACATACCAGACTAGTAAGAAGATGGATCTGTTTTGGGGACTGGCTAGAGTAAAAGTCTGTGCATGAGAAAAGAAGGATGCTAACCAGAGAAGCTAAGAGAAGTGTCCTGGGACCTTAACCTCCTTGCAGGTTCTTCTGTCCCCTGCAGATCCTAGTGCTTCTTTCCCACATAAAAATCTGCATGTCCACTCCACTTGCCATCAGTTATCCTGCTACTCTTGTTTGCTCTTCCTTTTTCCAGCTCTAGATTCATTCTTTTTGTCTGTCATTCCCATAGCAATTTGCCAGAGGCATAGCATTTGCACACAGAGGGATTCTCATTTGCAGTTATAAATATAAAATGCAAAAAGAGAAGTTGGTTCAATAATATATAATAGAAAGGCCCTTTAAAATTGGCTGGTTGCTGCAGCTATTTACAGAAGACTTTGCACTAACTGTGGTAAACCTCAATATTTAATTTATACCTGGTAAGAAGTTTGGCAGACAAGTGCATATGCTATATATTTATTATAGGTGTAACTGATAAATGTTTAGCAGCATCACATTATTGTGTATATTTACATTTTAAATTGCATTATATATATTTATATACATATATATACTCTGCATGTAAACACACACAAAAAAATGGCTTTTTGTTTCCTAAAGATACATAAACAATCTACAGAGCATATAAATCAGTTGATTCTGTACTGTGGCCTTTTAAAATACATGTAGCTGCACTTGGAGCCACTTTTGGAAATGCATTTCACGTAGAATACAATCTAAATAATTTATGTTCCTTAAATAGAAATATTTGGTGTGTACTTGTATGTTTACACATATGCATACACACATGCACATGTATATGTTTATAAGTGTATCACTAATTATGTCCATCCTTCAAAAGAGGCTTCCCAGAACCAGGCTTTAAAATCCCTGTTAGTTCCCTATTGCCATTTGGCAAGAGCATGCATTCATCCATGACCATTAATATAAATGAAGACGGTAAATAATGCTTGTGACAATGGCAAGAAATAATTCTCCTCCAGAGTGCAAGGACAGACTCTTTCTTTTTGGAAGCAGGTACTGCAGGTAAATTTTCAAAGGGCATTTTTGTGGAGGTGACTCAAAGTAGCCATTCCAACCAGCCCCTGATTTCATTTAGTGCACATTGGGAATGGGAACTTCACTGAGCAATGAGCTTTTCAAATATATCTGGTGGCCCAAACATGTCTTAGTGTTTTTCGTATGCTTGCACAGCATGCAGTTGCAGGCATGACATAATATCACCGATTTGTTCTTCCCTTTCCAACCACACTTCATTATTTGAAAAAAAAAAAAAAAAAAAAAAAGAAAATCCTGCAAAAGAATACTGAGATTAGAGAAAATAGCTTCTTGAGATTCATTCTCTTCTCTCATTTTGGTTTATATTTTGGCCACTGGGATTGTCAGGATTTAAAATGAAATCCTTACTTACATGTCAATAAAATGTTACACTAGTGACTGTTATGCAAGTAACAATAATCGTAAAAAAGTGATAAAGTTCATGGACTGAGAAGACCATGAATTGAAAAATGACAACTTGAGATGGAAAAACTAGATAAAAGAAAAACATGAGATGTCCTGTGATTGGACTATCAGTCTACCATTAGTGTAGCTAATGAAGAAGGAGGACAAGGTTTAGGAAGCAGGTAGAATGCTATAGATGTAGGCGAATGAATACTTTAAATAGTTGCTGTTTGAAAAAAAGGAATTTCCTAAACTGACTATAGTAGAGCTGTAAAATAATTTTCAGCTTAGATGACAATAACTTTCAGTACAGTTTATTTTAATGGTTCAGGTATGGTCATGATATAGAATTTTTTTCAGATAAGTTTTATTATTTTGGGGTATGGAGGAAAGAGAAAGTTGTCTTCATCCGAGTGAGTGCAAATATATATGTTCTTTTTGCTGTCCTGGCAACAGTGAAAGTTACTAATCTATGCACCAGTTAAGAGCTATGTTTTGCTTCTGCTGCAAGAAGTTTTCATACAACTATGCAAGATAGAAAATAAATCAATAATAGCAAAAATAAATTATTTTTACATACCATAGGAACATTGGCTTGCTGGCATATGCAAAACAATAATTTAACCATTGCTATAGAAAATTACAAATATACCATATAAACTATTAGAAAATGATTTCACATTAAATTTTCCTATGTGTTAAACCACATGGCCCTCCACATTCTGCTTTCAGTTGTAATGATGCTGTTATGTTAATGTAATTCTGATAACCAAAAGAAAACTGTAACTAGCAATATTTAGCAAGGCATTATTGAGTAGCTTCTTTGAGTAGTTTTTCTGACACAACTTTAAAAACTAAATTCAAATCATGTTAAAGTACATGGCTTTCTCTAAAAAATAATTTCTCAGACTGCAATGACATTTTCAATCTATGGATAGGATACGGAGGTACAACAATCAGTGGATTATGACATATTTACATAGGATTTCTTTTGGAAGGGAACTTGTATTGCTGTTACTTGCTAAATGTAGTTTTGCAAAATCAAGACGTATCATTGCTGAATATCTTTCAGCATGGTCCTTTTGAAGTAAATACATATATAGTGATTTTACATCATTTGACTATGTAGTCTTTATAATGTCCAAAGGAATAATAAACAAGAGTGTGTTACTGGTACGCATTGTACACTAGCACCTGAGAGGATTTAGGGAGCGAGCACAAAAATTTTCATATTGGAATACTCAAGCACACTGCCCAATGTGCTCATTAAAATATCTAAATTAGATCATTCTTCTAAAATACAGTGTATACTCCAGCAAAGAGTCATTCCTTCTTTCATTAACCTAACAGTAATGATTTCATGAAGTCCAGAATATTGAAATATGTCACAGAGGACAATTAACAGAAAAATGCATTTGCTAAAGAATTATTTGGAAAGAAAATCCCAAGATATGTCCAAAGAAGGGTTGTTATCTATTGCTAGAAAAATAATTGGTTATATGGTATGGAATCTCATTACAGCTAAAAATATTACAGTCATTATTTCAGTGATAAAAAACTAATCTATTTCATTTCATATAACCTGAATATGTTAGGAAGTATGCACCCTGTAAGAATTTGCCTGATTTTTATGTAGAGAGGGGTATCTCTTAAGCTCGTGTGAAGAGTCTTCAGGTTGACTGCAGGAAAACCCAGGGCCAGTGAGCAGCTTTTTTCCACTGTGGCCAGCAGACATGGTTAGGCATCCCTTTCATTTGCAGCCTCGCCTATTGAAGGGGGAGCTGCCAGCTCTCCCAGGGCTGGGTGAAAAAATGAGATGGGAAGGGTATACCTCCTTCTCAGTTTCTTCTAACTAGCTCGTGGTCCTCCTTAAATAAAGATTTTGTTTAGGCAATATAAACTGATTATGCTTCTAAATATGTTAGTTTATCCATTGATCAATATGTCTTTAAACTCAAGTATTTTCAGGGTTGATATTGATGTTATCCTTGCTGGAGTGGAGAGTGCTTAAGTAGCACTTTTAAAAGAAAATCTGAATCTGTATTTGCTAAGCTAATATATATGTAGAATAACCATTTTAAAATTATACCACCCTATTCTCGTAAACCAGATTTAACCTCAGAGGATTTATCTATAAAATACTGCTAAATCTTTTTAGTTGGGGGAGTAGGACTGCAAGAATAAAACAAAAGAAGATTGGCTGGCTTTCAGCAGCAACAATTTATTTATCTTGTATAAGCAGGAAATATTTTCAAAGATCTACTGATCCAGGTTTCAGAGCCACCAAGTAACATAACAAGGTTTAACTTTGACCTCGATTGTTGCAAATCTTTTGCCATTAGGATTTCATGGGCTCAGGCCTAGATGTCAGCAGGTATTAAAGAGTCTGTCAAGGTTTAGGGAAGTATCTGAACATTTTAAAGGTTACTGTATCCATACAGAATTCCAACGCATTTTTTTTTTCCTGGACAATATTAACCACATATTATTTACATAAGAAGCTTCATATAGAATACTTTTTCAAACCATGTATGGCATATTTAATATTGCAAACATTTTTGCAGTTTTCACTCCAGCCTTGCTCAAAAAAATTGTATGGGAGTTAATCTGTGAGTAAAAGTGTAGATGAAGACGGCAAGCATTTTGACTTTAATGTACTCTCTCACCAACATAACGGAATAGAACTAAGCCTCACACTGTTATATTGTAATTGCTAGAAAATGACTGAGCCCTTGTAAAATTACAAAATAGCTTTTGTTTACATTTTTAATGCAGGGTTTTCTTCATCATTCTGTAAGGCAGTGTAAATGTTAAATTTACAGTATCTACATAGCAATAGTTTACATGCCTTCATATGCTTTAAGACATGAGCGTGAGTGTTCCCTGAGGCTTGGGAAGGGACGACCTAGGATTATCCTTTCACTTGATATTTGTTGGCTTTATTTTTAGAAGTACTGCACAAGCTTTAGTGTTCATTTTTCATTTTGTTTTCAATCTTATCTGAAAGGTAGTATTTCAAGATGCCAGATGTCATTATACCCAGTGGCAATTAACTATAAAACCAAGTTCCTCTCTTCAGGCTTTCACATACCTGAACTGGATGACCCAGAAAAATATTTGGTACAGATTGAATTATATTGACATTTATTTCAGTCAGAATTCTGAAATCACTATTTTTCCAGTAAATCGGTATTGATTAAATTGATATGAGTGCAAATTTAATTATATTAAGAATATATAGAATTAAAAATAATAGTCAAGCTAATAATCTGTAATTAATTGCTCAATAATAGCATGCTGAGAATTTACATAAGATAATTCTGACACTGAATAACTGTGATCTTATGAAGTTCATATGTGTTAGACTTTAAGTACTCATTGTGTACCATAACTTGAATATTTTAATTATTTGTACGTACTGAGTGAGACACTGCAGGTTTTTTCTCCATCTTCTTTATTTCCCTAATAATATGTTACTTCTGTTCCAGTGGAAATTTTGAGGTTTAATGCCATTGTATGTAACTATAAATAAATCAGTACCCTTGTAAAGGAAAGGAGGGGTACTTTCATGAGGAGCAATGTTCTTTGTAGACTAAAAAGGCAGGCTGAAAGTAGTATAAAGGAAATGTCTGGTAAAATTTAGCACACTGCAAGCGAAGGCTGGAGCTCTGTAGAATGTGCATCGTGACAGCCAGGTTGGATACAAACACTGCAAAACTCATACCCTGGATCTGACTCTCAAAGCTCCCAGTCAAGGCAATGTTTTAAGTAATTTTAATATTCAGTATAAAGTACGGAGGTAGGCACCGTCCTACAAATATCCACAGAAGATAAACTTGGAATAAACTGGCTTCTAAATATATTTTGGTTGTAGATCTATTCATAATGCTTAGTGATGCTACTGAGACTTAATAGTCCAGGTGCTGTAATGACACATGACTTCTCTGCTCCCCCCAAAAACCACCCACCATTAGTTAAGAGACTGCCCTGTCCTGAAAGATAGACATTTACATCCATGTGCACAATTTCGTTACAGAGATCAGCTGAACTATAGCAATGTCCAGCTGCATAGAAAACTTATCATTAGAACTTGGAAAACTGTACACTTCAGATGAATACTGAATATTGTAACATATTATTTCAGCACCATGAGAACTTCAGACCCAGATTCTCCTATGTAGACTGAACACTGAATATCAAACCAAGGCAGGGTACTGAATGGGCCAGGTCCACATTAAACGTCTTCTGAATCTACAGGGTAAACACCAACCCACACTTATGTTGTACCAGATGGTGTCCATGGTAAGAATGAAATAATGTGGGCACAGAATCTGTGTTCTTTAGTGTGGCAGATAAACCAAAAATGTGTAAGCTGCCTGTGTCCAACAGAAATATAAACTCCTATGGAAACAAAATATTTTCTTCTATGAGGAGAAGGTAAAAAATTTAAAACTATTAAAAATGGCTGTTGACAAGTGTGGCTTTAATTGAAAGGTTGAAATTTAATTGAAAGGTCCTTGAAAGGTTTTTGGGTAGTATAGTAAGGAGCATAAACACATCTATCCAAGACAGTTAGTAATTCCCTGTAATTTCTGAGACACTTCAGGCAAATGAGTCATGAGTTCTGGTTTCTGTAGCACACACAAATGGAAGTATACCCAAGAACACTAATTTTCTTTTAGTCGTCTTAGTCACACTTTTTATTTTTAATAACCTCACCATTGTGTATTGGTATTTATGGTATAGCATTTATGGTACAGCATTTACAATTAGAACAAAACTGTTCTATTTGCGTAGTGCTTTAAGTGCTGTAAAGTGGTTTCTTAGTACTGTTTTTCAAAAGTTTTCCAAAATCCCATCATCAAACTAAAGAACATTCAAGGCTTATAGGTAAACATAAAGCTTAGGTACCTATTCTGTTTCTAATGAAGCTGCCAAAACTGTCCTGAACTTGTGTAAACTAAAATGAACTGACAACTAATCTTGAGGAGAAACAGATACAAATTTGCTAACACTTTCAAATCACAGATTCTCCTTCAAAATTACTTTGTAAATGCAATTAAATATGACAATCTTAGAGAAGACAAAGCTATCTGAATGATTAATTTCTCAGGTATTTTATTTAGCAATTTATTTATATCTCTGAATTGTGGAAGGGCTCATTCAGACCATAAACTGTAATGTATGGTAAGTTTAATAAAACTTTCTATTTGAAGTCAATACAAAGCAAGCTTTCAAACTTAGGCACTGTTGGCTCTTGAGGTATCAATTTATGTTACGATAGACTGTAAGCAAACTGAAAAATTTAAAATCTTGCTTAAAAAGGCCTTCAAAACAAGAGAAGGTCTTGGATGTTTTTATGAAGGAGCAAATAATTCATTTGGAGAATTGCAGAAAACCTTGGGATCACTGATAAAGCTCTTTCTGTCCTTCAAGTCCACGGATCAGGCGTGTTTTCCCAGGAAATAGAGTAAAATCCTGGAAAATGTATACAAATTATATTTTCACCTTTCATGCACTCAATAAACCCCCTAGTCTGTTCTAACAAGAGGGTGTCTCTGGCTTTTCGCATCTGGTGTCCCACATTTCTGCCATTTTGAAATTCTCTTTTCTGCTTTGATTTCAGGCTCTTTTCTTCTGTTGTTTCTTTGTCTGACTTTCCCTTTCATCATGCCACCCTAACCTCTTTGCCTGCTGCCTCCTCTTCTATTCTCATCTCTTCAGAGATGAAATTAGTTTCCGTTTACGTACTACTCCTTTCACTTTCCAAATACTCCTCTCCAAAGTAGCCCTTTCTTCACTATCTCCTTATTTACAAATCCTCAGAGTATCGACAAAGTCAAACTTGCTTTTGAGGGTAATAATCATTCATTGCATATGCTTAAAGAGACCACTCGTGGTATAAAGACAGGTTACCTCAGGAAAAGTTAACCATGACTCACTGGCATTAAGGTATGTTTCTACATACCTTGAGCTGTCCTGATCTTTACTGCAGGAGCTGCTCTTGATGCAGCTACTCTTTGCTGACTGCTTGCTAACTCCAGTAGGTCCCACAAGTACAGCATTCCCCAGTTAACCTCAAAAGTCCAGCCCAGCTGAAGGGTGAAAAAAATCCCAACAGGGCTAGCACATATCTAAATTGGACCCTTTTTCATATACAAAAAAACCTCACAAACAAAAACCCTAAACCTTTTTTTTTTTTAATGAAGCTTCTACAGTTTAAAGCAACATTAGCATATGTCTAGGAGTGAACTTTCTGTAGATGTTATTCCATGCTCCAAATGCCAGACATTGTTCATTGACATGACTCTTTCTTGAGTGTGTAAGCAACTTTAATGTCTTAAAGGAACTAATCTGTAATATATATAGTTTTCAGAATTAGAGTTTGCATCTGTGATTTTTCTGTAGACTTTCTGTGTTATGGTCATTCCTTGCAATCCTACTACTGGATGTATTTGAGCCCACAAATACTTACGAAGTCACTGTGGCAACTTGCTTCTGGCCCTTGTGGGGTCCTCACTGGAAGATACAGGGAACTTTTTCCTTCCACAAATCATCAGTGGGCAAAGACTACTGGTAGCCATAGTTCTTGGGAAACATTTCTAAGGAGTGAGGATTTCAACACATTATTAATTTTATTACTGATATTTTAATGACATAACATAAACCAAAGCAGGGCTGAATTTCTGCTATGATTAAGACTGTGTTTCCAGATAGCATAGAAGATGCACAAAATAAAAAGAAGCTTTCTGAATATTAACACTGACTCATGCTGTACCATAAATAAGAATTTACAGTTATAAGTCAGGGAAATTAAACCATCAGATGGATTGGAAACAGGAGCAGACATCCAATAAAGTACCATGTCTTTCCTGCTGTTTGATAAATTAGAAGTTAACATTTCCACACATGAATGTAATCTCCTAAGTAAAATTACTTTAATTGCTGTCAGATGTTTCTCTTATCTATAAATACTGAGTTTTTCCATATATAACCTGTTAAATCTGGATTCTTTCAAGCTATTGAATATGTTTCTTTTAGGCCAGTGCTTGCTGTGGAAATGCATAATCTGGCTGAACTCAAACCTTGTCAACTACTTTCTGAACAAACTGTAAATTGAACCATGATATAGTAGATCATATTGATTGTAAACAACTGTAAACAAAGGTTTAAACCTTTTTTCTTAAGAAAGTCATTTACCTAGAGCAAAGTTTTCCAATATTTTTTCAGCTTGTGGATTTTTAAATGTTGGTTCCTTGGTAGCTTATTTGTTCTCATGGCAATAGGCATGTTTTTCTGAATTATTTCTGCAGATCTGTAAACCCAAAGACCCTAAGGAATGAAAAACACAGAGGAGAGTCCTATTAAGCCACCTACCTATTACTAATTTGTTGGGGTTTTTTATCACCTTCCTTCAGAGGTCAGGGTGTTACATGGGATGACTACCAAAGGTTTAGATATGCACATTAATCTTTTTCAAACTGGCAGATTTCCTTCTTCATGCCTAAGAACCGAGAGACCAGGGTGCATTGGGAGTGGACTCCTTCCTACAGATCTGATCAGCACAAAAATTTCTTGTTCAGGGAGCAGCATTTTTTAGAATATGTGATATCTTAATTACTTATACATGAGGCTTTGTCTCTGTTGTGTATCTTGTTTCTTTTTTTGTTTTTCCAAAGGACACTACTTAGCTTTCCTGGCCACTGTTTTCTGGCTTACTGTTTTATATAGCCTGAGGCTATATCCCAAGCTTGTGGTGCACCAGAGTAAGATCCCATGTTTGAATAAGCCAAAAGAAGGACTCATACTTGAGCTTTACTTAGAAATCCCTTTTTCAGGGCACATTTTAAAAAAGATTCTGTTGTGAACACATTGTGTTTCATACGGCATGCACGTGGGTTTGGGTGTGCACATAAAGTCTACTTGCATTTTCCTATCAGTGTCATTGCCCTTAACTGTAGGATCATAACCTCTAGGAACTTGCTAAACACATAACAAATAGTGTACACTATATATACTTTTAAAAAGGTACTTTTATGAATAGCCGCTCTTACCTAAACATAAATTACTTCTTCAGCTTCAAAAAACTATCACTTCTGTTTATCACTTTAGGTGGTAGCTCCAAATTACACATGCAGTGTAATTTATTCAGTCTCTGTATTCATATTAAAATGTGTACATTTGGGATCTATTTGCTCTAGATCAAACTTTTTAAAAAATAAATATTTTCGATCAAATATTTTACAGTTTATTTTTTAATTAAAACTGAAATATGTCTCAGTCAAAAATTTCTGGACAGCTACAGAGTTTGACTAACTATGAATAGTAATACACATATGCACTTTTATTAAGAACTTTTACATTTTGGTGTCAACATGCAAATGATTTTATGCAATCTCCCATGACACGTGCTGCTATTGAATATTATTGAGTTCATTTGGCACTCATGAAATAACTGGCAAGGCAACAGGTTGCAGCTGTGCCATTTTGCTTTTGGGCAGGTCCAGTTTCCTTCCTTTCTTTTCTTTTCATATTTTTCTCCAACAAAACATACTTTTTTAGCTTGTAAAAGCCTTTGGTGCATAGTGTGAAACCATTTATTCATGGGGTGAAACGTTTTTTTTAAAGTACAGCAAAAGATCACAGTATAAGCATGGTGCTGGTCTGCCTCTTGGGTCATAAAAAGCAAGAAACTGTAAACAATACAAAACTTCTTAATAAGTAAAACCTAAGAACAAACATCTAATATTTCACAAGGGAGGACAAATTTCACTTTAAATCATATATGCTTTTTATTTTATGGCAGTTGTTTTCAGTATATTCAGTTTTCAGAAAATTAAAGATTTTTCAAAATTGCAAAATGCAATTATTTTATTAATTTAATTGTGTACATTGACCACTTCAATGCTGTGCATTGAACAACATCTCTCCTCAAAAAGTTTTGTGTGTGTAAAGGATGTTTATCGTAGCAGTATTTCCAATGAGACGTAACAAAACAAGCTAGCAAGCCTGAAATGAGACTACAAGCCTCAATCAAGAGATTTTCCCTATTTAGTGCTATGTGCAATGTATTCTTTTAAGGCACCATCTTAAATACAGCCAATTCCACCGAAGAAAACTGGAGAGCTTTAAGTCAGATGCAGTATCTAAGAAGCATATGTTTTGAGTTTTTTAAAAATATTTATGTGGTCTAAAAAGGTAGAGTCTTCCAGCCAATTTTTAATACAGAAGAGAAATACTATAATCACAACTTTAGGAAATCATATTTCTGCTATCTATTTTCAGTAGTAATTATTGAAAATGTGGTGGTTTTTTTTAAGAAGCTTGTGTGTGAATACTTACTAGAAGTATACATTACCCAAGATGATATGTCCATATACATTTAGGTAAAGGCCATGGTACTAGGATATATGAAGTAGCTTTAGTGTTTCAAAAAAAGTTTGGGAAAAAGTAAGGATGTTTAATGCCTATAAAACCACTTTGTATACCTGCTACACTAAATATCTTGAAAGTATATTATTCCATGTAACATTTGAATAGGTGTAATGAGGATGACAAAAGTAATGTTTTTTTTAATGAATGGGATGCATTTAACTCAATCTGCTTACTAATATGCTCTCAGAAAGCCAACAAGTAACGGGCTTTTCTCTGGCTTAGCAATGGGCTCACCTGGAATATTGCTAGAAAAGACGGACACAACTTGAAAAACAAGATAGTGAGAGCATGTCTTGGACTTGAGAATATGGGTTAAAGGATGACTGCTATAGAGAAGATGGGGTGGAGGTGGGGATTGTATCAGTAGTAATAGCTATTCCATTTGGAAGTAAAGCCACAGTATTCATCACTGTTTTGCAGATTTTTTTCTTAATTTCATCATCATCAGGTATTCAAGAGACTGAAGTCCAAAACTTCTTTTCCAGCAATGTGCTGGGAAATATTACTTGAGGTGTACTGTGCTTTTTGCTGGATGACTTTTGCAGCTCAATGCATCATCCTTTGCAAAGGAAACATGAATATATCTGTATCAATTAAGCAAGTGGATTTCTCAGTGCATCATTAATTCTTCATGTTTGGGGGAGTGCAAGTAATTGTGAAAGGGCTTGCATCAAGTTTCTGAAGTAATGCATATGCTTTCTGTTTTACTGCATGTATAGAGCAGAGCTAGCTCTCTAGCAGATTATTTAAGTTGTATCCTTTTTAAAATAAAATATTCTGATGAATGAAAAATTATCAATTCCCATTTATGGAGAGAAGACAGGTTGCTAATAATTACCAAATAATTTCTTCAGATGAAACATCTCTTATGGAATTAAAAAAAAAACAAAACCAGAAAGTTAACTGATTGGAATAAAAACATTTGAATGTATTCACAGATTCCAAAATTTTATGGTTACTTTAAGTGGGAATTTGTTAATGTGATTTTTAAATAATGATTTAGAAATCATTGATTTTTAAATAATTATTCTAACTGGGGTTTAATTACTTAAGTGGTGCTAGCAAACCAAGGAAGATTTACAATGTGTGTGTAGCAGATGGCATCTGTTTTCTTTGTTTGTGTGCAGGGTATGGTGGTTACATTTTGTTAAGGGTGGCTGGCTGCAGAGCCAGGAGGAAAGGAGATTGCTTCTCTGGTCCTGGCTGGTCTGTGCTACATTGGGTGAATCATATGCAGGGAAAGGGAGTTTTACCCTGTCCTGGGAGCCCCAAGGCACGGGAGAGAGCTCTCCAGAGGGCAAGGCAGCGGAGGCTGAGGGTGTGGGAACTCACCAAACAGTGCCCAGACCTGTGCTCCTCAGAGGCAAGTGGGCAAAGAAATCCAGATGAGCAGTTGCAAAGTAGGCATTTGTTGACTTTCTGGACTAAGATGAAGTGCAGCTGAAATAATCTGTCCTATATGACTGTGAAGGGTAGGGAACATATGTATTTACAAAACCTGTTATTTCTGTTCTTATGCTGAATTCTCCCTGGTGTAGAAATTTCCCTGTTGCAGTTTGTGTTCAAGAAAATCCTTGTGTATGCTCTTAAAGCCTTTAAGCTTATTCAGTTCTAAAATAGACACCTCTCAAAGCCCCAGCCAACTTGTGTCCCATCCCGGGTGGCCTTTCAGAGAACCCACTCTGTTCACTGCTCAAGTGGGAGATGAGGTTCTTGGGATGCTCGGCGGAAAGAGGAGACAAATTTTAAAAAGCATGTCAGAAATGTGTCATACTTACTACTTAAGTAATGTACATTTCTGCTATCATGTTGTCTTCTCCAAACAGCTGTGCTTAAGGAATGATTTGGAGAAACTGTTTCCAAATGAAGTGAACAGGTAACTGCAGACCAACAGCAATTCAGGGCCATTTGCCCTGGGTGTGAGCGCTGATATATCACAGAAACTGATTGCTCAAATGCACTGGGACATGCCATTCAGTCAGGCCATACGGGCAGGCCCATTGCTGTCTGCTTTCTGATTAGCACATGTTTAGGCAACCCCTCTGTATGCTGACATTCAGAGCTGCTGATTTCCAAACTAACCCTTACACCTGATTGGAAAAAAGTTACTGTACTTTAGAATTCCCTAGCCTGGTCTTGGCTTTCCAGCCTCCAGAGTCCTGGTCTTCATTATTTTTCTTAAAGATTTCTTACTTCTGTGGAAGAAATAAGTCAAAGTGATAAAATTGTTTCTGTTGCAAAACTGAAATCATAATTACACATAAAAGAACCACACACACACAACGAAGTAGTAACTAATAAAAAAATGGTCATTTGTACATGACCGATATACACCAGTAAGCTTGAGGGATTTCAGGTGATATTACATTGCTCCATTATGTAGCTGGGTTGTTAAGTTTGCCTTATTAAATTATTAAATAAAAAAGCAGGAACATTCCAGCAATGCTTTTAATGAAGGTAAAGGTACAAGAATATGCAATATATTAACATCTGCCATTAATGTGTTGCAGCTTGAGTTGAATAAGAAGCCTTAGACTAGGTCTCCTTTTTGGAAAAAACTTCCAAGTTGCTCTGAAATATTGGCTCTTTCTTACACAATGACTTCCTAATCCCTGAAGAGTCTTTCTTGTTCTCATTAATCCATTGCTTAAATAAATATCACAGCAGCCTTCCCCTCTAATGAACAGTGTTAGCTGTTTAGACTGTAGAAAACAATCCTGCTGCATCCTGCAGGCTTCTCCCTGTATCAAAAGGTTTTGTGCAGCATCGAAGTTCAAATGTCTTATCACTAAAGCTTGTTATCAAAAAGATATTGACAAACTGAAAGATCACAGCAGTGTGACTGATGACAGAGCTAATGGGATTCCTTTTAAAGACAAAGGTTGAAAGAGCCTAAAGATGTATTTTAGCCAAGATGTGACAAGGCTTGATAACAGCGTACACTCACCTGAAGAGTGCAAACACAAGGAAATAGGAAATTCCACATTATAGTGACGAGTTAATAGTAGTAATGATATGAGATTAAGAAATTATAGCTACTGCTTGAATCTTAATACGTACCTTTAGATAATTAGATTTAGTGACTTATGGAGCTCCCTCTGAAGGGGAGTGCGGATGGTGCTGCAAGACTGACACCTGAAATCAGGCAGTGCCAGAGGCCGGCAGTTGCAGGAAGCCTTTGCTGGCCAGGAAGTGGACAGGCTGCCCCACTTTCTGCTCTCCAGCTCCAGCGCTGGGCAGTCTGTGCTTCCATGGTGTTCACTGCGGATACACAAGGAAAAACTTCAGCCTATGTAATTTATTAAATAAATGTGTTTAAAAAGCCATAGGAGTTGTACATGAAGAGGAGGAAAAGGAAGACAATTTCAAAGTTCAGATGTGTGACTTTGTTCAAAACTTCATTGAGATGTATCTCTGTTTTAGTGCATTTGAGTATAGCAGATATGTGAAGTACAATGTGCGCTATGCCAGCAGTTATGTAGGCTGATGAATGACTGACATTATTATTTGTTATCCACATTATGAATGAAGTTGCTAGACAGACTTTATTAATACAAGAAATTTTATGAAGCCTTCTCGGAATGGTGACTGTACAGGTTTTGTAAATCTGTTTATGGTATGACTATGGTAGACTTGTAGCCATAGATAGCTACAATGACAATAAAACAGATTACTGGTTTCTGACATTTCCCCATTAGATTTCACTGGGGGTTTGTGAAGCTATGATTCAGTATTATCATACTGAATTTGACAGTTGCAGAGTGTTTGCCCTCACGTCTGTTAGGTTTGTCTAGGTTGGTGGTGAAGGTGGCATTCACTAGATTTATTGAACAGCCCTGTCCATACAGCATATACAAGTTTTACTTGCAGATGTCATACCCCAGTGGATTTCTGAATGAAAACTGCAGGCTGGTGGGAAGAGTTACAGCAGGCTCTAGTTGGCTATTTAGTGTTATAGTGTATTATTATTTACTTAGCTTCAAGCAAAATTGGGCCATCACATAACTCACACAATCCTAGAACAGAAGTTAGCTCCTTGGTGCACCAGGGTGTTGTCCCTGGGGAGAGCACAGATGACAGCTACTGCTGATGATGCCCGGTTGTAGATTTTGGAGGGTTGGGGGCTCTTTTATGGAAGCTTTTAGTTTTCTACATCAGCAGTGGGGTGTACATCCATGAGACTCAAATGAGAAAATAACAACAGAGAACAAAATTTCATTTGAATTTTGCAATTACAGGTTGGATTGTGAATCATCTTTCTATCGAAGAGATCTTAGGTACCCACGTATTAAAGTGCATTTTCATAGACTAGAAACCTTTGCTGAACACACTGATTTTCCCTGAACAAAACCATAATCTTGAGTGGTTTTTGCCCACAAACTGAAGAGGAAAAATCCCTTTCACTATGTATCTCATGCTAATTGTAAATTACTTGGGAATAGATGCATTAACTTTCTGAGGTAAATATTTCTTTAAAAAAAGTGTAAAGTAGCTATTGATTTCTGTTCAAACTAGAAAAGCGGAATGTTTCTTGTCAGAAGTACAGTTTATTCTAATAAATTAATCAGTTTACCCCCCCAAAAAAATTACTGTAGCAGAGGGTGCACAATAAACCACATTTTTTGGTCTATCAAAGATTAGGTCAAAGATAAGTAACTGAAATAAAAAGAAACAATATAGAAAACTTCCATAAAACTATGGATAGTGAGTGATATATGGCTTAATATTTTGATAGAAGTATATAGTATTAGATAATTTGGAGATTTGAAATAGGGTATGTGCTTCAGAGCTCCAAGATATCTTGTTTCTGCAGGATCTCAAGTACAATATTACTACCACAACAGTGTCAGCATAAGAGCAAAATTAGACCTGAATGAGTTACTTGACCTTGAGTGTGACAGTACCAGTGGGGAGATACAGATCCCTTAGTGGGCTTAAAAAAGGCACACTAAACCACAAATGCAATTTCTTGTCACTTCAAATGTATCTTCAGTCATTGCCAGAATTTTCTTCTGATTATATATATATATTTATTTATTTATTCTGTTATGGTGAAGATGTGTAGGAGTGCATTCTGGGCAGCAATAGTCAGAAATAAACTGAGCATGCATGATAGCTGCTGCTTCTCCATGATCATTATATAGTTGATGAACAGCAATCTGCTGCTCCATGAGGCAGCAGCTTACAGCTCTTGGCCCCTCTCCATAACTCATTGCAAAAGAGCCCGAGTGGCGTACGTGATGTTGAGGAGGTGTGCTAAATGGCATAAGAGCTGAGAGATAGCTTGGTGTTAGGTTGTGTTACATAAAAGTAGGTTTGGTGGAAGGACCAAGAGGTTTAAGAAGAAATGAGCGAAGTGGTTGTCAATCAAAGGAAGAGTAAGGTGTACAGCCATGCAGAGAGCATCTTTGGCTATTGGCACACAGTCTTTACAGACCCCACATTTTTCCTATTGAAACTGCTTTTTTACCCAGTTGTCTGTTGTTTTAAACTTCACTAGCACAAAATGAAGTTAGATGATAACTTCTGGCAAGTCAAAATATTTCATGAGTAAATTCAAAATAGGTTAACTTGTCTCTGATATTGATATGCAATCTATTGCATAGATTGTATTAAAAACAGTTATAAAAAACTAAGTTTCAAAATAGAAGCAATAGCTTCTATTGATGCAACTCAACAACTACCTTTCCAATGAAAATATTTAAAATTTAAGGTCTTCAAGTAGCACTAACTGAATCAAAGACAGAGCAGAGAAGTCAGTACTAAGTCAAACCTCAAGGATTTCTGATGTCGTGCTATTACCCACATACAGTGTTTTGTTTACTGTTCCAGCTAATACAAGGGCATGTCAAATCAGGTGAATGGATAAGAGAAGGCAAAGAAGACTAGTGCTGATTCCTGTCAAGCAGTGCAGGGAAATTCAGATCCCAGTTTAATGATGCTATAATGATGGCATAAACTTAAATTACTCAGGGAAAATGCAACATTCACAGAGGAAAACATTCAGTAATCACAGAAGTAGGTGTAGTGCATTATGATTTGGGCTTTCTTTTAAGGACAAATTTCTATTTAAGGGAATATAAGTTAGTCAAGAATGGATCTGTCTTCTAACAATTCTCTAATGCTTGGCCTGCTCTAATATTATCTGCTCTTACAAATTGACTTTACTTTCTTTATCTAATCTGTATTAGGACTGCGGCTAGTTGTGGTCTGTGTGTGGTTTGCTGGATGTTGGAAGGCATAATGATGTTATTTTGTTTCTCTGATCTGTTTCCTCAGATCAGAGGAAAGCTAATGTGCTTGAAAGTTTGTCTATTTACACCAGATAAGGAATACTCAGAGGTCAGCCATTTATCTAGGTTATCAATGCAACTTTATCTAGCATCTCATTGGTTATCTCAGCTGTTTGATTGAATTATCTTGCCTCTTTACAAATTTTGTGTAGTAAATAAACCCAGTTTGACTATCCTAAGGTTTTCATTTATCCTGTAACCTATCTGTGTTCAGTGTGAGACTTCTTATGGGAATATCACAAGGGTTTTTTAAAGTGCTTTTTCTGTGGCAGACTTGTGGGCTAGTACAACTGCTGAAACTTTGTGAGGCACTAAATGAAGCATGGCAAGAAATCGGTCTGGTTTGTCAATTCACCTCATTTTAAGAGCTGAAAATGAATTATTTAAGCAATGAGAAGACTTTGTAGCTGGGCTGATTAACGCCTATTCTGGATGTTTGCCTTGTATTTTCATCACATGTGAATGGTGCATTTATCAGCACTAACGCACAAGCTAATGTTTCTTATTAAGATTTCACATTGTTCTTTCTTTTGATAAAAATAGAATTTAAGGGTTTCTTCTGCTAATAGTTATTGGTGAGGGAAATGTTACATTCTTATTTCCAAGATGTGCAATGATAAAAATTCATTCAAACCCAAGTATTAATGCCTGGGGTTTTTTAGGAATTTCCTTTCTTATCTTACTAATTACAGATCTAAAGCACTTTCATGGAACTCATATGTTTGCAGTTTGAATTGTCTTTTTGCATTGACAGATTCATACAACCTTGTATTGAAGCATAACTAACACGGATTTGTTTCTGGGACATCAGCTGCTGCAGCAGCACAGCAGAATTTCCTGCTAGAAGAGCTCTAGATTGCATTGATAGGTGCAGTTACATTAGCATCTCAGTTTGGATCAGGAGTTTGCTTTTGAGTTAGTTTTTTTCTGGTATCTGATTTGCCAGTTGTTGTTTTGCATTGTGCATTGTCTGTAGGGCAGGTAAACTAGATTCCTTGTGGATGAAAATGAACTGGACGATACACTCCTGGAGCACATCTGATTGTGCTCCAGTGACTAGGGTGTGCTCAGTTTGTGTGACCGGCCTAGAGCTCCTCTTACCATGTGCAACTCTCAGCACCACTCTGCAAATCTGCTCCCGTTGCATTGTGTCACTTGCTAATGTTGACATAGCCAGTGCTCTTTTGAGAAGGCTGTACGGTGGATCCACCTGTACATTATTCCTAACAGAAACATTCCAAAACATTAAAATACCTTTTAAATTCTGTTAAGATTTTACTTAAACAGAAAATACATCTGGGAATTTTTCAAACAGAGAAATCCAAATGTGGTGAAACAGAATAAATTAAAATCAAATATTTTAGCAAACAAATCTCTTCCTGCTTGCTGTTTCATTTCAGGGAAAATCCTTTCCTTCAGCTTTACTTTCAGTCCTGTAACTTTTCATAGCTTTTTGGGTTGCAAAAAGTCTATGTAGTCACTTCTGAATCCCTCAAAGAAGTCTGCCTTTTCATTGTCTCTGCAACATGTCTTTATGTCTGCTTTTCCATTCCCCCGGATGCTTATGGTCAGTAAATCCTTGGAAGGAAGAATTTTCCTAGGCAGCATGTAAAGGGAATTGCATGGTCCAGTATGCTAGAGCAGGAAAAGAAAAAGATGTTCAGTTGTCTGTGTCTCGGTAAGACAATGCCTGTGCAATAAAATGTGGATATACAGATTGGTAAATTATGCAAACTGTCATAGTTGGGGGGAAAAAGGAATTTATTAAATGTATTTCATTTCATGCATTAAAAACAGAAATGCAAAAGAAAATATACATAAATATGCTTCAGCCTGTAGCAGCTCAGAACTGGCTTTGCTTTTATTGCTTCTCAATTTACTGCCAGTGGTGGTCAGAAAAGAAGAAGGGAAAGGGTCACCTGAACTGGTTCAGAGCCAAGGGCACAAAACACACTTTTTCTGTATCACTCGTGTTGCGCTGTGTTTTGCAGTATAAAATGGTATTATTTGTGAACACCCCAAGCACATTCAGTAGTTTGGGAATATCAGATCGTTTATGTAGTGGCCTTTGGGCTTACTTAATGGAGTGCTTTAGAAAGGCTTTATGTTATCACCATCAAATGGGAGCATTTGGGAGGAGCAAAGGAAACAAAACATGATATGCATTGGCCTGGGATCGCTGTAATATGTGAGTGATCCAGCCCTCGGGTTTCAATACTCAAAAGATTAATTCCCTTTCACTTTCTCTTCCTTCTGATATCTGAAAATTAGCTATGGATACTTCATGGCTCTTTTTTATACTGAAAGATACACAATTTTTGTTTAAGTAAGAATTGGTCCTTTCTGAGTTGAAGATCAATATTGAACTAAAGCTAAGCAGTCTTATGACTATTGTTCACTAGTAGCTTCAGCTAAAAACTTAGTTTATTCTGCTTGCTTTATCACAAACTCCTGTCATTTTTCCTCTCTTGCCCACAAATACTCTCATTCTTTTGTATCTTTGCTGCTGAAATCTCATCATTTTTTACAGTGGTTTTTCATTTCATCTTCACTACTTCAAACGTTCTCCCTTCCTACATGTCCAAAATGTTGACATCATTATCAACTGCATTGCTCTGATCACAGTTCCCTTCTTCCCAAATTATTGAGCAGGTTTTTCTCTTTCACATACAGTTCTTGTTATGCTCAATTTCAGCTGATGGCCCAAAAAAAAAAAAAAAAAAAACCTGGGCTGGGGAAGCTACTTCTACCTAGCTATTAATACTGCTCTTACAACATAGGGGCTATCTTCTTTTGGGAAACACCATGTAAAGTTCCTAGGTTTGTGTTAGAGCTTTGAAGGTGTGTCCTGGTTTCGGCTAGGATGGAGTTAAATGTTCTCCTAGTAGCTGGTACAGTGCTGTTTTTTGAGTTCAGTATGAGAAGAATGTTGATAACACTCTGATGTTTTCGGTTGCTGCTGGGTGGCGTTTATACCAAGTCAAGGATTTTTCAGCTTCTCATGCCCAGCCAGCGAGAAGGCTGGAGGGGCACAAGAAGTTGGGA
>JANZLQ010000031.1:21787543-21808215 GCA_026212715.1 Elanus axillaris | reverse complement strand
ACAGCCAGGGCAGCTGACCCAAACTGGCCAACGAGGTATTCCATACCATGGGACGTCACATTCAGGAAATAACTGGAGGGTGGGGGAGTTGGGATCGCCGCTCGGGTACGTACTGGGTGTCAGTTGGCAGGTGGTGAGCAATTGCATTGTGCACCATTTGTACATTCCAATCCTTTTATTATTACTGTTTTCATTTTAATTAGTGTTATTAGTATCATTATTAGTTTCTTCTTTTCTGTTCTATTAAACCGTTCTTATCTCAACCCATGAGTTTTTATTCTTTTCCCGATTTTCCCCATCTCACTAGGTGAGGGTAGAGTGAGTGAGTGGCTGCATGGTGTTTAGTTGCTGGCTGGGATTAATCCACGACAAGGTGGTTTGTGGGTTTTTTTAATTTCATTTCATTTTAAAATCTAAAATTCATCTGAATGTTTCCTCAGTTGATTTCTTAGTCAACATTAGCACTGAACTGTCCTTTGGGCCACTTCCAGATGATTAATAATGTGAATGTCCTAGACAGTGTTGAGCTAGAATTGTTGTATTTCACATGTCCATTTGGAACTTAGTCCTGCTATTGTGTCCAGCAGCAGCAATGTTTCTCTTTCCAGTTGCCCACAAATATCTGTGCTTAAAAATGTTTACTTCTGCAGTGGAATATTTCAGAGAGCTATTTTGAATAATATGAGTTTCTTTTCTCCTAAGATCACCAGCTAATGCACTTGCTTGTAAATAACAATGATAGTTTGTTTTGGTATTTAATTGATAGCCAAACCCTTGATTTTTTAGGAAAATATTTTTAACTCCTCTTTGATTTATACATTCAAGTTTGGACCTTAATCTCAGTTTCCATAAAGTGAGGAACAGAGTCTTTAGAGATTTAATACAAGAATTTGTCAGCCAACTGGTGGAATGGTGTTTTAATGTAGAAATTAGATAAAATGTTACCCTGAGTGAGCCTCTGCATTTAGAGAGCATAATTTCATTTTGATATATTTAGGAAGATGCAATTACATATTCAGGAGGAGGACAAAATAGCTTCTATGTAATTTCTCAGCTACATATATAGAGTTCTAATGAAAGTGAAGATGCATTGGAATAAGAAAAAAAAAATCCCAAGTAAAATTTTCTCTCAACAGTGCAATGCTAAGGCTCCTTGAAGCTCTTCAGAAATACTTGGGCTTTTTTGATAGTAGAAAAACTTATCCTTGTGGGAGCAAATTATACTCATAATTGCTAATTGATCTTAAAATATTTCTGATTCCATTAAGTACAGAAAAACTGTGCAGAGGTTGGGATCTCAATTAAGACTATCTTGCAGCAATATTTTGTCATTTAAGTATTAGAAGTTTCATTTGTCAATAGCATTTTCATTAAGAATAACAGTCTTACAGGGCAACTTATCTGACATAGGCTTTTTTGTTTACAAGCTGTGCTTGGACAACTGCAGCATTCCTGATGCAAGAATTCAAATTTTTCTTATTATGGGTTCTTATCTAAGCACATCGTATGAGTAAGCTATAGTCAAGTTCACAAACAGAATAACATACACGTGAGCGTGCATGCAGAGGTGTGTAGCAGTGATGAAGACAATGTACAGATAGATGTTTCTAATTTTAATGGTGCCTTTGAGCAAGTAACATTTCCACTGTTCATCAGATTGAAGGGCCATCATTTTAATATAGTCTTCTGTATGCTATCACATTCTTTCCAATCCATTTCACAGGGAAATTGTCCATTGTTAGAAAGATATTGTTTGCATGGTTTGGTACATCACTGTCACACTATTAACCTTCAAATATTATGCACACAATTGACATACACTAAAAGAAGCAAATCAAGATGTTTTCACTTACTTTTGCTGTCTAGAGGACACGCGTTAAATAACGTCCTCTTAATTTGACTGACAACAGACCAGGAACATGATACTTGTATATTACAGAAATAAACTGTAAGAATTTTGAAGATATCATTTTTAGAAGTGTGTTTTTTTTCCCATTTGAGTACTGTAACAAATGAATGCCCAGACTTGAGCACTGACATGTAGGCTAGCCAGCCTTCCATTAGGAGCAAAAGTATGTTCAGGTCTGCTGGCTATAGAACTAATCCACATCCAAGTAGATCATTGTTTGCCTTGATAAACTCTACAGGCTAGGCTTTGTTTATTTCCCTCTCATACTTTTATAATAGAAATTAAATAAAAATTGAAACACTAAATACATATTCAGCACTGGAAATACATTCACTATATTGAAAATAGTAGCTATTATATCAAGCTTATCAAACCTTTAAATTGTATGTAGGTATCCTTCATCTTAAGATAGGAGCCATATAAATCTGAGTCTACTGAAAGAATTAAGTCAATTGATTTTTTTGCATGAATTCAGATCTCTGAAGTTGTTAGAGAAGAAATTCTACATTGTTGGAACTAAAACATACATAAGAACCAAATACTTCCTTCCTGGATGTTTTACAAGAATTTAATCTCATCTTGAAGTGAAGAATGACTTTTTCTCTTAGTTTTCCAGTTATTTTACAGGTTACCTACATCTTAGAGGGCTAAATCTGCCACACAGTCTTCATGGTTCCATGGGACACGTATTCCTTGTTCTGCTGCACTGATATTGTGAACATGGTTCTTTTTTAAACTACTTCTTGTCTTTCTATCCCTAACAAAATGGCCTTCCTACAAATACCTGTCTCACATAGACTTTCACAAGTGCTCTGAGGTCTGCTTATCACAATGGGAGGGGTTCTTCTACTCTTCCAAATCTGTGTGGGAGAAGAGTTCTCATTCTTTGCCCCTTTCTTGTCAGTGAACAGTGTTGGCTCCCTGCTTTAACACAGGTGGTTGTTTTGTGCTGTGCCCCACTTTAAATGTAGCTTAGGGGGCAGGGAAATAGGAGGTGGGAAAAAAACCAGATCTGAAATGAAGCAATCTCACCAGGAGCAGGTCCAGAGCATTTATTCTACTCACTTAGCCCCACCTCGTAAATCACCTCCTCAAGCCATTTGCAACAGACTGCTTTTTCAAGGACTACCAAACAGTAGTGTTTCTTTTCCAAGTGGTTGAAGAAAACTGCTGGTTTTCTTTTCATAAAGTGACTACAATTTCAAACTGGTAAGTCACATGACGTATTAGATAAAGCCATTTCCTAGGCATGTCTAAGCGATACTGAATGTCAATGTAAAGTTTGGCAAGAAAAATACCTGAATGTGTTTTGTGCTCATATAAACTTTCACAGCAAGCCGTAAAGCAATTGGTTTCCTTTAAAATGTTTACAGTTTATGTGCACTACTGGTTAATAGGTGGAGGGCTAAGAAGGCTGAAAATGTTCTTGCAGCAAAGAATTTTTAATGATTTTCATTATTTAAATAAAATGTAGAGATATGATCTAAATTAGGTTTCTGTTGTGCTAAAGTACCAAACTTATACCATAATCTGAGATCGCTGCCTCTGAGCTAACAGTATCACCTTATTCCACCTTAGTCTCATTTTGGTACCTAGTAGAGAAAATGACTGGGTTTACTGTCTGGATTTTGTTTTGAAGACTAGCAGTGAGGGAAGGCTTTCTTTTATTTAAGAAATTCATAACAACTGTTTGTCAATATTTCAAATTAAGAACAGAGAAAGTCATGAAATATTAAAAGTATGCCAAATCCCATCCTTTCTGCAAGCAGCCTTTGATTTCAGTAGTTCTGTTTAGTCTGGTTTATTTATACTTTTTCAGCGAGAACTAATTCAAACATTCATATTTCTAGATCTCAGTTAAATATTTATCAAAGTTTATAAAGCTGCTTCTGCTGATTAGTGAGCTACCTGTTATGGGAGAACAAAGAACCTCAAAAGGCAGCAAATTAAGGTCACAGGTCAGTGTTCAGGCAAAATAGAGCTGGGCTACCAAATGATTTCCTGTTATTAAGCCAATAAATCAGGCAGATGTTGATAGATGCAAGCACTGGGGCAGTGTGTCAGCCTCATGAAAAAACTGTTTAACAGATTCAGGTGATCAATGCTGTCAGAATCTTGCCTGTGAAAAATAAGATGACAAATTAAGCTGTGAGGCTGTGACACCAGAGATTATTATGTACCACTTCCCCCCACTCCCCACCACTGCCACCGTCGTTTCACATCTAGCCTAAAAGCAAAAGCACAACAAATAAATAAATAAAATTATGTATCTATCCATTTGTGTCCCTTGGAAAGCCTACAAGTGAGGCAGAAGGCTAATGGATTTTCAAAGTGAATGCAACCTGCTGCATAAGCCCTGATTGAAGAGCTCTGAAGGGGAAGAAAATAGATAAAGGGGTTATTGAATTATTAATGGGCTCTATGATAGTGGTCTAATTAGAGCTAAAGAGGTATCACTTTTTACTGATGGTATGATGAAAACAAAAATAACACATCAAAAGTCATCATGGTAGAAATTATGTTAAAATCAAATACCTTTTCATGGCAAAAAGCACTATACTGTATTTACTTTTAGGAATTTCTGGGGTTTGCATATTACAAAACATGTAGCAGAAAAATCTGCTATTCATTTTTTCTGAATGACACCAGCAGAGTAATCCAGTAATTGTGTTGAAGGCTTGGGCCTTCTTGTTTTGTCAGTTTGAAGACACTTGAAACTGACAAAAAAATCAGTCTCTATTAAAAAGAACATCTTTCCGGTCAATGTATCTGCTATCATGAGCCACTGAAAGCCGAGTGCTGTGTTTTTTTCAGTTTTGTTTTTTTTTTTGTAAAGATAAAGATGTTTAATATGTGGGGTTTGGAAACTTGAAAACTAGGGTCCAAGAGACGCCTAATGTGATTTTCCTGGGTAGCTCGCTGTTGGGAGGCAGTGCCCCCCAGCTGGCCAAAACAACCTCTGGGCTTGCCAGCCCCCTCTGCCCCGCTGCCTGCCCTCCCCAGTGCCGAGGCATTACTAAGGACCACAGATCAAAACTCTTGGCTATGGTGAGGTATAAGGAACTTGGCAAAGGACTGTACAAGTGAGGGACTAACCATTTTCATCCTGGGCCAAGCACGAGCTCTTTCTTGATTTCCCTGATGTGATGTGTGAGATAGGCCCTTACCTTTACAGCAAGTGCTGAAAAAGCACGTGCAACATGAAATACAAATTCTCAACCATTAAGCTAATTTGCAAGCTGTTAAATATCACAAGGCTGCAAGAGTGATGACTTTATGGGGAAAGTTAGCTGAGGAAGGCAACAAAAAGCATTCGTGCCTACCTTAGGAGATACCTAAAAACCAGCATGAACTGTCATCAGGCCATTTAAGATTTTTTCAATAGTTACTCTGTCAGAAATAAGAGATTACTGCTGTTACCTGTCTCACAGATGGATGGGAAAGTGCTGTGCATGTAAGTTTTTTGCCAACAAGCTCACCCAGAGAAAAATAAATTGTTCTCTGAATGACACCAATTCCCTGTTTATCTGTCTCTGATTTTTATTTTTTTTTAATTGTATGTCCTGTGCCTTGACCCCAGCATACTCAGATGGCAGCTGGAGTCTCTCTGTAGAAGCCTGGAGCCAACTGTCTTTCTCAAAGTGAAATGAGATTGTTAGGTGGGAAATGCCTATGCCAAAAGATACCTTTTCATAAATTCTCCCTCAGGTCTTTAGTTCAATTGATAACGACAACGTCATGCTAAACAATAATTGGCAACAGTTTGAAGGAAGCGAATGAGTAGAAAGCTCCAAGCTCAACTCACATTTTTTTAACAGGAAAAATAAACCAGGAAAATAAATGGATAGGATGGATGGGGTTTGCTGAATTTTATTGATTCTGCTAATTTGAGAGAAATGCAGCTGAAGCTATAACTTTGCAAGGCTGATACTGGTTTTCAACATCAGTCCTTAATGGCGCAGATGTTCAGATTCAGGAGCTGCTCTGGGAGGTGTTGCCAACCTGGCAAAGAAACTCGCTCAGCGGTTGAGGTCCACAGGAAGGCTGTGGATGTGTGCTGCTCTGGGTGGTACCTGTGACAGCTGCTGAGACAGTTCCTCTCCCCACTGCCAAACACAGCCTGCCTTCCTGGGGCAGGGGTTTCGGTGCTGACTCCTTAATCCAGTTTGTTCAAAGTGAACAGAATTATTTGTATTTGGAATTTTTAACTATTTGTAATAGACGAGCCAGCCAGGACCACTTTAAATGACCTGGGTTAGAAGGAAACTACACAAGTTGGCATCCTGCTGCTGTGAAGGGTCACCACCACTGTTTCAGGGCTAGTGGGAAGGAGATTTCATCGTGTTCAGTTGCAGTTAGATGAGGACAGGCAAATGCAGCCCAATTGTGTTAAATATACATGAAACTGTTGAACCTTACTGAAGGGTGCCTTTCTTTCTCTTCTGTATTTGGCACAGACCAAACCAGCCACACTTTTTAAAAGTCTAAGCAATAATGGGTGAATTTGGATTGGCAGTACATACCTTACTGAATGGTGTCAGGGATGAGAAAAAAAAGAGTATTGATGAACAGGAATACACATGCCTGCCTCTGCTCATCACCCATGTGCACCATCATGCAGAACATTTTGCTGTCACTAAACCAGTGCTGCCACATGTGAGTGTCTGGATGATACAGCTGGCTTGGAGGGCAGTATTTGCCACAGCTTATTACAAACATGCTGTCCCCAAACACCGCCTTTTATTCCTTGCATAGGCCACAAATAGGAGATCTGCAAGCATTATTCACACAAGTACCTTTGTGGAGATGCTGACATTGCCAACAGCACACTTCTGGCCCCATGATGTACAAGCTGCTCTATCACACAGCTGTCACACAGTGTCTCTTGTATCTCCTGGATGATGCTATTAGACTATTTCAGGCAGTTCTATTTCTTCTTGTTTTGTATAGAAAAAATGCAATAAGAAGGGATAGAAAGCAACAATTTATTAATATCATACAGACTCATAAAAAAATACTGCTTCCTTTGGGATCCTGCAGTAATGTATGAGCAACATAGATCAGTTTGTGAAGTTAATTTCTTTCAAGAAATTCTATGTGTTGCAGGAAACTGCATAAATACTCCATAACAGTGCCATTTGCTACATTGAAGCAATAACCATTTATTTTTGTGAGTTCTAGAGTTATGGTATGATAGTCTTTTATTATTAACCCCAGTGTTCTCTACATAGGTTACTTTGTGGAAATGTGCAAACCTTCTTTTATCAACTTTTAGTTTCTACATCGAGGGAATTCAAATGAGCCAACTGGGTACCCTAGGCACCAAGACATTGCATGTGATGTATATTGTCATTTTAATGGAGACATGTTAACAGTTTCTGAATACACAGTGTACTTACAGTAGGCCATTAAAAATTGCCTTGAAATTTAGGTTAAAAAAGGCAAGTGTAAGTCCTTGGTTTATCATGTGCATAACAAACTGTCAGAAGACTACATGTGGTTATATAATTAAAGGCCGCTATTCTTCACTGCATGACAGTGCTGTTAACGAGTCAACTCTATTGAGGGTCTTTTCTCAGATATAACTTAGGGTGCTATACACTATCATTTTAAAACAGCATGAGTACAATGGCAATTTATTAAAATACTGTTAACTCTCTCAATATGACCATGAGGCTAATTAAATATAACAAGTTCACTTCTGAGATTGGCTCCACAGTCTGCAGGCTGTTCTTCCACCAAATCCTTTGGGATTTCCCATCTGTGTGGGAGACCAAGAGCAGCCCCATGCGACACAGTTTTCTGCACTTGGAAAGATCTGTAATTCCTGTCAGAGAGATGAAAATTACATTTAGGTCTTGATTGCCTCCAAGATTTAGGGGCACAAATTTCTGATCTAAAAGTCCATCTTAAAGCTGTGAAAGGTTTTCTGTCTTAATAGTGGGGCTTTGTTTATACTGGTATGTGAAACATGGCTGCAAACATGTTGGCCCAGTTCCTGAGGCCAGCTGATGAGAAACAGCCCATATCTCTCCCTGGTTTAACTGTCTTTAGTTTCCACAAGAGACTGGCTGCATGCAGACTGGCTATTGAGCTGTACCTGTCCCCTGTTAACTCCTGACTTGTACGCAAGAGCAGTTGGGAGAGCAGTAGCTGGCCTGGGCTAAAATCACACCAGGGATGCTCTACTAATAAGGGGTATAAACAGTCTTGTCCCAGATCCTGTGAGTTTAATTTTCTGGTAACCTGTGAGTGCTATCACAGGGAAAAAAATGCTCAGTTAACATACTTTTAATCAGATCATTACTAAAGCTGTTTATTGACTTACTAATGACACATAATTAACCAGCAATCAGGAAACTGTAAGCATCAATATCACCAATGCAACCAATGAACCACATTATTAGACATTCACACAATGTTAATTAACACCAACAAATTTCTATGCACTCCTTCTATAGCTAATCCCCAAAAGCTCTCATCACACCCACACCAAGTTAGGGGCTCCCCTCGCTGCACACGCTTGTAGGAACTGTGAATCCTCTAGCTTTGCGCGCACTTTGCTGCTTCCTGCAACCCAGTGACGCACAGGCCAGTGAGAAAGCACCCCCTGGGATTGCATATGCAACCCCAAGGAGTGGGCCCTACCAGTGTCCCCTGGCTGGTCAGTCCCCCAGCTGGAGTGCAGAGGCTGCTTGTTGTACTCAGAGCCAGATGGGGAGCTTGTGAAGTCTGGCTTGACTCTGCTGCCTCACTCCCAGGTCACTCCCCAACAAATTTTCATGCCTCTTTTGTACTTCTTTTCCAGCTGACTTCTCTGTTTCAAGAGTCTCTTTGTAATTCTCCATTACTGCTTATTCCAGCTGATTGTTGGCTTTCCCTTTAGCATCATCTGCAAATGCCCTTTTAGGTGGTTCTGGGTATTCAGTTCATTTACGCTGCTTACACTGTCATACCTTTCTTGGCAGCTGTTGTCCAAGCCATTTTGCCAAGGGTGAGCGGTGGCAGCCAGCCCCACAGAGTAACTTCCATCCTCTGTAGACAGATGAATGGGTGTTCAGCTGAACTACAGAGCATGAAAAGTACACGGATCTAACCTTTCTTTTTATTAAAAACAAAAAAAGAAAAAGTACTAATAATAACTCAAATACAATGGACTTTCATTTAAATGCTTTTATTGCTGAGTAACAATAAATCCCCTCACTTTAAAAGGCTCTATAATAAACACCTCTTTACCAAGAAGCTTGACGGCCTTCCCTTCAACTTTGTTGTATAAGAATTGAAGAAGTACATCATCAAATGGAATGAATATAGGGCATACTCACTTATAGGACTTGATTTGCACAAATGAGATCGTGGTCAGATAAAACCATATTGTTTTTATTTGCATATGTATTTTCTGTATACTCCACTGACTGCTTAGAATTAGTGCATTGTTTTCCAGCAAAGCCATTGGAGTTTCTGCCTTTTCTTTTTTCTTTTTTTTTTCAGCTCCTTATCTCATATTTTCAAAGGCTGGAAATAATCGCTTTTCCTACAATCTAGGAACGTAAGAGACATTTCTAAATAATATAGCCAAACGTTCAAAACGGGCTTGACTGATGCTCCTTTTTTTTAATGACTCATACTTGAGTGTTCAGGTACATATTTTTCTGTAGGCTAAATCTCTGTGCAGCATTCTAGTGATTCTTCTTCTGTGATCTTTCTGCTCTGGACCCAAAACAGCTATCTGTCTGTCTGTAATGCCAGCTCTGGAAACCCTGGTGAATGTTCCAGGTACATGCTAATTACCAACCCACAGGCTGATTTCTGCAGTATGTTCTGTCTTGTTTTCTTGTGTGAGTCAAGATGGTGGACCCTGTTACAAAGCACATGCATCCACACTGTAGAGATCATGGTGAGGTGCACTTCCTGAACTTGAAAGTTTTAGAAGGCCAGCTGTGAGTCAGTAATTTTTCTTTTATATATTATCAGGAGCATTTTTACAGTAGGGCTGGCATACTTAATCTAACACTTTTATAGATAAAAGAAGAAGATTGGAATCTGAGGTTCTGGAATAACTTATCTTTCAGACTATTTTTCTCTGTCTGTTTCTAAATATTAACAAAGGTGTGCCACACTTTTACGAATATTTTAAGCTTTGATCAAGGCATATGAATAACAAATAGCTAGTAAGTAGAGTGCGCTAGAATAAATTGTGTGACTTCCTCTCAGATTATCCCATGATCTCCAGGCAGTGTTTCTTACTTTGAGTACTACTTATCCTGCAACTTAACTGAGCCTTGAATTACCCATAATTATCTATTTTTCTTGCTAAAACAAACCCATGTAATTATGCTCTCTTCAATGCTTTGAATTTATACATGGTATGAACAGAATTTAGGCCTGTGTGTACTGGGCTAACAGCAAGAGTGGACTTATTCTTTTAGCCCTGAATTTCTTCATAGCAATATAATTTGATTTCAAGAGAGCCAGATGTCCCTTGGAGAAGACACAGTCTACTTTGAGGATGTAAATAGTGAAGGTGTAGCTTAAAGCATGTCTTTAATCGTTCTGATCACTGCTGCTTAAGCTAGGATTGGGTTAAGGTGTGTGGAGGTGCATGACATAGTATACTACAGTACTGCTATTCCCCATGTACTGTGGCTTTTGGAGACATGAAATGCTTTTGCACTGCATTTGTTTACAGCAGGCAGACAGAGCCTTGAATGGCTCCAAGATGAAGTGACCTTTGCAGGTGCTTAAAAGTTATCCATCTCTGTCTGAAGCATAGTAATTGAGACTCAAGCCCAGCTTTGCCTGAATTAAATCATTAGTTAACTAAAAACAAACCTAAAAGATTATTCCCTGGAGTGGAATAGATACAAATATTTAGGATAATACAGTTCTAAACCTTATATCCTGAGATTTGTCATCTCATTTTACAAAGGCCAATAGAAGACATGCTCTAAAACAAATATAATGCAGGAAAGTCAAAAAACAGATAAAAGGCTTTGAATCATGTCATTCTCTGGTGCATATCTCTGTTATGTGTCCCATGATGGAGCACCTGCACCAAGGTTTTCTAGAAATGACATATCACAAAAAGGTCGGATATCATGCAATTCCTCTGCTGAGGCATCTGTCAAGTCATGTTTGCCATCAAAACAAGGTAATGTCCTGAAAGAAAGCAGTATGTTTTGCAACAGTCTGTAGCTTATGGCACTGGAAATACATGTCAGTGAAGTAAAAATCATGCCACATACCTGCTTCTCAACTATAACATGTTATTTGTCATAAAAAGCTGCAGTTTAATTTTTCATAAACAATTTCCATGATTTCACATATGGCTTCATGTACTGGATTAAAAGCAAAGAGCAGGAAGCCTCTTTGTTCAGTACAGAAAACTAAAATGTCAGACTACTGTGTGTAATAAATACATCATTAGACAAAATATGAAGCTAATTCTCATTTACGCAAAGGCCTACTTGCACTGCTTCAACAGTGTAAAGCAGTGTTAGTTTAGATCATCCACTTGAAGTGAAATTGAGAATCAGACCCAAATACTTGAGTTTAATTCTAATTAACTAGAAGTCTTCTTTTGAAAATTCTTTGTGAAAATCTCAAATAAATGGTTGCAGTTGCTGCTAAGGAGAAGGAAGTATTGAGAATAAGGCTGTATCTAGAAGTAAATCATTCAGGCATGGTTTCAAAGCCATGAAATGTTCTTGAATGCTAATATTTGCAGCAGGGAATGTACATGATGAAATGTGTTTTAAAATCTGCATGGATACCACAGTGATAGTAGCACTAGACATACATATATTGGGTAAAAGATGAAAGGCCTTTTCCTCTTTTCCTGTTTTGGAAATGAATAATTTGATTGCTGCATAGAAATAAAGTCATAAAGCCCCAATGTCTGCAAAATTCTCTTGTTTTTTACTAGTTTGTTGCTGTTCAGGATTTCATTATTATTGCAGTATATTATACAGGATATGAAGGAAAAGGTTTGTGTCTGGTAGAAATTGGAACAGCCTGGCTTCCATATTACACTCATGTTTTTAATCGAAGTACATTTATTTGCGCTATTGTGAATACGTATGTCAGAAAACATGCAGCAAGATAAAGATTACTCAGCACTTTATGACAGCAGAAACTGGAGGTATTGTTTCCTTGTCTAGGTCTGAGGCTAGTGTGACCCCTGAAAATATTCAGGACTAAATGTTGAACCTACAAAGTTTGTGAAATGTGCAGCCTTGTTATGTGTATGTATCAGAAATATAATTTCTTTTGCAAAGTACAGCAGTATGTCAAATATGTGAACTTAGAAAATCTTTCCTGTACTTAATATCTGCTTAAAACATTAGCAAACTTCCCAACTCCAAAGCCCTTGCAGTAAATTGAGGAAAGTTGTTATAAGATGTTATAGCTAATACAGGAAAAAAAGATAGTTTCACTTAGCAGTTTTAGAAACTATATTAAATAGCAGCTGTCTTCTTATTTAAGAGGATTTTGTTTGGCTGGTCTTTCAAAGATGGCATGAGCATTTAAAATGAAATGCTGAAAATATTAAAATCCCAATGAATTATGAATGTAGTGAGAAATCCATAAACCTATTTACTTGGGTAAATCTAGACAGAACATTTACTTTTGAGCCCTTATTTCTTTAGCATTGATGCTGAAAATTGATGCATTCCAAACTTTACTTTGGTTCAAGTTCCCTTCAGAGTATAAAAACAGGCTTTCAGTTTGCACAACCACTTGGCCTTCTGCCTTGGACATATAAGCACAGCTGTCCTTACAGTTGATTTTTTTAAAGTTTACATTCTCCAGCCATGAATTCTCCATCATTTAGATCGATTTTTCTATTATTTCCCAGGCTTTATAGTCTTTTAATCTTTTAAGACTTTTCTGTCTGTAAAACGCTTGATTCGGGAGTATCTTAAACATACTTAATCATAGGAAATACAAGGCAATGGAAAATCAGCTATGGTTTTCAAAAGATATAATGTATCTCATTTTGAGAAATATTTCCAAGACTCTCCATGTGGCAGTGTGAAAAAAATGGATCAATACACAGAATGAGCATGTCTGATACATTTCACTCGTATAAGCTATCTGTTCAGATTCAGCACAGCAAGACTTTGGCAGCAGGGATGTGTCTATCTTTGAAGAATTCATCTTGGGATTTGTTAAGGATTTGAATAGGTTTTGCTCAAACCAGTATCTGTGTGAGATTCAGTCTCCTGACCCTGCTTTGCCTTCTTCCCCCCTCTGCCCGCCTTGGCAGCTGACAGGATCTTGGTGCCAGGTCTCTCTCCCCTTGTGCGATCAATTCCCCAGTGGCAGATGCCAGCGCTGCCTAACACAGATCCACCATCAATCAGTGTCTGGCATGAAGACCAATAGACTGAGACACCTTCAGGCTATGCAGTACTTCAGCCAGGATGTGCTTTGTCCAGGCTTTCTCATTCAGGGGAATACTGTTGCAAAAAGCAACTCCAGGTGCAGAAACACAGCCTTCCTTTGTACATGAAGGATACAGGTACCATGACCCACCATGGCAGAAACCTGTTTGCATCAGATGATCTGGTGCCTGAAGTCTTGTGTATTGAGTGCCAGGCAGTTAAGAGCTCGTAAGAAAGTTTGATGTTAGCTATTAGCATAACCACATCACAGAAAACAAGACTAGATTGTCTATTTATCATCAGTGTTATCTGTGGAAGTGGTGAAAGGCCTCTAGGTTTAGTCCTTATTCATCAACCTTTAAAAGTATTAAACAAGCAGAAACCCTATGTTTCTCCTAAGAGTGTCTGCACTTTCAGTTTGGAGGAAATGGAAGGAAATGGTCCTTCCCTGACCTTGGTGTTCCCTATGTTGTTCCTCTCTTTGTCCAAAGTTTTCTGCCCTTTCTGACACAGGCTCTCCCCAAGGCTCCGACATGGTGGCTGCGGGGCTGTGCCGTGCCCTACGCTGGGTTGGTCCTTATACTACTTTTTCATCAAAGTTGACTGTAAGTTTCTTTTTTTTTCTTCATAACTTCTCCATGATGGGGAAAGGGAACATATCTTCTCATAATTATAGAGAAATGCAGTGATACAAAATGAATTTACCTTGTCTTTTACTGGTAACTTGTATTTTGAAATATTTAATGTGAGACAAAAGATATGTCCATTACATTCACAAATGTTTTTTTCACTTTGACACGGTCTAAAGGAGTGAAAACTAAATTTTCTCATCAGCAAAGAACTGTTAATGAGATTTTAGAACTCCCTGAATTGTTTATAAATCTTTTCATAATTTAATACTCAAAACCTTCAAAATTACCTGGCCCACAGGGATACTAAAAAAAATATTGAACAGCTGTTTTTCTTCATTTTGTGATCTTGAGAGTGTTTGCAGATGCCAAAAATAGTCCCATTACATTGTCTAACATTTTGAAAATCTGGTCTATATCAGAACAAATGCAATACAAGTATGTTTTCCTATTGCATTCTTTTTCTGTGGATATTAACCTCATTTAAATGGCCGGTCACCTGAAGCTAATAGGTACATGCCAAAATATTAATTTGACTGTGAGGCCCCAGATACAGTGAGAACGTTATGGGCAGCCCAAGAGGAATTGACTTAACGTTGGCTCCCAGGGCTTCCTGTCCTGCCCTGCCTTGCCCAAAGGGGCAGTAGCTATCTGGCTTGGCTTTTTCAGCAGCTGGATTTTCTCACTTCTCCAGAATTACACAGCCCCCACTACCAGTCTCCTAATATGGCCCTAGCCTGGGAGCAGGACTGGAGCTGCTCATCAGCACCAGGCTGTTCAAGGGCCAAAGATCTGACTTGGAAAGACTGGACATATTTCAGAGAAAGTATTTGCTTTCTTTCCCTTCCTGTGGTGTTCCTCACAAAAATGTTTTATTTTTCACTTAGAAAATAAAAATTATTTGGAAGTTGAAAGGCAATGTCCTTCTTTCAGTTTTAAATTTATGACCAAAATTTACCATGTTCTGCTGAAGAATCTCCATGGAAGCATTTTCACCCTCATACTTATTGAAATATTCTGTTTGTATGAGAGGCAAGACAACCTACAAGGGAGTGCACCTCTTACTTCAGTTTTTCATTATGGGCAAGGTAATCTTACCTCCCCTAGCTTTCTGGTTTTGTTTTTGGTTTTGGTTTTGTGACCTATTGTTTGCAACGCACTGGTACTGCTTCCATGTATCTGACTTTAGGGTTCCTTTTAATACCTTTTAGTTTTGAAAATACAACATCTGAATCAAGTCATCCAGTGAAAGTAAGATCTGCCTATATATGAGAAACCACTATTAGGTGGGTTAAACTTTGTTAACTTCTATTTTGTTACCTTCTGTTATTTCTTTTCTGCCTGACTACAGTAAGTTATAAGTCAAAACATTCAGCTTGGCATGCTTTAGAGTAATCAGTGAAATCATTTTTTTACTCAGCATTTCTCTAGAACTCCTTGATTTGTCAGATGGTACATAAGTCTCTCTGAAAGTCAGTGAAGATGTGTAACCTTGACTATAGCTTCCCTGAGGCGTGGAGCTT
This sequence comes from Elanus axillaris, assembly GCA_026212715.1. NCBI lineage: Eukaryota > Metazoa > Chordata > Aves > Accipitriformes > Accipitridae > Elanus > Elanus axillaris. The sequence goes on along the minus strand of JANZLQ010000031.1, from coordinate 21,792,767 downwards.
GTCTTGCATTAACCCATAAAGTTTACAGATTATAAAAAATAGTTAATGGTTCAATAATGCTAACAATTATCTTTCGAAATGAAAAACTTCTTACAAAATGTTTCAAAAGGAATGAACGGGATTTTTTAAGCAGGAAGAGTAAGTTAAAAAGCCATCTCAAAAGTGTACAGACATACTATTATATTGTATTTTACTCATTGAAAGGGAAGCTGAAGATAGGGTGTAAGAAAGCTGTATGTGCAGGCAGCAACAAGCTGCTTTTCTGTAGCCAATTTAAATGTGATTAAACAGCTTTATATTTTGGTAAGTATGAAAATATTAAAATGTAAACATTTTCCCAGTAAATAGTAGCTATCCTATTATTAACTTGCTGAATTTATACCACATAGGTATGATTTCCTGCTGTTCTTCCTACTGTTTCGCAGGTTTCTCATTATTCTGTAGTGTACATGGTAGGCTAAATTCAGCCCATAAATCTTTCCAGTGGTCACTAAACTCTTCTTTCCTGCATTTTGCCAGAACAAGGGTGATCCACGTGATCTCTGGAGACTTCTCTGGTGGTCTGTGAATCTGCCTGGTGGTATAATTCTGATTCTTTAATTCCCAGCTTTAAATTTGATTAAAAAGAAGCTTAAAGTAGTTTAAATATCTTCTGCTATCTGTTTTCCAGATAATGAATTGCTGTGGTTGTTCCTGTAATCAGTCACTAATGAGAAGAGAGGTGACCTGTGTGGAAAGGTACTTTGTTTCACACAACAGTATCTGAAAATGGTTGACACTCTCAGGAGTCTAACTGTTTTGGTGGGGCTAGGTAGTTGCTTTCCTGAGACCTGGGATAATATTCTTACTCTTCATTTGGCATTACTGTCCCTTATTGCAGGGACATTAAAGTATGAATTTAGATCTGTTTGGGATTTTCTCTACAGAATATCCTGTGGCAATATGAAAAAGCCCAGGAAAGGTGTGTTGGTAGTAGAACAATCTCAGTCTCCTGGGCAATATTCAGTGGGCAGGTTGCTCTCTGTGTAGCTGTTCAGTGTTGGTTTGCATTTCTGAGTTGCTCAGGAGCCAGCAAAACATTAGAATTGATGGTAGAACATACTTCAGTTCATGTGTTTTGTAAATATTTTTCATTTGGTTGTGTAGATCATGGTATAGCCTACGATTCTTTTCTTCTGTTAAACTGGAAACCAGTATTGTGTAGTACTGTTGCAGCTATTAAGTCACTAGACCTTATGCTCTGGATATAATATGCAGGCATTCATCTCTGAAATGCCCTCTCCACTTCTTAATGAATTTAGAGGATCTGGAAAAGAATTTTGCCGTTACCTATATTTTACCTCTTTCCCCTCATTTCCTTTTGCAGTCGAGCCCTCTCTGAAATACTGTTCCATGTGGGAATGATCTTTGATTATTTTCTGTCTTATTTTGTTTATAATAAGCAAGAGCAATCAGTCTGAGAGGTATGGGGATGCCTTTCTAAAGGACACCAAAGAACTGTGCAAAATATATTGAGTAGGTATTCCGTACAAATGCATTTTAAAGCATTGCATGTTATACATTCTAATCCTAAGGGGCCAAGGAAATTATATAATCACCATACAGGCTTTTGATAGTTTAGTCAGTGGAAGAAAAATATCTGTAAACACGCTATCAAATTTACAGTTCATTGAAAGTGACAGAGAGATAGAAGAGTGGCTAAATTGATACAATAGAATATGGAACATTGCAAGAATGTATAGCATTTAATCTTGTATACACAAATGCATGTAACATTTCTGCACAGTTAATGATCCAGTGCTTAAGCTTGAGTGATAGCACGTCCTTGCTAGGCACATCTATGAAAGTAAAAGATAGCATTGTCTAATTAGTTTTGCAATGGCTTGCTTGATTTTTTTTAAATCTTGATATTGGTGATGAAAATCTTTTCTACCTCTTACACTTTTTAAAAAATGTGGTTTTCATGAAATTTTATGCATCTAATTTTTATTACTATTATATAAAACATTCTGCCTGCTCCTTTTATCTAGTTTCATAAATGTAGTGGGTATTTCGCTTCCCTTATTCCTTTTATCCCCCTTCCTCCTAAATAAAAGAAGTATTGTGAAATTGACTTGAAATTTAAAATCTTTCAAATAACTGGTCCTGTCACTGACAAATCTTTTTCTTCCACTCTGATGCATTTCATGTTCAATTTAGAACAAGTTTCAGAAATTTTACAATAATAAATACAGGTCTGCTAAAAGCATACATTATACAAGCAATAATTTAAAACTGTTCATGACATCAATTATATTTTGTCATGGTGAAATATATAACACATTAGATTTTATCAGCACAATGAAGAGATACATTCCAGAATCATAAAGGTGGAAGTCAAAATGGTTTTTCCTTTGCCTAATGGCTTTAATTGCAGGATACAATAGAACAAGTTTGCTCCTTTATTTAAAATTTCATTTTATCAACTGTCTATAACCTGTCACAGTATGCCCAGTGCATGATGGCTATACCATTCCATTCAGTTCCACCTCAACAGACTTGTGACAATATGCCAGCTGATTGTTTTCTTCTCTTTCTTCAGAAATATGCAGGTTCTGCATACTACAGATTTATTAAAATTCTGTCTAAGATCCATTACAGATGAGTATTATCCGTTATCCACTAGCTGTCCATCTATAGACTCATCATCCATCCATCCATCCAACCTCCACCATAACCATTTGTAATTACTTAGCAGAGTTCATAGAGTAAACAAACTGTTGAAATGTCAGAATTATGATAGTACTTTTTGCATGGTCTGACAGATACAGCGTGTGTTTCTGTCTTGGTTCCATGCCTATATAAATAAGCTTTACAATGGTTATTTTGAAGAAAATGCCTTTGGCAAAGCTTTATTCCCTGCATAGACTAAAGACAGTTTTACTGTATGAACATACGCAATTACTTTTGTAGCTGTGTCTGAGGCATATAAATAAAGTATCGATAGGAATGTAACTTAATTAAATAGTGGGCCAACTTATCCAATAGCCATACTGCCCAGAGGTGACCTGGAATAGGAAGAAAAAACAAAAAATGTTTTTCCTCCAGCACATGCATGCACTTAACAATAAAGGGAAGAATACATCTGCTAGATGAAATGCAAGGTACCAGTGTGCAAATTATAAAAAAGCCATGGGGTTTCCATTCCTTTTTCAAATGTTTCTTAATCAGTTAGGAGCAAAAATCCCATTAAATTTTTAAAGTGAGAGAGCACCCAGGACCTTAAGCACATCAACAACGCTTTGGACGATGTGGCCTACCTTTGGAGGTTTGGAAGCGACGTCCCAAAATGCAGGGTGCTGGGAGAAGCTATACCCTCTCAGTGTCTTCAGAGGTCCCACACACTGCCCAATGGCAATACAGCCTTCTCATTTTAACTCGCTCTGCTTTGGTGAGCAGGAGCCAGTTAAAACTATAAAACAAGCAAAAGCCTTACTGTGTTAAATATCCTTCCTATCACAGAAAGGCCTTGAATCTATTTAATTTACCAGCATGGCTATTTCAACATAGCCTTAGAAGAAAACACTTTAAAACAGTGCTTTTCATGGCAATATATATTCAGATATGTGAAAACAGACAAAAAGGGAGGAAAAGGAATGTTAAAATATAAAAAAGAAAAGATACAGATGTGTCTCAATAAGGAAGCAGACATAAAAAAAAACCCAAAAAACCCCTATGCTTAATTTAGCTTTCCTGAAAAGGCTATCTGTATTTAATGATATTTATGAACACTTAATTAGGACGAATATCATTTCTCCCAATTGCTCCCCATAACCAAGATTCAAGGAGGCCTGTTCTTGTGGTGTATCCATTTTTCAGTTTTAGCCTTGGGGCTCTTAATGGCTCCATCACTTTCAGCACAGGGTATTATCAGGCTTTCCAATGAGTCACAACACAACACCATGGAATATAATGAAACAGAAAAAAAGAAAAAACAGAAAAACAAAACCTATAGCAAGGAATAAATAATTACCTACTATAGAAAAAAACAGCCAGTTCCCTTGCAGGACACATGATGGGACTAGACAAAGGAGGAAATTCATTGGCTATATAGCTATTAATAAATAAACAAGATAACAGTACAAGCTTATTTTTTATGATCTTTGTTATAGGATACAGATATCAGACATTTAAGAGAGTTAAAAAGCTAACTGAACAAATCTTTGGAAGCTGGTGTTGCTCTGAACACAGTGGTGTATCCTAACATGATGGAGAAAATGAAATGTAAGCTAAAGCCAACAGTGAAAAAGTAATCAGCTTAGCTGGAACACAGATAATATATTATACAAGATGAGAGCTCTGGCAAGCATGTGCCTCTGATCTCTCTCAAAGTTGTATTCTACTTGTAAAACTGTAAAAAGAGGAAAAAACCCTCAGCGATTTTGATTTATATGAATAGAAATAACAATTAATTAATTACAAGACTTTGTAACTACCTTTTTGAGTGAAAATGAACAGGTCCAACTAGTTTGTAAAGAATTACTTTATTATAGCATCATCCTAGTAAACAAATTTGGTCAATCAGCCAATTCCATGTAATCCCAACTGAAATTTCAGAAGGCAAGAATGTCGCCTTTTCCTTGGGCTTCTGGGCAGGGAATAGTCTATTATCAACTTCAGCAGCACATTTCCTAGCAGAAGTATATTCATTGACCAGTGGATATTGTCTACTTGGACTTCCGGAAGGCCTTTGATACTGTTTCCCCTAAGATCCTCATAGTCAAGATCTTGGTGTATGGGCTGGATGAGCACTGAGGTGTACTGAAAACTGGCTGAACAGCCAGGCCCAGAGGTTGGTGATCAGTGGCACAGACTAGCTGGAGGCCAGTAACTAGTGGTGTACCCCAGGGGTCAACATTTTGTCCAGTCCTGTTAACATCTTCATTAATAATCTGGATGAAGGGGCAGAGCGTACTTTCAGCAAGTTTGGTGATGACATAAAACTGGGAGGAGTGGCTGATTGCCAGAGGGTCATGCTACTGTCTAGAGGGGCCTCGACAGGCTGGAGAAATGGGCTGACAGGAACCCTATAAAGTTCAACAAAGGGAAGAGCCAAGTCCTGCACCTGGAGAGGAGCAACCCCATGCACCAGTACATGCTGAGGGAGAACCGGCTGGAAAGCAGCTTTGCCAAAAAGGCCCTGGGGGTCTTTAGTGGACACCATGTTGAACATGAACTAGCAATG
>JANZLQ010000031.1:21739784-21779540 GCA_026212715.1 Elanus axillaris | reverse complement strand
GGGGGGAAGGGGGCTGGTGGGGTGGAAATAAGGAAACAATTCATTTCCTGACCTTAGTCTGTCTGCTAAAACATATTCCATAATTTTCAACTGGAGCTAGTCCAGCAAGGTATGTTCCCAGAGCTAATGTCTTTTGATAGATAGATCAAGGGTTGTTTTCCTTTGGCATTTACAGATTTCAGGTCCTAAATTAACTAAACAAATCTCTATGATTGGTTTGATACTTTAATACTTTTACAGTCTTAAAGAGATTTGTAATTAATATGTTACAAATAGAAAAGTAGCCACAGTACTACTGTAGGTAGTCATTTATTTTTGATGGTTCTGCTTGGGTGTTTCCTAGCGATTTCTCAAAGTTAGCAACCGGTAAACAAAAAGGCTAATTGATCATTTATAATCACAGCCACATGAAGCTGTCCTTCCTCAAAGAAGAGGAGAAATAGGAATACCTTTTACTGTAGTTATAGTCCATCACTAGGAAATAAAACTCATCAGTAAACTTTGTTCTATAATCCCAGTAGAAACTGGGACTGTATAAAATGGTCAATAGCACACTTACCTGGTATGTCACAGATACATATCTGTGGTGAAACAAAAGTGAGACATAATATGTTACAGTTTTATTTATTATGTCATTAGTAAAGCTAATCAGAACTTGTGGATTTAGATATGTGGTTTCCTTTTTAAGTTGTTACTTTCTATGCAGAAGTGTCAATTTTGACATGATTGTTTTGTTTTCTTTTGGGTGAACTAAAGTTAAAGTTCTGTCTGAGTCAGTTTCACTTGCAGTTTCTACTTGTTGGAGCTGCCAGAGTGTCTCCAGTGAGCTGCAATTTGGGAGCCTTATGTCCATATGATTCTGCATAAGGTTTCTGACTATGCTGCATCTGTCCTCAGGCTGAGGGAAATTAATCTGCCATAAGATTATGCAGCATAGGAGATGTCATTTGATCAAAGAGCCTAGCATATGAAGAAACATATGAGCACAGAACTCTTGATGTTCAATCAGTGGTACTAAACTGATTCAGAACAAAGTATTGTGACATACAAGCTTTCTGAACTTTTAATTTTTTAAAAAAGCCTACTGGGACTTTTTGTTCCAAATTGGGAGTGTAAGAGAAAACCTTGGCCAGTTTGTCTTTAAGAGAAATCTAAAATAGTCCAGTTATCTTGGAGATAAATGAAAGTGAGGCTACATAACATAGTGTTCGGTTAGCAATTTATTATTTTTTTTTAGTTACTTTGACAAATAGGAAGGTGGTGCCTCAGTACTGCATAAAAAGTTCACACAATGTTGCAGTAAGGATCTATGCAAGCAAACCGTGCATTTAGAGTTTTCTTAAATTCATGATGGGTCATATTGTTGATATAGGATGTGTAAAAATTAGTCCAACTCAACCCATTTTTTTGGGAGAGAGTATTGGGCTCTACCTGATCTGAAATTACGTTAAGATACTAGGAGCTGCTCGTACCTATTGATTATTTTGTACTTTTTAAAAAATGTGTGCATGTTTCTTATTGGTTAATTGTCAGTTTACTTCATACTAGCACAGTATCCAGCATCAGAGGATTTCATATACAGGCTTCCCTTTATTCAGTCATCATCTTCTTAAACCTCTGTTGCAGATGTGGAGTAGTAAGGGGCTGATCACTACTCAGCCCTGTCAGCAAAGGAGCAAGCGGTGAGCAGGCCTGACTTTGCTGCAGTATGGGTGCTTTCTTCCTTTGGGAACTGGCAATTTCAAGAAGCTTTCATAGTTTTTAGATGTCCCTAAAGCCCTTATAAAACTGATTTTTGCCCCTCTTGTAATATGCTGGTAGAAAACCTACTTTATGCAAACATGTCTCTTTTGAATCAGTGACAAATTATAACAGAGCTACCGAGCTCTCTGATAAAACTGATAATGCTACCCGATGACCTCCACAGAGGTACATTTAGCCCGGGCTTCCTAGAGATCATCACCCTGTGCTATTGGGGTTGTCCATGATTCCTGGCCCGCAGGAATCCCTCCTTTCCCAGCTGCCCCTGGATGCCTGCTGGGCAGGTGGCTCTGTCATACCTGAACCTGGGTGACAGGGAAAATCAAAGGCTGACACTCGGTGGGGCAGACCAATTTCTTTCTTCCCCTTAAACATCTTTCCCTTGAGGAGCATCTTTGAATTTTAAATGAAAGTTAGGAAGGTTTTTTTCCCTAGGTTCTGATTTCTTTTTCCCAAAAGTGTGTTTTCCAGATAGTCCCAGGTATAATCCTCCTTTTCAGCAGTTCTTTCTCCTCGGCTACTTAGCAGTTTTATCAGTCCTTTTCTGGCAGAGTGTGGCAAGAGTTTTTTGCAGTCAAACAGCCAATAGTGACATATTCCTGAAGTGGTCTTCATTATTCTTCTCATCACATCCCACATTGTGACAGTTATAGTCAGACGACTTGAGCCTACTTGCAGTCCCTGTCTGTTGAGAAACCAGAGGTAAAAAATGATCCATCAAATATTTCTCCCCCTATATTGTTTTTCCCATGTGGAAAAAAAAATAAAATCAAACAACCAATGAACATATATAAGTAGGAAAAAAGGTAACACTTCTGCTTTCTTAAATAATTTAATTCAGCAAAGTCTCCAGTACTTTTTGCCCTGATTTTCTCAGTCTCTCTTGAAGAAAGCAGTGAATAAGTAGGATAACTGGAGTTTCCTTATGTTTGTCTCATTATTTCCATCATCATAAATGGACTATGGTAGAACCCATTTTATCTCTGCTGAAGTCAGTAACAAAGTTCCTGTAGCATGATGTAGGGTCAGGATTTCATTCCCTGTGTGTTGCTGTGAGAAGGTAAAAATGGCTGGCCTAAGTGTATTTTTCAAAGGTTTGACCTAACAGTCTTCTCCTGAAGTCACCTAGTCTATTAGGCCACTGCTGAATCCTTTTGAAAATGCTGTCCCAAGAATATTTTAGTTATTTTTCATTTTTCTATTACTGTATGAAATAGAATTCTAATGAGAACTGTGTTTTCCATTATCTCAAATATTCTTACAATGGCTGCATGTTAATATTGCTGGAAAATTAAAAGTGTGGTTACTCCAAATCTAAGGCTGATTTTTTTTTTCATTAATTTAAAGATCCTGAAGATGTAGGAAAACATATTGACCATTTCTTTTTTGCCTTCAAATCCAAATATGTATGTATAAATTTTGTAAGTGTTGTTTATGGGTGAGGTTCTTACACTGTACTGTGTCTTTTCTGACAATAATCTCCAAAAAATGTAGGAAGGAGTTCAACATGGCAACTCTAAAAAATCCACAGTCAATGTTGTTTATAAAAATATATAGATCCTAAACACTATGGTTAACTACATTGCCATTAAGTATTCAAAAGCAAGTAAAGGATATATGGCAGAGGTTTCATATGTCTTGTTTGGTTATGTTTGAAAATTTATTTCTGTCTTGAGATAACTGTTAGTTTGTAATAAGAAACATAAAAAAAGCTTTGGATGTTAGGTTATCAAGAATGATAAAGAAAGATTTGCCGCATAATCATTTTTTAAGTGAGTAGCAGTTTAAAAGTAAAATTTTATTCTTGTCCTACGAATGGCCTGTGAGTTGTTGAACCATGTCATATGGCCTTTATTTTGTCCATGCCAGCATATAAAAGGAAAACAATTCAAGCATTCTGGAGACCTAGTTATTTGTTCCTTTGATAGTCTCATCATCTGTCTTCCTGGTTGATTTTCTTTAAGAATGGAAGTTAGTCTTAGAAATTGAGTTTCTCTTTTGATCACTGCATCTGTAGAAAAGTGAAGCTAGAGCAACACGTGTGCTGGGACTCCCATTAGGGATAAAATTAACATTCTAGCATGTATTTAGCAACTGCTGTAATTTCTTGATGGTGGAAGAGGCTGGAGAGCATAAGGATCTTGTGCTGTGCTCTGCTTCTGACAGCAGTTCCAACATCTGCAGAAAGTAGTTTAGCAAGAACTAGAAAAGTGGAATAAATAATAATAAAATTATACATATGGTGTGAAGGTGACACAGACAAATGTATTTCCAGCTCTAGCTGTACTATTTCTGACCCATCCTTTTGCTGACTAGCTCAAGTGACAAGATACTGAGCAAGAGCATATGTGATTATTATGCACCATGGAGAGTTCAGAACAAAGCATAAATAATTGCCATGCAATATCAGTTTATTTGATCTAGGAATAAAATCTTCACCAGATTTTCTAGTGCCTGAGTGTAACTTCGAATGCTTTTATTAGTACACATTAACTAAAAAAGCCTCATCTGTCTGAAAGATTAGCCTTGGGTGATGCAAAGCTGATGCAGTAAAGGTTACTGCAGGAAGCAGCAGCATGTAGAAATGTGTGATTTGGCTAGTATTTGTAAAGATGGACTTAAAGTGAGGCTGAGGCTATTCCTTTGTATTTCATCTCTCTTACTGTAATGATCTGCAACTTCTGCTCTCTCAGTATGAATTAGTCCCATTTCAGGAAAGGGTTTGTAAGATGCACTTAAATTGAAATTATTCCCTGTATATAGAAGCTTCTGAGATTTTGTCTTCTGTTGTATGTGTTTATTGAAAATTGTACTAGCTGTCTTGATAAATTATCTGCTTTGGTCACTGGATACTCTTGACAGACTTTGCCACCCATTTAATCTGTATGAGGATCAACAATTTACTAGCCCATGTTACTTTCATGGCAGTAAGAAAAACAGAAGAAAAACATAAAAGGAAACCCAATTGGTTAATTTTCACCATCAGTTATATTGGTGCAGAATTGCTGTCTATGGTTTCTTGTTCTATTTTTTCACCTATGTTTACTCCTGTCCTACTTTTTCACCTACATGTACTTTTCTCTCACTCTGCTGTCAACAATGCATACAGTGATGCTTTCTCCTAGAGACCATCTTTTGCAAACTGACCACCCAGCAAAAAACAGTTCCAGTATCAGACTCACTCAGAATATGCACACAAATTAGAGAAGATTTTTTCCAAAACTTCTTTTTGTGTAATAATTTGTGCCTTGTCACTAGCATTTGTTTGGGGCACAGGCATATTTTCCAGGACACAACAGTCGTAGGAAGGACTTGACAATAAAAACTCTAGCAAAAGTTTTGAGTACTGCTTCACATAGCATTCACTTGAAATACAAGAGTCTGCCTGAAGCCAAAGTAAACGCTTATTCACGTTTATCTCACAAAATTTATTTACTGTGTCAGTCGTGGCAAATCTCCCATTCCTGTCAAATTAGACAGTCCCTCTGGCAGGTCACAGTAGCCATTGTGGCATTATCAATATTTTTAAAAGGTCATCTATCAGACAATGTGTGTTGTAGCTAATGAACAAGGAGGGAAAGACAACTGCTTTGTATGCTCAGAGAAGTAAAAATACTACAAAATGCTGATATACCTTAAGAACATGAATTGACTTTATTTGCATTTTACAAACCATACCAACATCCGCATAATTCTAATCTTCCCAAATAGGACAGTTATTCTTTGACTTATTTAGATCCAGGCCCCGTTCAGAGTTACAAAATGTTTTGCCACAGGAAGGAGGAGTTCAAATCACTGGAAGCATTTTATTTAAAAAAAACCCAAAGAAACAAATAAGCAACCTTTTGGATTTAAAAACCATTTTATTCAAATGTGTGTGTTTTGTTGTGAGAACATGCACTTTGTTATCTGGAAGCAATTCAGTTATTCTAGCTTTCATTTTTCTTAAGCTGATAGGGAAAAAATAACAAAACAAAACCACTCTTGTAAATCCTCCAAAAGATCCCATTATTACTTTGGTGTTTACAGAACATGGGAATTATGTCTGGTGCTTTACAGATAAATATGATCAATTCTTGGATCCAAGGAACTTACAGTTTAAATCTTGGAGCTTGGCTTTATATATCAAATATATGATCTTTTATTTGTATGTATTAAGAATCAGAAATGAACTTTTGAAATTTTTCTTCTAAGATGAATAATTATTCTACTAGGTGTTAAATAAGCATTTGGCGTTTGTTTTTTTTTTCCATAGGAAATGGAAGATAAACCAGATAAAGCCAAAATTTTTTTTTCATTTTTCTTACCCAGGGAATGGAATCTAAGTTAAAGCCTGTGATTCTTTTCAGTACATGAAAACACCAAAACCTTATCTAGATTTCAGTCCAGAAATTTTAGACATTTTTAGGAAATAAAAAAGGTATTGTCCTTTTAATTGAAAAATCCACATTGGACATCAGCAGTTGTTATCAGCTCTCTATGTGATCACTGTCAAAGGCATGTGGGGCATTCCATGCAGTTGTGAAAAAAATGTGGAAGACTATGGTTGATTTCTTTATGATGTTGCAAAATCTCACCAGACAACCACTTTGATGCACAAAAGACTTCTAGCTGAGATACATATGAATAAAAAACCCCTTATGCTCTGGTGCCACTCCTTTAATGGTGGAGAACTTGATTTGTTGAGACTCCTTGCATGATGTGGAAAGACTGGACACAGAGAAAATGTGAAGTTTCAAATGTGGCATGGCTCTGTGGTAAGGCAGCATGGGCTTCAGTCATTTCAATAGTCTCATGGCACAGCAGGAGGAAAGTGCAATGGGGGCTTTGGCTGGCAGTTCAGGTTTACTAGTCGGCAGCTCCAGGGCATTGCTGCCAGTTGTGTAATTTCACTACTGAAGTTTGTGTTTTAAGCTTCAGAGATGGTTCGTTAGCAACAAATAACTCCAGCTCACAGTGTGCCTCTTACTTTCTCAATAGCTAGAATATGAAAAGGCTTTGGCACTGCTTTCTTATACTGAGATTCCCTACTGCCAAAATGCTGCTGTCCCTGTTTTCTGTCATTGCCACTGGTGCATATTTAAGTGTTGACTTAATGTCCACTAAAGTTTATGGAGAGGCTCCACTGTGTTCGCTTGGCTTTACACCAGAGAAAAGAGAACCAACAGTGGATCTTCATCAGCTAACAGAAAATCAATTTTAATTCCACAGGATGGAATTATTGGGGTGGAAATAGAAGTCATTAAATAGCCTCACTTGCTCCAAGGCTAGCAATATGGAAGAAGATCCAAAAAGAAAAAATTTAACTTTGGATTGCTGTAATTGTTATACTTGCCTACCTTATATTGGATTCCTTTGTTAACCTAATAGCCAGCTGGTATTTGTAAGTATCTGTATTTTCTCATGGAAAGAAATGTAACTATTACTCTGGTAGAAAACTGATGCTGCTACTTTCCTTATTTAATTAAAACTAGTTGCCATAAAAGAAGGCAATAGGGTACCACAGCACCATCTTTCAAAAGCTACTGTGAAATACAGGCCTGTAAACTTTATGTAGTAACAATAAATGCATGTAAAATAAACACTAAAATGTAACTATAGAGCAGGAAAGAAAAAACAGGGAAGGCAGCCCAGAGCCTGGGCAGGAGTCGGGGATGGGGCCTGGCTCAGCTGCGGCCAGGGCTTGGGCCAGCCCTCCGGCCCCCCAGGCTGGGGTCACCCCAGCTGTGGTTTTGTCGCAGGGCTGCCCAGGGAAGCCTCCACCGAGGCTCCTTCCTGCTCTTTCTCCAGGAGCTCCAGGGCTGGCTGAGGTGCCTCCTGTGGTCCTCTCCTTACCACCCCCCTTACCAGAGAGTGTGCTGTAGGACCTGACAAAAAAGAAAAAAAACTAGATCAATTTAAAGCACTTAAAGGACACATGAACAAATTTGGGTTTAATTCCAGATAATCTTTTATTGCCTTGCACCTATCTTTGTACCTTGGATTTCAGTATTTGAAACCACTCTGAATTTGGGCTCCAAGGGTCTTTCTCATATTTCTATTATTGATACCCTTGCTGTATGTGTGAGCCTGCATCTTCCAGCAGACTCTTCACATACTTACTTCTCATGGAAAGACATATTAATTTATGCAAAGACTTCTCTTTATAAAATTTGCAGTAGAGCTCCAAAGTCTTTAACTCAAGGAGTAACCAACACCTCATGCAACAAATGGTTCATACTCTGTTCTTCTAAACTGACTTCTCACCATAGAAGTTCAGCTCAAAATCTGAAGACTACTTGTGCTAGACTGAAGTCCTACAGGGTTGTAGCTTAGCACTTGTAATGCGTCGATCTTACCGAAGGAAACTATAGACACTTTTGGTCTTATTTTGCTATCATTTAAGAAGAGGTGAACTATTCAAATGTAAAGTATGTTTTTACATACTATGTCATCTTCCTACCTTTAAATTGTTCAATTTGTGTACACACTCTAAATTAACCATAGTGGATTATGAAAGGGCAGTAATCAATAAGACAGTTCATTATCTATGATACTTATAATTATCCTGATGCTAATACTAATGTCTTGGTTTAACCAAAGCATATAAAAAAAAAAGTCCTAACAGGACATCTCATTATCACCCTTATTTTTGCCATGGAGTTTTATTAGAAAATCATGCTACTCATCTGAACTGCCACAACAACCACCCTAGGGCGTTTTTTCATATCAAGGTTAATTTAAAGTGATTAGCATAAGCACTACAGATGTTGCTATGGGGATAGGAACCTCACATCTACTATGATGGACATCACATGATTGCTGTTACAGCTCCAGTATGATTGGATTATTTGTTTTAATGTCATGCGAAATAAGTCACATGATGAAGATCAGAATCTCCTTAATAGCATTTCATATTCTGGAAATCAATCACCTTTTCTCCATTTCTCAGTGTTAAATGTGCCTGAAGAGCACATAAAACAGATGCTTTGGTTTACTGCTACTTGTATCTGACTGACTGTCTGGTAAAATCTACCACTAGTGACTAAAATACACACCTATATGAAAACTGAAAAAACCAATTAATTCTATTTTACCATAATTACAAGTATTTTTAAATAACCTGGAATAGAATCTTAGCACTAATGCAATTTGATCGCATTTTGTAATAAATCCCTATACTGAATGCATGCAGTCGTGTATTTATGGATGATCCCAATGCACTGAAAGTCAGTGAGAAGCACTTTACTTCCTTCAGTAGGTGCCCTTGAGTTCTCCTCTCTCAATTCAGTCACAGGAGTATTTTATTATATAGTATTGCAGTCAAGAGAAAAAGAAAACGTTTCCTAGGGACTCAATAAGGACAATAATTAACATATAGAAATGTATCATATTTAAAATATTAATTTTAATGTATTGCTTAATAACACTCATAACTGTGGACAAAAGACTATGATTAATAGAGTTAAGCAATATCACTTTGGTGAAACATGATGGCTTTGTCATATACAGAAGGATAATTTAGAGTCTACTGGGTGCTGAGTAATGCCTCTTGGAGACACTGTTCTCTCACCAGTGACTGCACAGGCAATGAAAGCTCCTAAATTTGGTCTTCTAAATTACATCTAGAACACACTCTAAAGTAACTTCAAATATAGCTTATGAACCTTTCATCCACTTTCCTCTCTCGTGATTATTGCTATGACTAATGTTTGGATTTTATATCTACAATTTTCTTATTTCCAATAAAGTAGAAGCAGTTAATTGGGGAAACTGAATGCTGGCTTTACTTTCTAGATAATTGTATGTCTTTGTTATGTGATTTGGTTTTAAGCATGCTAATGTTATTCTGTACGGCATGATGTTATACTGAAAATTAATAAGAAAAAAGAAGAACTAAAGAGGATCTTTGAACACACTGAGAGAATAACAAAGAATATCTTAAGCTCATACTTCATTAGTTTGAACACCGACTTATGGAACTCTCACTTCTACTTTTAAAGTGGAATAAATTTGTGGTTTAGATAAAACCTTTCATCTCTCAGAGTGTCAAAAAGTAATTAGGGATTGATATCACTCTGGTGATAGGTGATAGATAATCATGACATTAGTGGTTTTTTGAGCCCAAGCTAACAGTAGCAGTGGTTCATGGAATTGGATTTGTTGTCATATTAGCTGAAATTCTGTGGTATTGCTACCCTCTGTTCACAAGTGATATTCTGATCTTTAGTTTTCAAAGAATAGTCACTGGGGAGGAACAAGGATTCAGTTTTGTTATCACTAGAAGGGCAGAAACATCAGCAGCTCAGTACTCTGAAGCACCCTCACCAGTTGAATGGAATGGAATGGAATAGAATAGAATAGAATAGAATAGAATAGAATAGAATAGAATAGAATAGAATAGAATAGAATAGAATAGAATATTTCAGCTGGAAGCAATGGATTTAAAAGCTTGTATCACTGGAGAAGTGTTGTGTCTGCTGAGCGGTTCAGTTCCCTGTTGAATAAGCCACACAGTATTTGGCTACATGGAGAGTAAGTACACTATAAAAAGAAGGACAAATTGATGGGTTTCTTCACAGTTCTGGCCCTTTCTATTCAATCGCACCTGTGCAAGGACACTTAATACTCAGTTCTTCATTCATGTTGATATAACTCTTAGGTTTTTAATACACTATACAATAACTCCTAGGTTTTTAATACACTATACAGTGATCTTAAGAGATGAGGGAGTTGTGGCTATGACTGTAGTAAAGCAAAACAGTTGTTCCTGACTGGAATTTGAAAAAACTTCTACTCTGCCTGTAAAACAGAGAAATTACATTGGGTCTATTTATTTACATATCCACATACAATCCCACTCCTCTGCAGACAAGTGGTAAGGCTGTGGATCCAAGCTCTTCTCTATCAGTAAACATTGCTATAGTATCTGAAGTAGCTGGAAACAATCAAGAAATGCTAGCACATGCAAGCCATTTTATTTTGCTGAACACTACAGCAGAGAAGTAAATCAACTCCACCTCCTTATTTCTCCTCAGAAGTTTAATAAGTCCTTGATATATAGGACTCTTCAGCATTGTGTTCCTTATGTGGTGGTAGGTATTAGTGCATTAATACCACTACACTAAATAATATTATTAATACCACTAAACTAAATAATGCAGAAGTAATACAGAGGCTTCTGTTCAACTCCTTTATTTCCAGGTTTTTCATTCGGACAATATTCTTCAAGTAATAGTGGGCAGGATTTTTAAGCACTTTTAACACTAAGCACGATTTTTTAAATGGAAAATACTTTCAGAATGGTTTGCTGTGATGTTACTCTGATGAGTTTCAACAGCTATGGGGATACAGTGCTGTAAAACTATGGTTAATAAAATGATAGCTCACACCCAAAGTATTTTTGATTAAAAATTAGTAATTATTTTAAAAATATAATCTCATCTCTTAAGGCAAGGATAGATGCTTAAGATCCTAATTTTCATTTATACCAAAGACATTTCAGAAAATTTCTAAAGAAGAAGTTTGAAGAGATTTAAAGATGTTATTCTGTATTCAAAGGCATTAACAGTTTTATTATTGAAATGTTTAGGGAATAAAAATATAAGCCCAACTTTCTGAATTTAAAAAAATAGTATTTTTTTCTATTTTAAATGTTTATATACTTCCAGCTATGAAATTATAAGAATCTCAACCCCTTGTGCAGACAAAAGACTTCAGGAAATGTGTTCCGATCTTTGACT
Organism: Elanus axillaris; assembly: GCA_026212715.1. Lineage (NCBI taxonomy): Eukaryota > Metazoa > Chordata > Aves > Accipitriformes > Accipitridae > Elanus > Elanus axillaris. The sequence goes on along the minus strand of JANZLQ010000031.1, from coordinate 21,768,057 downwards.
ATGCTTTTAGATTTACTTTATATTCTAACCCTTAAAATCACTCACTTTCTTCTGCAGTTCAATTTCCTATGCTCCACTTGGGTGCCCTAAATACATTTTGTGTCTATGAACAAATGCTGTGTTTTTCAGTATAGATGTGTAAGTACTGGATTCCCACCCCACCCCTCCCCAGGGCTTTGACTTTTTTTTGTGTGTGTTGTTATAATTATGTAACAACCTACTAAACTGAGACTAGTTATCCTCCTATACTAACAAAAGCAAGATTAATGGTTGGTTTGTAACAAAAAAGGAACATTTTGCACTGAATATGATGGTCCCCTAAAATTGGCAGTTTGTTACTGGTAATTTCTGTTGTTCTTTTTAATTGTATCCTAGCTCCATTAAAAACAAATCTTTAGAAAAATACTGTAATACAGAAATGTCATAATCCGGCACATTTGAAAGCATTTTTATAGGATTGTGAACTTGCAAATGTAAGGTCAATACTTTCCCAGAGCTCGCGTGTGGTCCCATTTTAATTTTAGCACTAACAGTGAGATGCAGTTGTTGTTACCAGAGATCTCCCTGCGTAACTCCTAAAACCAGAAAATGCCAGTCCCCCAGCTGTTGTGAATCAGCATAGCTCTGATGAGGTCAGAATTTTAAATATATGCCAGGAAGGACTAGGAACTGGTATTTGGCTCTTATTTAGCATCGTCTTTCTCATGAGAGGGCTTACAGCTTCAGTTGATTTTAGTGTAGCTAAGTTTGTGTGAGTGGCAGGATTGTACTCTGATAGAATAGAGCTTGAGGAAATTACTATGTTCGAGCACCCAGAATTAATTTTTGAATGGGCTTTGTAAAAAAAATCAGTGTTGGACTGTGTTCATATCAAATAAATGGGAACTAGAGTGTTCATGTCAGTGGGAGGAGACTTAGGGCTCTACACAGACCCACTCTAAACATATCCAGTCAATAAGCTTACAATTTATAAAGCCAAACAACTCCTTGTAGGAAGTCTGCATTTTCTTATACTTCATCTATTATTGCAGTGTGCATAAACTACTCAGGAGTTTGAAGTTCAAACTGGAATAATAAAAAAATTCTAAGGATACAAGCCTCTGATTGCTTCTACATCAAGAAATATTGAGGGGTGAAGGTTATGGAAATTATTACAAATTTTATCACAGGATAAGTAGGTTTTCAAAGTGAAAGAAGGGAAGGAAAGGAAAGATTTATAGGTTTTCTGTTCCAAGGATGCGTGGCGTGGTCAAGCAGAACAGAATTCTTCTGTTAGATTTTGTAGTGGGATCCTGCCTTTCTTGCTCATAGGCTTGATTCTCAAAGACTAGCTACATGGTTTTCCTCATTAAGTGTTGTCCAAGATTGTGAGAAAACAAAGAATTAATTCTTCACACTCCCTACAGTTAGCATGAGAAGAGAGGGGCAAGGTTAGGACAGGAGTTCAGACTCTGTTCTTTTTATTCATTATCTGTCACAGTTTTTCAGCCATAATGGGACTTATACATGAAAAGAGGAGATGTAATTTACTTCTATGAAGAGAGGGAGAGGACAGTGATGCAGTGAAATGCCGGAAGAGGACAGCTGAGCACATGTACTCCTCTACCCCAGATTTCTGTCAGCGGTCAAACTTTTTCAGGACTCATAAGGGTAAAGGCACTAGGATTTAAGGTCACAGTTCTGCTTGTTAATATTAACCTCCCAGCTGAAGCTTTTAGTGGCCTATTTCATCCTACTTGTGAAAGAGATGAGAATTTGTTAAGAGATTGCTCTCTCTAAATTTCCCATTACTAAATTAAGCATGGAAGCGTGGTTTTCTTTTTCCTCAGATACCATTTGTTTCCCAAAAGTAATTACAATATCAGCTTGATAAAGGCTGCTAGTAATTTTGTTAAGAAATTTTCTGAAAAAGAGCAGGGAAACTTAACAACCTAAGAGAATTGCCTGTGGAATGGGGCGGGCTCTGGAGACCCCCTTCCTACCCATTAGGAATTCTAACCACTGTAATTAGCAGCAAATTTCCCTATCTCTGTATGTTAAACAGGGAATTCATCTTCGGTTTGTTTCTGCCTGAGGCAGGGAGAGACTGAAGGAATGGAAATGTAGGCATGTACCTGCCTGAGTTAAGCAGCCTTAGCTGCACTGGAAGAAAGAAAATCCACAAATTACACCAGCCTCTGATTTATAACCTGTGCAACCATGTCAAAGTCAAGGGTCTTACTTCAGTTATAATCCAGAGTAAAATGCAAGTACACAGGTAGATAGGAAACACCCAGGTAGAGAAATTCTGGAGTTATAGATGAGGTTGTTTAAAAACTAATGAATAAAATATGAACATTTCCATTGTAGAGCTACTGTGCTGAGAAAACTAGTAACTTTTTGTGAGCTCTTTTACTGCCTATGAAGTATCAATCCTTATATGAGTAAATATTTTCCCCACCAGAACAGTGAGAAATAAGGAAGATGATTACTATGTAGCAAGACTGATAATGTCTTATATTGTTGGCCAGCTGTCCTGTGTGACTCTTGACAAGCTTCTTGTTGCTGAATGGTAACGTTACAAGGAAAAGAGGGCTGAAAAAATAAAAGAAGAATACATTGCTATAATGAATAACAAAACTAGACACTAATAAAAAATATCAACTTGCCTTACCTTATGCATTATATTTCAGTATTTGTTTATCTATCCACTTTATGAATGTTCATACAGTTGCTGGTTTAGATGCTACCTTTGAGCATTCCCCACAAATGGGACTGAAGTAAATGGTCATTAATCTGTGCTCATGATACTCCTGAAGTGTGCACAAAGGCCAGAAAGACTTCCTAATGTTCTCCTAGGGATCTCAAAGTATTTTATGTAATTATTCCCAGTGGTTTAAGAAGGTAGATGACAAAATTAATTGTTTTGTTTCATAAACAAATGTTTTGTTATAAATATTTACCCAAGCTGATGACACAATATAATATATATTTTAAACTGGACCTGGCTCTAAATTTTATAATTTGCTTCTGTTTCTCTGGTTGTCATAAACTAATTGTGACCTCTGAGTCTTTTTTTAAGCAAAAGGAACTAGTGAGTAACTTTGCAGTTTAGATTCTTTCCTACTTTTCTGGTTCAGCCACTACCAAAGATAAAGACTGAGCTAACTTGCATTTTGAATTATCCAAAAATATTATTCAATTCTAACTTACACTTTTTCCTCCCTGATGCTAGCAGTAATGACAGAATAGGGAATGAAAAGTGACCAGTGAATTAGAGAGCAAACTGTCATGTGTACCACTTAGAGTACCTTATTTTTGAAATCTGGGGCAAATAAAAGAAGACTACTTTAGATTTGGCTTTGCATTGCACATTTTAAAAAAGCATTTAATTACTTTGGTGTCAAAAGCTTTGCTAATACCAAAATAATTTGCTTTTTTTTTGTTGTTGTTCACATAAGGTAATTTTGTTCTATGTTAAAATGCTTATCTAAAAAGACCTTGACTGTCTTTAGAGAAAAAAAACAGATTTGAAATACATAATCAGCCCTTTTTCTTGGATTCACAAAATGAAAACTTAAGTATCTGATCTTCAGTAAAGTGTTCCTTGGATGTAAGTTTCCCAGATGACCTTTTTTTATTACTATTATTTGTGCTGCTTATACATTTTAAAACTAAACCTTAGTCCAGCTATTAAGCCATAGCTAAAGCCCAGGGATAAGCAACTGCTAATTCTGAGTAACAGAACAACTGTTAGGAAAAAAGCAGCTGAAAAATACAGTGCTTCGAAAAATAATGTTATGAGAAAATAAATTATATTTTATGCTGAGGTTTTAATTTTTTTCTTATCATCTGGACATTATCATGGCTATTCTTGCAATGCAAGTATTGTCACAAATGCTGAATTTCTGACTGAGGTCTATTTGTTTCATCAGTGGCTGAGTACATGGTGAGGCTGGGTGGAGTTTGCTGCATGGGATTTTTATCTTTGCATTACCTTGTTAGGAAGTAGTGGCAATCTGACTGCTTTGGGGGAAGCTAGACGTCATCTGCAGTGCACTTTTTGTGCCATTAATAGATTGTGTTAATTACATGCCTCAGAGGCTTCTTTTGGTCACCTCTAGAAGCCAGAAAGCAATTTCTTTTCCCTTATTGTTTGACAAATGGTAGAGGGGAGAATGAAATGGGGGAAAAGGTGAAGAGTTGAAACATCAGAGATGCACTTGGAGCTGGAGACAGCATGCATTGCTGCTACAAATTCTCATCTGCTTTGTTGATGTATTTTTGTTAAACAATTAGGGTTAAACTTAATGATGGCAAATGATATTTATCTGCTTTCAATTGAGTATAATAGCATTTATTCTCTGCTTGTGTTACCAGTCTTCAAACCTCTTCCCTGTACACAAATACCACAGTTTTAAAGCCACAGCAGTCCATGTCTGCTGGAAGGCAGAGCCTGCCCATTGCCAGAGGATCCCATTGTGGGAGTGTTCAGGGATGCCCTGAGTGAAGATGGTAGCAATGATGGGCTAAATGCTCACCCTTGAAACGTTAAGGAGGCTAAAAACATTGACACTACAGCACGGATGTTCAGTTTCTTATAAAACATCAGTGCAACATATTTGTCATGACATAGAGGGAAGGTCAAGAAAAGGGTCTGTGTGATGATGTAGAAAAATCTAGAGTGTACTTTTCAACTTTATGACTTGTTGGTACTGGCAGCAGAGAAATGTCTCAGGACATTGTTAGTGGGGAAGGGAAATCATGTTCAGGAAAGAAGTATCTTCTATTTCTCTGAAAGAAACTGAAATAACTGATAAGTCATTATGCACTACTAAATTATTTGGCAAAGGATATCTTTTTCCTATAGAATTTAAAACAAGTACATAGGAATATGACATGTTTGCACACACACATCTAGAATTATTTATTTGATATAATAAACATGGCTGTCATAAAACCATTAAATAGAGAGAGTTTAGACTACGCTTAGTGTCATCCTATAATGTTTGCATGTCTGTATATGAATAATATTTATCACTATCTGGTTGTGAGTATTTCATCATGATTTTGCATTTTTTATATAATTGCATCCATTATTTAGCAAAAAAAATTGCATCAACAGAAGCATGGCAACTGAACTCTGGTGATGGAGTTAATTGCTGCTATACCTTGTACCTCAGACTGTGCTGTAAATACATTCAAGTGCCTTAGATTTGATTGTTGGAAGAAGTTCCAGATAAACAATAACTTGATGATTTTGGATTCTATGCCACATATGATTAAACTTTTATGTATTTTTTCACAGGAAAATTTCCATTCTAGGATTTTTCTATCAGGCTTTTGGTTTACAGTCTCATCTGATATTTTCTTAGAATATTGAAGAAAAGATTGACAGTCCTGAAATGGATTTCTCTTTGTCTTCTTCTTTTTCTCTGCTTGGTTATAGTTCTTCATGGACTCTTGCATTACAGATTTCAATTTTTAAATACTGGTGGAGCATGGATGCAGACTGCCAACATCAGTTAGCTCATTATTAGAGTATGTTGTCTGTAGATCAGCTTGAACATAAATATTATATACCTAAGCTCCCATACTATCTGGTTTTCCACATGACTGGCTTTATTTCACCACAGGAAGAACTGTAATGAGGTCATTAAGTGACACAGAACATACTCCTGTTTAGTCAAAAGGAAGCATATAATTCTTTGTGCTACCGTTGTGAATTTTATTCTGAATGCACACAAATCTGAGAACTTGAGATAAAAATATTCAAGGAGACCATACCTTATTCTTTTTCTCTGCTTTTCTTATAATATTTTAGAAACACTTCTGTACGACCTTGCAAAAGTCATTAATTTCTGTGCAGAATACTTGAGCCACCCTTGCTTCTCTCTCCAGGACAAACACTCATGGAAGCTAATTGTTCATAGACACATTAAAGTCAAGAAGGTACGACTATTTATCCCAGATGGGTATCTGACTTTTTTTCTGGTTTGTTCATATATGCCCTTGTAAAAAGTCCCTCTCTGCCTTTCTTGTAGGCTCCCTTTAAGTACTGGAAAGCTGCTATAAGTTGTCCCCAGAGCCTTCTCTGCTCCAGGCTGAACAACCCCAGCTCTCTCAGCCTGTCTTCATAGGAGAGATTCTCCAGCCCTCTGATCATCTTCTTGGCCCTCCCCTGGACTCACTCCAACAGGTCCATGTCCTTCTTATGTTGGGGGCCCCAGAGCCAAATGCAGGACTCCAGGTGGGGTCTCACAAGAGCAGAGTAGAGGGGGGGAATCCCCTCCCTTGACCTGCTGGTTACACTTCTCTTGATGCAGACCAGGATACAGTTGGCTTTCTGGGTAGCAAACACACATCTCTGGGTCATGTTGAGCTTCTCGTCAACCGGCACACCCAAATCCTTCTCCTCAGGGCTGCTCTCAATCCATTCTCTGCCCCACCTGTATCTGTGCTTGGGATTGCCCTGATCCATGTGCAGGACCTTGCACTTGGCCTTGCTGAACTTTGAGAGGTTTGCACGGGCTCACCTCTCAACCCTGTCAAGGTGCCTCTGGATTACATCCCTTCCCTCCAGCATGTCGAGTGCACCACACAGCTTGGTGTTGTCAGAAAACTTGCTGAGGGTGCACTCGATCACACTGTCCATGTCACCATCAAAAATGTTAAACAGCACCAGTCCCAATACCAACCCCTGAGGAACACCACTCATCACTGGTCTCCATCAATGGTCTCAAGCCATTGACTGCAACTCTTTGAGTGCGACCATCTGGCCAATTCCTTAACCACTGAGTAGTCCATCCGTAAAATCCACGTCTCTCCCATTTAGAGACAAGGATGTCGTGCAGGACAGCACCAGATGCTTTGCGTAGTCCAGGTAGATGACATCCATTGCTCTTTCCTTGTCCACCAATGCTGTAACCCTATTGTAGAAGACCACCAAATTTGTCAGGCACTATTTGCCCATAGTGAAGCACTGTTGTCATTGGAAACATTGTTTACTGTGGGTATTTCTGAGTGGTGACCAAGCATCTGATACATGGAGCTGGCTGACCAAGAGATTTTGTCTGGACAACTAAAAAGCTTTCAGACCTGAATTGCTTGCTTTTCTGCTCTAAGCATGTAAATCCCCATTGAAACAGGGCTTAGATTTCTATATACTTTGTGTCAGGCTTTTATTGATGTAGATGTACATAAAACTCCTATAGGTAAAACCAGCAAAACCCCTTACAAAAATCACCAGACATAGACAAAGATATTCTGATGTGAATTATTCCAATGTGTTTATTTCTGAGAGAATAACTGTATTTCCTAGTTGAAATTTATTTCTAAGCTCTGGACAGCTTAGAATCAAAGCAGTCAAAACAACCAGGCTACACTGTTTCCTCATATTTTCAAGAAAAAAAATCCTTAGTGTGGCAAATGTGTATCTTCATTGCAGCAATATGAGGGGGGAAAAAGATTGATTCTAGCACTTTAAAAATATTTGACTGAAGTACTCGGCATCTTCCCCAGCAGGTAGAAAATCATGAAACGTTTAAACCCAACTATCTCAATACCAATTTATTAAAGCAGTTGTATCTTCAGATATACCAAAGGGAAAATTAAATCAACTACCTTTATAAAATGTATTAAACTAATTTATTTTACTGCACCTCAGCAGGAGGAAAAAATAAAATGAGGACAAGCCTGCCACCAGTAATGGATAAAAAACACTCCACAGCAGGAAAGAAAAGAAACAGAAGGAGAAAAAAATAAAACCCAAGACTGAAGTCAGTTCATCATAAAGGGTACCATGTGCAACATGACAGCTGTGGTCAGAATAGGTGCACCTTTGTAACTATATACTGATGTTCATTCAGATACGTTGTTATCTCATTATTAGCATTGTCTTACAAAACTTCTCTTTGTGTGCACTAAAAGAAGCTAAAAAGGTGGCCTACCAAGAGAGCTTACAGAAGTTAAAAATAATTTAAAAAACCCATACCAAACATCACCCTATGCCTCTGTTCAGTGTAACACTCTTGATTTCCATGAAATCGGTAAGACATGGAAAATACAGCCATATTGGAAACACTGTCATCCAGGACTCTGAGGGTGATATTGTTTCTCTTTGGGTCGTATCCTAACTGTTTTCAGAAAGGGATTTGCCTTGCTGTATTACCGGTTTGAGCCTCTGAAGTATCTGCTAGAGCATTCCCAAATGGTCTGGCAGGTCAGTGTCCCTTCAGCAGAGGGTACTGGTGTACACATACAGCAGCCCATCAGGTTCTTGGTTTTGGAAAATCATTCTCTTGGAGAGATAAGAAAGAAATGGAATGGCAGATATGCACAACTATTAACAGAATGTTCTTTAAATTGTTGAAAATGTGTGTGAATATATGTCTGTAAGCACAGATCTTTAACTTCACTGAACAGAATATAGAAAGGTTAAACACTTATTTCACCTTTTTTTTTCTGTAAACATACTAATTTCGTCCTTTCCAGTTAATTCAGATATCTCTCTTGTGCCTAGACGTACATATTTACTGATTTATTAATTTCATTAAAGCAACGAAATTTGTGCAAAAATGTCAGCTGTCACATGTTAATGTAACTTTAAAGGTGTAATTTGGACAATATGTGTGTGCATGTACCATGCAGCCATGAAGGTACATATTCCTGTTCCACAGGAAGATCACTGGCAGAGGATGCTAGCAATGTCATGGTAGTATCACTGGTGAAGAGCTAGCATCTGGATAGGAGTGGTGACTTTGATGCAGACCACTGGTAGCACATTTAGCATCATTTGGGAAAGAAGAAAACTAACATGAAAACCCTGGGGAATTGAGAGGAGTAAGCCTGGATGGAAGCTTTACTGAGAAGGCCTTTTTTAACATTATTTGGGCCATAGGTGCTGACACGATGGAGTCAAGCTACAAGAGCAAAGTATGCTTGAGTGAACATCCCTTCGTGCCCAGGGAAGAGAGTTTGGTGGGTTTTGTTGTGATAAATGTAGAATGACCAGCCAGTTTCATGTCATTCCGTTTCAAGATTACCTGTGGACACTTACAAATACTCTACCTTTTCCACCTCTGATAACTTTCCCTCTGTCTTAGAACCCAACATGGGACTTGGTCTGGCTTTCTGACCTCCTCTTGTCTTTGAGCACATTCAAATACTGTTGTCATTGGTATCAGTCCAGTACACTGAAATGGCTAAATTTGAGGGAGCCTTGTAGTCCACCAAGTGTCAATATAAAATTTAAGTGAGAGGTCAATGTCATCTTACTTGTGAAATACTAACCTTAGAAATGTCCATTTACCATAAGTGCAGAAAGAGGAAGCTGATGATAAAGCCCCAAGACTACCTAAGGGAGGTGCAATGATAAAACTGTATGAAATCTATTCTGTGCCAAAATAAATTCTGCCAAAATTATTTTTTAAATATGGCTGATATTGTTTTTACTAAGTAAGTAATTTTGTATTGGCTATGGGCTTTGCATCACATGGCCATAATATTCTTTATACACCTCTGGAAGCTACCTCATGGAAAAATGGTGAAAGAGCAACATTAAACTCTCCTATTGGAAGGTCAACACCCATGTAAATGGGAAAAGTTGCAGACTGCTATTAATTAATTTCCAAAGAATTGTTCTTGCACACAGCTGCTGTTCTTCTAGAAGAAGCCAATATAAATTGCCTCCATATGACAGAATACTTGTAGCCACATACAGTCCTAGTGATTTCAGAAGATTTCCAAGCAGACATAAAGATTTTGGAATTAGAGATAAATGCTACCAGGGAAATAAATAAAGAAATAAATAAGCCCTTTTTTCTTATTGCTACAAATACTCTTAACATTTTTCAAGAAAGGAATTCCCTGGTAAGAGATTGAGGATACATGTAGCAAACAATTAACTGAGGATAACTTCTAGTCTTTTTGAGAAGAGGTGTGTCTAAAAAGGAAACTGTTGGCTGTTTTACTTGGGTTCAGTATTGAAAAAAAAGAAGTTAAAATTTTTTGTGATGGAAAAGATGTAAAAAGGGAGACTATCAGTCTTCCCAGCCAAAAAAGCTGTTTTTAATTTCCATTGCATTGCAGATGACAATATTTGTGTCTTCCCAAGGGATCCTCAGTGGTACTTAAGGAAGAGGGATGCTGGGAAGCCATTTTAGGATTGAAGCAAAAGAAAAGGAAACCAAAAAAAGTCCTTTGCAAAAATGAGGCAGAGAGTTACAATTAATAAAACATCCTCAAAGAAGAAAAAACATTAATGGCCGAACTGCAGGGATTAGTTTTAGGGCCACTATAATTTCTTATAAATGACTCATAAGATGGCACAAAGAGCAGAATATAAATTTGCTTGTGCCATAAAATGAATTTAAGATCAAACAATTCAAGTGACATTGATAGAATTCAATAGGATTTGTACAGATTAGAGAGTAAGGATATAAGGGGGAGAGAGACAAAAAAATTTGCTACACAATGGAAGTGCAGTACATGACATGGATGTATTTTATCACTTCAGGTCCAAATAGCATAGCTTATAAAGTAGTGTCATAGTCCCACATATAATCTATTTTTCTAATAAAATTTATATATCTTTATAGCCCCTTAAGCTTGCAGAGCTCGACTACATAACGAAGTTTGTGCCTCTAATGTAGTTGCTCTGTAATTCAATGGTTTTAGATAATTAGAAGGTGGAATTTATGAAATGAATTGTGCTGGGAGAATTACAGCATCCTAAACCATGTCATTCTTAATGTGTGCAAACAGGAATCTACTCCCCCAAAAGCTGTGACCCATTAATGTTCTGTTGCAGAGGGATAAAAAATTAAACAGGTCTCACAGGTCCAGCTTGATGTGAGCCCAGTCAGCCATGGTGAGGAACATGACAAGTAATGCTAGGGAGGACCAGTGATTTTTGGTTCTGAGCATCTGGAAAGAAGGCCTGCTCTTTCTTTGCCAGGCAGATACTATTAAAGTCTTCAGAAAGCATCTGCATTTGCTGATTAGGAGATGAGGAAGAAACTACTTCTTTAAACATGGTAAAAACCTTTCCTGTCTCCCTTTTCAAGGAAGCCCTAACAGATGGTTAAGCATAACTTTGGCAGAAGGACTACTGTTTGGTCCCCTTGCTCTGTTTTCATGGCTGAACATTTTGCAGTCATGGTGGAAAAGCTATTCATGCTATTGCACAGGATACTTAACCAACTTTGTTGTCTTCATCTTGTATTTTTTCAAACTAGAGCAATTCTGGCTTGTAATAATTGCATGTTACATGTCTGAAAGTGCTTGGAAGTAATTGAAAAGCAGGACACGGTAAGGACCTCATTCTACAAATACTTAAAAAATCAGTGTTCACTGTCTGAAGTTAAGTGCATGCATACATTTTACTAGGATAAAAACACTGAGGAGAAATTAGAAGTTATATCAGGCTTGGAAACATCCATCTTTTCTCTTCTTGCTATTATTAAGAAATTTCGTTAGTTTTTTTTTTCTTTTTCATCGTGGCCTTCTTTCTTGAACTTCCAAAAGCAAGAGGGCACACATGCTTTCAAGAACTTCCTTTTACTAATGACTGTAAACTCTTTTTCTTTCTTTCATGTCACCTCCTTTTGTTTCTCCTGTGACTTTCTTATTTGGTCTTTCTTAGGTTACTTGTGTGACTGCAAGGGTGGAAGAGCTAATGATGGATAGGCAAAACTAATATGGAGCCTGTTGTATGCTTAAAAATGTTTTATTTACAGGCTTTCTTGAATCCATGAAAAGCCTGTAAATGGGGATTATTGGATGATAGCGACCTAGCTATGGTCCTGATGATAAGGAATTAGTGTATGTGCTATTTTTCCTAATGTATGCAGATATATGTTGAAAAGATGGATTAACTCTGAGTCAATCACTGTGGAAAACATGATTTGGTGGATAAAAGCTCAGTTCTCTTTGGCTCTAAGTGAAGTAGTAAAACTTCGAGGAAAGAAGTTATGTAGATATTTCATATGAACACTTAGACTGTTCTGAAATCCCGTCCCTCTCAAATACAGAGCAAGAAGCAATCAGGCAATGTGGTGCCTGCAATTGTCTTAGAGAGCTTCTCTCTGTGCAAAAGGAGCCGTGAGTGTATCTTGAGAATATGTGCCAATTTGTAGAGTTTGTAGCATTCCCATTCCCTTTCTGCTTCCTGGGTATTTCTAGGTTGCCAAGTTGCCTACATGATCTGATATAAAATCATCTGAGTCCTACTTACTCCTTTGACATTTTGGTAGTGAGTTATTATATTCCACTTTTGTTTCCTTGCTATTCATGCACTTTCTATTCTGTGGAGTGAGTATTTGATGCTTGTAGCCCTTCCTGCCGCCTCTTCTCTACTGATGCTCTTCATGTTGGTCTTTCTTGAGCAACAGAGAGTCCATAGTATTCCCTTAGACTGCTGCAGGAGGAGGAATGAAGCCTCTAGATCTGTTGAAAATCTGTTTGCTCAGTGCCTGTAGGCTGTGTATGTGGCAGCCAAACAGCTCACTAGCTGCAAGAGGGTGAGAAAGAAGCATGGGGTCATGCTGGATACTTTGGGCTTTCGCTCAGGGCCATGGTAAATTTCTGCACTCACAGTTTATTTAGTTCTGTATGAATGATTTTCTATTTCTAGTATTTGTTTTTTAACTGGAGCAGAGAAGCAGGTTATATTGTGTGAAGGAGCTGGACCCCTGAGGCCAAGATAAGGACCATGGATACACCAGGCAAGAGAATTGCTGCCTGTCATTGCACCTTGAGAATGAACCCAGAATGATCTATCAGAGTTGTATATGAAGTGTAAGGGAGATACATGTTCATTAGTTACTCTGTGCTAATACTGACATCATATGATGCTCTTGTTTTACAGGACTATACAAAAGTTAAAGTGATCATGTTTCACCTTTAATGTACACAGAATGGTATCTGAGTGAAAGAATAATTTATCAATACTAGAAATCTGTTAATGGAATATGAAAGTCAAAGGATTCAAGAATGTGATCACATATACTCTTGAAATGTAACTGAAATATCAGCTTTAATCTTATTTTAGCCGCCATCTGAAGCATCTCTGCATATTGCTTCAGAAAGCATACAATATAAAAATGGGTATGTGCTAGAGTTCTATTAAAATGTATTTTCATATGTAGCCATGAAAGGAGAGGTTAAGATGAATCAGTTTTACTATGGTGTCATGTGATGCTCTGCCATGAGTCTCATAAAACCCTGAAGCAGTTTTTATGTTGTTCAGGGTTTTACTGAAGATTACGAGAGAGGAGGATTTATCATTAACAGCAAAGTGATGAGATGTTTCTCTTTTGTGTTTGTTTTTCTTGTTTAGATAGATGTTGCACAGGCTTCTCCCCTTATGTAACTCACTTGTGGTATCAGATCTAGAAATTGAATTGAGTCCATTCCATCTGAGGAGAAAAAATACATAGATTAATTTAAATCTCATAACAATATGCTTTAAAAATAACCAGAAGCAAGGAAGGCAATTAGTACTTTTTTAAGTTAGGGGTAAGCCACAAGATTCATAACAAAGTTCTTTATCTATTGTAAATTTACTGTGAGGTTACATCTGTACTCAGTCATGAAAAGTAGCATTCCATTGTTTTGCCTAGAGAAATATGCAACTTTTATGCATTTAAGAGGAAAACTCTCTTTGTCTAGTTTGGGGAGAGCAAAGAGTCCTCTCCAGACATATAATCTCAAAATGCAGCAAGTATCACTATACTACATGCTCTTTCTGGAGAGCAGAGTCAGTGAGGCAGCAGCAGCTGAGTGCTCAGCTGACAGAAGGGCCCATGGAGAGAGGCTGGTGAACATCTAGTTGTGATGGCCTCAGCTGTGCCTTACCTTCAGCAAACTAAAGGGTATTTTCTAGGGGCTAGAGTCATGCTTACTTCTTTGGCTGAAAATTCCTCAGTGTTGTCCTAAAATATTTGAGAACTAGGTTCTCAGTAACAACAGGGTCACTCTAAACATGTTCCTTGTCAGTTTTTGCTTGCAGGGCTTCTAGAATGAAAATGACTGCACTTCCTAGATCCATCTTTCTTTGTTTGTTTCTGTGTAATAGCACAACTATGTAAGGGGGTAAATTTGCATTAAAACTTAACTGACAAGTGAAATGAAAAATTAATTATTTGGAAAACTGCTTTAAATGGAGTAGGCTTAGGTAGCCAGCTCAAGTTGGAGGCTTGATAGGACCCTTTGAAACTTGTTGGAAATGTGAAATCAAGTCCTGATGAGGATGAAGATCTAATCTGAGAAAAGCTACGCTTTACATAGTGTATACAACTGATAGTCTCCTCTCCTGATGAAAGGATTTTTAAAAGCAATCAAAATGCATAATGCCTATAGTTTTGAAACATGTCTGATCTTGTTCATCATGCTGGGGAAAACTGGAAAACTAGTAGTGGTTTGGGGGGAGTATTATATATTATAGGAGAGTAATATTGTATTACTGTACATTTTAGACACTGTAGTCAACAACCAGAACATTATTTTCCGGGGGTCTGCCCAAACACAAAATCAAAAGGTGACCTGTATCCTTAGCAGGGTTGAAAGAAAGGGTAAGACAATAAATAAAGCAAGTTATCAAAGAGGGAACCAAGAAAAACAATGGAATAATATTATTCAAGATGATAGGCAGTTGTATCAGTAGCTGTGCTGTTTTCATGGACAGAGAGAGTTATAACAGAGAATTTTAATGAAGCAATCAAGGGGTTTATGGGAAGCTCCTCCCACAGACAATGAAAGACCTCCTGAAAGTGAGCAGCTAAAATTATTTTCTTAATCTTTTTTTGTTCCTTTTTTCTTCCTTCTCATTTTACAGGTTCAGTTCATCTGCAAAATATGCAACTTGACCCACTGGCTGCAGCAGGCTATATGTTAACCCAGACATCCTGTGCCTGCATTTGGCATGGTCTGTGGAGTTTTTTTTGCATCATGTTAAAAACACAATTAAAAAAGGAGAAACATCTTCCTGGTTTTTCTAGCACCATTATGTAATACCACGTGGTTTGACACTTAACTGAGTCTGCTTTGGAAAGCACTTGATAAAGATGATAAGGGAACAATTTTTCCTGCCAGTGCTAGCACTCCCTCAAATTATAAGCTCTGGCTAGTGAGAATAAGTGGGTAACTTCAATGGAATCACTGTTATGTTACCATAGAAAACAATCCTGCACTGGAAAATGAGTGAGCTAAATGATCTATTAAGTATTTTCCAGCTGTAGTTTCTTGCATATTGAATACTCTTTCCAAGCTTTTCCTTTTTTTTCCAGCCAAGTTGAAAGTCTTGTGCTCCTAAAAGAAACCAGCAGTAAACCTTGTTTTCCTGAAGGTGAAAAGTTCGTTCTTGCAGAGTATATCTCAGTTGTAGGTTTTCTGGAGAGGGGTTTTTCTGAGGAGAGAAAGCTGCTATATGCTGCTTGCTATGGCAGCTGGATGTATGGAAGGAAGGGAATCGGCAACAGTGATTCAAGCCCTGCAGAAAAAAGTTTTCCCTTTTCCAGGATATAAACAGTTATAGCAATTTTTGTGTCATCTGGGATTCAATTTCTTTTCTAAATCAAGTGAATTGTTCTACAACAGTTCAGAGTCAGTTAAAGTATTCTCTCAGGTCAATTTTGGTCCCGATTGCAAAATTCGAACAAGTGTTTCTATTAATTAGTCTTTCCTGTTTCTGAGGATGTTTTTTATTCTCAGGCTATCCTTCTGTGATTTTTTTTTCTTTTTTTTTTTTTTTCCCTCTGCTGATCTTGAAGTGCAAACACTATCTGGGTAGTGACTTACAGTTAAAATCATAAGGGGAAAGTGGAACTACTTTGAATTCTGTTTAAAAAGAAAAAGGGGTAAATTTTCTTACCTTCCTTTCACTAGTTCCATGTAAAGGATAACAGAGGAACCAGTAAAAAATAGCTTCATGTTGTAAATCTGCAGAGGGTGCCTGTGGAATCTGTAGTAGGACATTTCCACGGCCCTGCCACTTTCTTAAATATACTTTGCAGTTGCAAAGGGAGTTCCTTTTATTGCTTTTCCCAAGGCTGGAAGATAGCTGAGATCGTTGGTGCTATTATATTGCTTCTAATGTATTTTCCTTAGCTGCTTTCTCATGAGTGTGTACCAGAAAACACATTGCACTTGTATGATGTGAACTAATTATACAAATATCCCAGTCAGAGGTGTTTAAAAGTGATTTTAGGAAAAATATTCAGTAAAATAAACAAAAAAAATGGTAAATCTAGTCCAGTCCAGTTATTGATAAGTGTAGTTAGTCTTTAACATATCTGTGCAGAGAGTAAGTAACTGTCAACATAACAGTCTTTTGAGATATGCTGGCTGGAAAATATCCCAGTTGTAAAAATGAAAGAAACCAATGAAAAAACACAAGTCAGGCTCAGATGCATTGATAGGATAAAACTGTCTTTCTGCTTCACACTCAAGGCTACCTACTGCATATGTGTGTGTGTATTAAGTGTGTGTACACATATAAACACAAAGAGATGTGGATCGTTTTTCCCCAAAAGAAAAAGATGCATTCTCCCGGTTCTTCTTGATCAATCTGGGTGTGAGAGAGGATCCTGACAATTAGATACTCTTAGCAGCTTTGGAGCCTCTGGCTATTGCAGACAGCTTTAACCCCAGACTTACCTGCCGCTGCATAGGTCTCACCCACTTTTTTTAAAACTGTTGAATTGGCTTCTTGTTTTTCCCACTAGCACTCTTTCCTCGTGCATGATGCAAGACCTTGTGTGAAATCCCATTCATCTTTCTTCAAAACTATTCCGTTCGGGTTCAGTATGGGGTTGCTGAGAAGTCAGGTTTTATTCCATGGGTTATCTGCCCATAAAGTTGGTTTTGGTGTGTAGTTAGGCTGGTTTTGTCTTTTCATATACCACTAGGGTTCCAGCCTTGTTTATCTTTCTCTTCTACTGCAGTCACTGCTTTTATTTCACACTTGTTCAATGACATTTAACTTTTTCTTTCATATCTGGGAACAGAAAGGTCAAAACAGGGTATTAATTGTTTAATGTACAGCTAAACAGAAGCCTGCAGCCTGTAGGGGTTATGAACAGGGGACGAGGTAACGGCAAACACTGATGTATAGTCAGACAAGAACTTACATCAAGTTGGTTATAATCTGTTGTGCCAAAATGGTAACAAAAATGTGGAACAGGAAGAGCACCTTGACATCATGATCGCTGTTGTGATGATTCACTCATCTGTTTATGGCATGCTCATGCAGTGCTAGGTACTTCCAGATGTTCAGAAAGATACAGATGCCACCTGTTTCTCCAAGGACAAAGGAAGACTAAATTTAGGACTACAAGAAATTGAGCATTCTTAGAAATGTCTTCTAGATGAATGGGAAATGAACTCAGGCAGATGGTGATATGTTTGAAGGTTGTATCATAAAAGAAGGCACAGCAAGGTTGTGCAAGGACCTAACAGATTGATAGACCCTGAAGGGGGTAACACTGGTGACAGGGAACGAATGTAATAGAATAGAGCAAATGCAAGCAGTGAGGCCACCTCACGTGGAAGGAGTAGCATGGCTGTTAGACAGACCGCCTGCTGCAGAAAAATTGCAGATTAGCTGTGTTCTATGTTAACCCAAGGTTCCTGCACTTACTTAGGATTTGGCATGGAGTAGGGATTGAATAAGTTCAAGAAGTAAATAAAAGAGAAACAATGGAGTGCTTGTGTGTTATCAGAGTAGAAGATGAGAGGGTTATAGAGTTGATGTCCTGCAGCAATGACTATGTGTGAGCATTGGATAACTTTCTGTTTAATAAACTAGGCATAATTCAGGTCTTTGCTTTTTTAAGCAAAGTTTTTTAAGTTTTTTAACTGGATCAGCTTGTCTGATCATTCACAAGTCATTTACGACACACTATATATGCTGCTTGTTTGTGGCTCTTTGTAGAATTAGTTTGTGAGAAGCTTTCCCATGTGTTTGCTGCTTCAGTTTTGATCACTCCTCTGATTTTAGATGAGACATAATTTGAATGGATCCTGAATAAATCTCTTGGATTAGAGTACTTCCTATGCTAGAAGAACTTCAGTTCACATCCAGCCCTCTAAGTCAGAATAACTCTTATCCAGACCCACTGACAGTGCTTAGTTTGAAAAACTTTCCAATTTATTGAAGTTCAACTCCAAATCCATACAGCTGTCTTGGGATTATCTCTGGTATAGACCTAGATCCAGAGTCAACCTCAAAACATTTAGAGATTCTTTCATCACCCAGATATTTTGAATTAGTTCATGTTTCACTAGAAAAGCATCTTATATTTTCAGTAAGAGAAACTCCTTTTATTCCCTTCTGGAGCAACTATCATTTCATTAGGCAGATTACTTAGGCAATACATTGTACTTGTTTCCTTAGGCCTAGTTTCCCTCTCTCCTTCCACTGTCCTATGGATCTCAATAAAGAGTGTCGATTAATTGCTACTGAGACAGGAAACAAATTAGAATTTTCTTCTCCTGCCCAACTGCTCGTTAGAAGACACAATTTAAGAAACAGGGCCAAATCTAGAACTGATTTAGTTCAGAGTGCCTCTTGTGCCAGTGGGCCTTAGTTGACTTAGTTCAGAGTAGGCTCTGACCCATGATTTGTAAGGAAATGTGAAAATTGCCACAGGAAGGAAAATATCACTTTTACTCTACTGGATTTTAATTTAGGATAGAAATGAGGAAGTAATTCTCATCAATAATGTAAATTCCAATTTGCTTTCACAAATGAAGTGGAACTCACATACTAAGTTTTCTTTAGGACTTCATGTTCTTGAGAGTTACTAGACAAGGGAAACCCCTTCAAGTCAAGTGAAGTATGCGTGTTTTTTAATAAAGGGACCTAATCTCTATTCATTGCTTACCCATTATAATTGCTGACTGACTCTTTTTTATTACAATCTGATTGTATCTCTTCACTTCCTATGAAAATTAAGTATGTTTAGTACTTGCCTGAAATGACCTCCTGCAATATTTTGGGGTGTTTGTTAACATCACAATACCAAGCATTTTTTTTATAGCTTTAAATTTGTTTTTTACTCTCTTCAAAGTTTGCAGATACTTCTTTCCCTATCAATTTTTCTGTTCCTATTTACCAAGTCATGGACTGTTTAGTTTCCCCTATCTTTCTAAACGGGATTTTTGCTGCCTTTTTCTTTTCTTTTTGTCCACATACCTCCGCAAATGATAACTGGGAATAATAGTCAGGTCTGTACCCTTCCCATACCAAATTCAACCTGTTATATACAAGAATTATAAAGTAATCAGAAGTTAAAACCGAATTCAATTAAAGATTAATTTTGCCTGTTGGGTAGAGTTTGAGTTTAGCTGCTCTATCTGCACATACTGATTTTCATTTATCTAAAGAAATTTCATTTACTTAGCCAAAAATATTTGCCTTCCTTATATACATATATACATGTATATATATATATACATATATGGATATATTAATGTATACATAAACATTTAGTCAAAGTGTTCTGTAAGTGTATGAAGCACTTGACAGACACGTGATACACACATGTTGAAGGCTCTGGTTTGAATCTCCGTGGCGGGTGGTGTGCGAGAGGTCTCTATCCCCTACTGCAGCACCAGCCTGGGAACATGATGTGTGGCTTTCTGCTGCCCGCCTTTGCATCCCAATAGTACTGCTTGGAGCCCACAGGGTATAGGACCTGCATATCCCAACTTCTGGCAATGCTGAAAGCCTATAGAAAATCACTGAATTATCAACTGGAGTAGGACTCCAGCTCCCCAAAAAACT
Source organism: Elanus axillaris (assembly GCA_026212715.1). Classification (NCBI taxonomy): domain Eukaryota; kingdom Metazoa; phylum Chordata; class Aves; order Accipitriformes; family Accipitridae; genus Elanus; species Elanus axillaris. The sequence goes on along the minus strand of JANZLQ010000031.1, from coordinate 21,748,292 downwards.
AGGAACTCAGAGCCAGTGTTATTCCCTGCCCTCCCAAACTGTTCTTTTAGGGTTGTCTCTCTTGTGGCCTTTATCTCAAAGAGCTGAAATAGTCCATTAGAGTTCAATAGTCAACACAGGTTCATTCCAAAGTGCCCATTGCACAAGAGGAAGCATGAGGAACAGTGGGAGTTCAGATGGAGCATGTCAGAAAAACAGTCCAGGAATTTTTCATTTTGACTGGCTCCCAGATGATCATGGACGCTTTGGTGGGTTATTTTTCTGGAACTATATCTAGAGTAACCTCAAAAAAATCAGCACTCTGAATAATCTGTGCATGTGTGTTTTAATTTTTTCTTCTAACTTAAGCTTTCTGCTCCCAAATAACTTTTCAAAGAATGACGGTTATAAAAAATGTAAAATAATCATACAAAATTGCAAACTCATAAAAAAGAAACAGGGAAAAAAATACTACGCTGCCCTCTCTGCCTGATATCTTGCTCAGTCCCTAAGTTGATTGTATAGTACAGTAAATATTTTGCAACTTCCCCAATCTATTGGCCCAGACTTGGCTGGCTCTGGTTTGCATATAGGTAAGTGGTTATGCTTAGAAGGAGTATTTGCAGACAGAAACTTACATGTGGAATTCCTGTACTATCTTTTCAATAGAAAATAGCATTTAGAAATCTTGCTGTGAAGGGACAGAGCAGGCAGTGACACACAGACATGCCAGTAATCATATATGAGGGAGGTGGGGAGCAGTCACCTGTATGTATTTGGCTTTTACTTCTGACTCTGTTCTTGGGGGTGGGGTTCCTATGAGGTAAATTAGGCATACAGGTAAATAGTATGATTATTATTCCTATCCAAGAGAGAAGTCTTAAGGAAAGCTGTGAAAACTGACTGAAAATATATTCCTCTCATACGACAATTGAGAATTAAGACTGTTACTGTACTACCAGTGACTACAGGAGTACTCAAGTAAAACTTAATTTTATACAGCTAGAAAACAGTAGGCAAAGAATAACAGCTACTATTCCAGGGCTTTCAATAGGGGTTGGACAAAGCTACAGTCTGACTAGTTGCTTGAATCTCTTGTGTGATTTGCAGAAAACCTGGGCAAGTTTCACCTCCTTGCATGTTAAGCAGTGGTTTTCTGTGGTTGAGGGGTATGACCATCAACAATCAGGAACCCTTTTAAGTGGTATTTCCAGCAGGTCTGTTTTCAAGTTTGTCTCTTCCTTTGGCAGTTCTAAATAATAAGCTCTCTACAATAAAACTAGAGATGGAAGTATTTCCTGGTTGCAGCACTACCTTTTAGAGCTTGTTATTGGTCAAAACAGTGTCTAAAGGTATCCTCAGGGAGGTGAGGTAGGGCATAGCTTGGTGAGAACAGCTCTGATGGACTGCTTTTAACCCCGCACTTTGGCACATTGCAAAGAGATCCTTTAGCTGCAGAAACTTCACCTTAAATTACATCTGTCCTTCTAAAGTAGATCTTGCAGATGTCTCTGCAAGTGTAAGGCATCTTGGTCAGAACATGTGAAGTGACACACAGGCCAAAATCCAAAAAGCAGGCCTAAATCTGGAACTAGTGTAATTCAGTATAGTTCTTGTGGCTGTAGGGCTTAGCTGATTTAATTCAGCTGTGTATAGTATAGCCATGGTGCAAGTGCATGATGGCATTTGGTGTAGTAATTATGAGTGATTGCTATCTGATGACAATAGGTGGTAACATTTGCTTTGGTTTAGTTCGTTAACATATCCTGTCTGACAGTATAATCCAGCCAAGGAATTATCAAACTAAGTGACAAAAAAAGGAAGAGAAAACAGTGTGGATGAGATATTATGTTGTCTGCTTAAGCAGCAGTAGGGAGGGATCATGTATAGGTAATTTGAGAAGCTCTGTGGTTTCCAGAGTTTCGCGATGCGTGGGATAACTAAAGAACAGTTTAGGCAACTGTGTGAAGACACTTCCAGAGGGCTATTGTCACGAAGGAAAAGAAAGTGAATCTGCTTCATTGACTACTGTGCTTTTCCCTCAAGGATGCACAAAGTAAGCAATCCTCTCTGTTTTTCTGAAATAGTCATTTATAAACTGAAGGGACCAAAAAGAAAGTTTATTGTGCTTCCCTGGTAGGTACTTTCCTACTAGACCAAGAGTTGCTGAGAGTCTGTAAATTATGCATAAGTTCTTTACACTTGGTTGCTGTTTTATAACACAGCATATATGGCCATTATATTTTAAAATATAATTTACCTTCCCTTTATAGGCTATGTTTTACGTTGTTTTCCATACTATGTATTTTCCTTCTGTTTCCATACTTAATAATTTGTACTCCTTAATTTGAATTATTCTTGTTACCTACAAGTTACCTTAAAATGAATGAAGATGAAACTAAGGCATTGGTAGCAATGGCGAAAAAAAAAAAAGGCCAAAAATGTGTGGGTTTTGTAGTGAATAATGGAAAAAATTGTTTTAATGGAATTCTAAAGGATATTGCAAGGCAAAATCAGAATGCTGTCTGGGTACAAGCTTTTTATGTAAATACACAATTAGGATATGTAGAACACCACCCAAGTATTATGACTGCAGAGGATATATAAATTTTAATTGTGAGATTAATAACCAAAATATTACTTACATTAAATCTGTTTTGCAGTATTATTTCCAGTGGCCAGGCTGATTTACTCGGACTGAAAAATTAATCACTTAATCTCTCTTGTCTCTGGGTTATTAAGTTTTAAAATTAAAACAGTAATTTGGCATACCTGCTGCTTCTACCACTTTTGTTGCAGCCTACTGCTTTTGAAAGTAGGTGTCCAGTTGTTTAGCAGCAGTATCTGTCAGACGTTCAGAAATTCCAGACAAATGTTGAATTGCATGTGCATAGGCTGACTCTGCTGTGCCTGTGCAGTGTATCTAAAGCATCCCAGACACTGAACTAATTGACGAAAATGAAAATGTTTGCAGGTGTTTGTCCAAGCCTTTGTCTGCCTTGACTGTTTAAACTAGAAGTTTTCCATGGAGGTCGCTTATTACGTGTTTGTACAACATCTACCGTTCTGGGGCCTTTAGACGGCACTGAAGTAAAGCTGGTAAACAGTCATACAGTTGTGGTTTTCCTCCCTAGCTGGAAAGCATCCTTTTCCAGGCATATCACTTGGGAGGAGCTTTGTGAGATAAGAAGTAGCTAAATAAAGTTGCAGTACAACAGAGAAAATGGTTCTCCAGTTCTTTGATGTTTGTAGTATAAATGCTACCGGTACAGTATTTACTAGAAGTAATTATTTTTTCAGTTGCTACCTTCTTCCCTCTAAAAACACAGCATGAATCTGGACAGATCAGCCAACATCAAAGCTTTTCTGAATCTTAAGCATGATGTCTGGTTGCAGAGTATAGATACTAGCTGTGTAGAAATGGAAGCTGGAACCTCTCCAGCCAGAAACCTCATGCAAAATCTTGAACCTTTTGAATCCCTAGTGGATATTATATACTGACATGCTATCCAGGTACTGAGTTTGACAGAGCTAATAATACTATTTATATGTATAATTATTGAAATTACCCATACTCTTGTGGTTTAATGGTGTTCAGTAAATTGGCATGCATAATTTATACATCATTGCTGTCAACCATCAATCCACATGTGAGACAGCAACACATAAACTGAATGACAGAATAAAATGTTTATGAGTTTATTCAGGACAAGATCACCATAAACTATGACACTGGAGATTTTCATATAATTTTTTTCAGTATTTGTGTGAAATAGAATGCTCTCTATGGGATTTAATTTGTTGCATTACTATAAAACCTCTTCAATAAACAATTTAGGAGAAAACAACTACAGTACTCTTCAAAAAGACCCTGGGGACAGGATTTATTCTGGAAGTCAGTGTCACTGGTTTTGTTTCAATTTTTGCTATGGCTTAATATTTCAGCCTGTTATTGAAATGTCAGTCATTTAATAATGTTATGGAATCCTAAAAATTTACAAATGGATATACCTTTGAGGATCAGTCAAGAGATACATACACTAAGCAAACCAAATTCAACTATTATCATGCTGATTTAGAATAATACTTGTGACTTTCCAGCTATGCATTTAAGCAAGAAATGCTTAAAATAAATCTTGTCTTCACACACCTGAGTATGCATCTATGTGCACATATTGCCATAGCTTGAAATTACTTTAATGTTCATGATATTAATCAAATTTCAGGGTACATTACAGATGATTCAAATGCCCCAATCTCATTAAAAGGGACTTGTTACACATTGATATTGGTATTATGTTTTCATTTTTATTTTAAGAATGCAGTAAACAACTAATAATTGGAGATGTTCTAAATTTCTTTTGCAAGGTGCCAAGTGCTGAAAGAAGTGATTAACATGAAATGAGGAAATCTATGAATAGAAGCAAAAGAGAAACTGCTGAGTTGTTTTTGGAACTCTCTAATGAATAAATGGATTGTTTTCAGTGTTCTGTCAATGAGTACAAGTTAAAATCCACTGTGAGTTGAAACATACTGCCTCACTTTCATTTGTTTTGAACCAAGTCTGTTAGAACAAATAGCCACCAATCTTCTAAAGAATTAAAAAAAATAAAATAGATTTAATGCTCATATTCACATAGATGCTAAAATTCATGCTTCTTATAGAAACCCAGGACCTAATTGTACTTAGTTAGATTTTCACTAAAAATATGTTTTGATCTTATATGTGAATTTCTGTGACTGAACACTAGGTCATAGCTAGTGGCTACTTATCAAGCTAAGCATTAGTAGAACTTTTTCATGACTTTAAAATAGATCTTTGGCCACAAGTTATGCCAGGAAAATAGCTTTCCTTTGATGACTGTTGATTTACATCATTAAGAGATCACCTTGAATGGCTATTAACCTGAGGTAGGACATTCAAAGGATGTCTAAAAAGTAAAGACATCAGTCCAAATGTGAAAGCAATCATGGTACAAATGCATTTAGGATCAAGGTTGTGATGGCACAACCGGTAAGTATGGTGAGGATATGCTTACCTACTAAGTAATCCAGATAAAGCATTGCATTTCATGTCAGTACCAGCATCCTGCTTTGAACAGGAGTTTGGACTACAAGACTTCCTGAAGTCCCTTTCACCCTGAGTTATGCTATTATCCTAACCTTGAAAAGTATAAATGCAGTTCTTGGGTTCTAAGTGACAATAGCTAATAACTAGCATATTGTGAATGTTTTTCAGAAGCTTACTACATCTAGTTTCTTTTGTCTTGCCATTCTTACTGATAAAATTTAATACTTAACATTTTAAAGGTGATGATATCATGCTCAGTCAGTACTGAAAAAAACCCCACAGATCTAAAATATGAAAAATTAAAGAGAACTTGTATCTTTATACATAGTCCTGAGTAAACTTTGTCATGCCTGCTAATTATAAATTCCTGATACAGTATCATATCTGCTTTCTATTGAGTTTCATCTCATCTGACTTAAGAATGTAGTTGTCTACACCTGAACTAACCATCCTCTGCTGGTTTTACGGTCAGAAGAGGGGAACAGTCACTTTCATTGCATGAAGTATCTGGCTACCTGCAGTTCTTCCTCTCCTGGAACAGACCCTCCAGACATGCCTGTTTCTCTCCACTGAATATGAAGTAGGTTTAGATGACCATCTCAGATGTTGACACCTACAATATGGACCCTGTGGATCCCCCTCAGCCTGGAAGACCAGGCACAGAACATCACACGCATGACCATGATGTCTCTGGGAAAAGAATCCAGTGATGTCAAAAGAATGTTTTAGCAGCAAAGTTTGCGGCCTCATGTGTCTCTAAGGTATTTTATATAGTTGGTATCAATGACAGGAAAATGGACATATTTGTGTGCTAATTAGCTACTAGTAGGAGAAAGGCCATAGTTGTATCTGAACCCTGTTGAAAATCATAGTTAAATTTACTACAGTGTCCAGCTATGTTATTTATAAGTAAAACTGCAACATAGGCCATGTGATGTAGTTGCTGTCAGATCCAAAGTTATCAATCAGATTCTACATGCGATGGCCCTTCAGACAAACCCATTACAAAAACAGGAGCTAGTGCGTGCCTGGTGTCAGCAGGAAAAAGCATGAGGACAAAGCATAAACTTTGTGACATTTATCTGTTCTATCTAAAGACATACTTAATACACTTTTAAGAGCAACTTGAGCAGGGCATACAACCTTGTTCAAACATGCTAAAATGAGGAAGACTGTTGGTCAGATAGTACTTCAAGAAAGATGGTGTCAGGGTGCAGTGCAGTGCCCTCCCTCTGCAACCAGCCCTGACCTGCAGCCCCCAGCGAGGTGGACTAGGATGGGACGTGAATGATGACCAGGGCTGGCCACAGTCCTGCCACCCCAAACACTGCTGCAGGCCCTGGGCCTGGCCAGAAAGGCAGCCCCCAGACCAACACAGGGATGGGGCAGGGTTGGAGTGGGATGGTGCCCAGCTTAGCAGGGCCCAGGGCTGGGCAGGGTACTGGGCACGGAATTTCCTGTATGTCAGTTTGTGCCCATTGCCTCTTGTTGTCCTGTCACTGGGCACCACTGAGGAGAGCCTGGCTCCCTCTTCTTTACTCCCCCTACCACGTATTTGCACATATGGATCAGATCCCCTGAGCCTTCTCTGCTCCGGGCTGGACAGTCTCAGATCTCTCAGCCTCTCCTTATAAGGGAGATGTTCCAGTCCCTTAATCATCTCTGTGGCCCTTCCCTGGACTTGCTACAGTATGTCTCAGTCTCTCTTGTGTTGGGGAACCCAGTACTAGACCCAGCACTCAGGTGTAGTCTCAGCATTTTAGTATATGCTACATGTAGTGAAGTCTCCAATCAATGATTTCACCCAAGAAAGGAAGCTACATGGAGGGATAAATGGAAATTTTCTCCAAATAGGCCTGTTTTGGAGAGAGTAGCTCCACTATTAGAAATTCTCTGGCATATGTGAGACTGCCCAACTATGTCAGCTCTGTTGAGCAAGGAAATATACAACAGGAAACATGCAGAATGTGCAGGTGCAGTTCTTCACCGGCCAGGAGGAGGAGAGAGATCAGATTTTTAGGCAGTATTTCTAATGTTTTTCAGAGCTTTTTTGCTTCTTGGCACCTGAGTATCTAAATGGGTCAGCACAGTTTTCCGCTCAGCATTTTGGCACTTGTTTCTGTTTGTTTTGTTTTAAATAATAAATCTGATCATGGCTGAAAAGTTATTCATAATGTTTACTGGTAGTATTGGAGGGTAAAATACATAAAAAGGAGAACACAGGTCTTCTACTAGATGAATTCTTGGCCTTTCTTCCACTTCTCATCCTGCACTGTTGTCCTCCATAGCACTGTGAGGCAGGGTTTGGGAAATCTGTAAATCCTTGTGAAAAAACAGCTGTAATTCTGTAGACAATATTGATTCTCCAAGGTACACTGATACCTCCAATAGAAACTATGTTGGCCTTGATAGGGTTTTAACGTCTGCATAAAATGAGACTGAACTGCAGTAGGAATATATAATACATTTCATTTTGGACTGCTTTCCTCTGCCCTTTCAGTTGTAGGCATCCTCCTCTCAGCAGCCACTAGCATCAATGTCAAAGCCACGCTGACAGGACCACTAGTCCCTGTTGCCCTTCAAAGTGTAAAGGGTTCACCCAGTGTGTGTCACATGATGCATGGGTTCCCTTCCCCATATCAGTAAAGCAAGAAATTTTCTTGTCCTTTGAAATTTCTTATGTTACTTCTTTTACTTCTCCCAGGTAATGGAAGCATCGTGCCCTTCTAGAGTATCTCTAAGTAACCAAAGGGAGCACTGCCCTCTAAAGGTTGAAGGTGAGATAGAAGGCAGCTTTCTATACACCTTATTAGGTCTTTTCAGAGTTGTCTTTGTAAAGGTGTTTTAGGTCATAGCCAGCACTTAGGCATGAAGTCTGAATACTTTGTATCAGCATGGAAGAGTACTGGTGTAGTCTTGCCGAGTTTATAATCAGAATGAGTAATAATAATTCAAAAATAATACAGAAATTTATTAGTGTTAGAAAAAAGACATAGTTTTAAGCTGATAATCTTTAGGCACATTAAGGTGTTTTGGAAGAAAAAAAAGAAAAAGACCTGAGTGATTATTTGCCATATTATTTGTATATTTTTTTATTAATGCCTATTTGCAATTTTAGAACTTTAAAAATCCGACACTATGTTACAGTGAGCAAATGCGTGGGGTAAAAGTCAAAATGGATTAGTAAAACACTTAGAGGTTAGCATGGGATACTGAAGTAAAAAAAATTGTATGAGACCCTGAAATTTGAACTGCTACATTTTTAGTGTATCAATAATAAATTACAGGAAAACAGATAGGCCTGCAATGTTTCCCTACATTTCTGTAATGTGGTATGCACTAGAAAGTCTTATTCTAAATAATCCAGTGTCGTGGTTTAATGCCAGCGAGCAACTAACACCACGCAGCCGCTCACCCCTTCCCTCCCCCCAAGTGGGATGGGGGAGAAAATCGGGAAA
>JANZLQ010000031.1:21709216-21739684 GCA_026212715.1 Elanus axillaris | reverse complement strand
GAAAACATCAGAGTGTTATCAACATTCTTCTCATACTGAACTCAAAACACAGCACTGTACCAGCTAGTAGGAAGACATTTAACTCTATCCAAGCTGAAACCAGGACATAGTGAAAGACAGATTTTTGGTATTTCAGCTTTAAAGGGAGAAAAAAGTTGCTCTGAATTTAAATCGCCTGCCCAAATGATAAACCCACATTTTCTAGAAAAACATTTTCATTCTTAAACTATGGATATAGTCTTGAATGTAAACCAAGTCATCTGAACAAAAGAAATTGGATAGAATCTTGAATTGCTTTGGAATAATAGGCTCAGTAAAATATAAATATAGTAAAGAAAAAAATGAGTATAGCAAGACTGGAACACAACCAGCAATACTTCCAAGTCCTGCTTACCTACCTAGAATAAAATACAAAGCAGACTTGTCGTGATAAAAATAAGAGCTATGTGGCTTGTTTGCTGGATGAAATTCAAATTCTGAAAGACATACCTAGAGAATTAAAAAAAAAAAAAAAGGTAAAAAAGATCTTGCTTGCACCATTCTGGGCCCCCAGAAATGACATCTAGCATTAAAGCTGCACTAATTTTCACATTTCTTCAATACCCTTTTCTCTTAACATATCCCTTTGCTAGTCCTAATCCAGACTAGAAAAATCTTCCAGGAGCTACTAGGTCTCAGAAGATTCATATATATGCAAGCCTCTGCTCCTGACATGATGCTGGGAGTGAGAAGGGGCAAGGAAAGGAGCAGAGCATATCTTCTGCCGTGGAGGTAATACTGCCCAAAATGTGGGGAGAAAGAAGCAGCAGAGGAAGATGGTTTGGTCTGTAGCTATGCCAGGCAGAGCAGTGAATGAGACCTGTGTCACCAATTTGGGGCACAATGGTAGCATTACCAGTAGTATTTTATCAGTTGGTATTGGTATGATTTAGAAATTTAGAAATTGTTATGATTTAGAAATCATAGTATGACCATGGTGTTGGTGTGCTGGATGTGACCAGGAGAGTAGCTCAAAGTCATTTGAGGATTTCTCTGAAGAGGTAGTTCCCATGGCAAGTCAAAATGCATTTAGAGCAAATGTGTGCTGTCAGAATATCATCAAACCATCTCAGTGCTGAGTAGGGTCAGGACCAAACAGTCAGATTCTCCTCAGATACTGCCTTGTGGAAGACTGAACAAATGCCACTTGAGTCAATGGATTGATAAATGAGGGAGGAATTAGTTTTTTTCTACAAGGAAAGTAAGTTCATAGCAGCCAAGGTCTTATCAGAGTTAGACTTAGACTTATCTGCACTGAACTTCTCATACAGCCCTCAAGCTGACCACTAGAGTAGTAGAGCTAAGATTTTTCTCCCACACTGAAGACAGTTTTTGAGAATGCCAGAGGTTTTTACACCTATCCACATTACTTCAGGATATGAAACTATCAGGCTGCGATTTTCTTTTTGTAAAGGAAGTACTTAAAATCATATTTGAAATGTGCAGTTTATTAATGTTCCCCCAGACAGCCCTGTGCTGTGTTCACTCTAAATGGCCAAGTGTCATTTTGGGCCAGTGGTTCAAGGAGCAATCTTTAGTTGCAGCTGCTGTGTGCATGGAGAGGGAAAATATTATATTTGTATTTTAATTTGTTTTGAAAAAGTCTGGGTATACTGTCTGAAAAGAACTCTGGAATGAGAAAAGGAGCAATTTGCAGGAAAATTACAGCAGATGAGAGATAGGTTATGTATGGCTACTACCAGGATATAAGGATATTTTTTGTTTTTCACCAATTTGCTATTAGTAAATATTTGCCATTACTAATTATTTGCTATTATTTGCAAATTACACACTACTAGGAAATATTGCTAACCCTTGTTTTGCTCCCCCTTTTTTTTGAACTATAGGCTATTTATTTCTATTACTTCTTATAACTGTAAGAAACAAATACATATTCTGTGGTGTTGTGCATAGAAAATCTGTCTTCAGATAAAATTAACCTGTACTGAGACGACCATCAGTAAAAAAGTCAAACAAAACTTCTGAATTACTGACTGTATTCCTGGTATATTGTGGTACTAGACCCTCCCTTATGTTTTTCAACCTCTGTGAAACATAACTGTCTTCTTTTTAATCTTCCCTAAAACTTTTACAGGAAAAGAAAAAAAAAAAGCCCATAAAAGCCTGGTATGATTGATGAAAATTTTGGAATATTTTCTCTACAGAACAGTTTTTTAAAGTATTAAACCTGTGAGGTAGGACGGAAGTAATTTCTGCCCTTTTCTGACTGTCCTCTGTGGTATTTGCGTTCTCATAATGTACATTGTCTGCTGAACTGCCCATAGCTTTCTAAAATATGAAGTCTGGCTCTATAGTAATGCTCTGCATTGCATTAGATTTAATAAATAAGGGTAGAACGGTGGAGCACAGATTTCCTGGCAGCTATATGCAAGAAAACAGGGATTTGAGATAATCCCTGAGAAACAGTTAACACTCAAATCTAGTTCTCACTTGAGGAATAGTGATAGTAAGGCAGGGCGTTCTGTCATTTTGGTTTCTGTAAAGAATATTCCTTTCAGTAACCTTAATGAAATTTCATTTGACTTGCATATTAATAATATATTCATAACCTCACACACTTGCTCACTTGTCTTCCTGGAAGGGAAGCGCATCATTGTGGCAAAGATATTCAAATGGTGTAAGTTCACATAGCTACACTAAAATCAGTAGTTACACTGTCAATGGAGCTACCCTTTTTCAAATATTCAAAATAGTATTTAGTTTTCTTTAGTGATCTTGTGAATACCTATTTGACTGTAGGACCTTGCTCTGCCTGAGTGATTTACAGCAGTGTTCCTATACTATGCAATGATTTTTAGGAGCCTGCCTGCAGCTAATTTTAATGAGAACTGTGGCTAAATCAATGTGCTCTGTTTCAAATATGCATATCCACTGAGTCTTTCAATGTGTTCTGGATTTTTTTGATATGGCTTTGTATCAATATGAAATGTGTATCTTCATTAACTACTCCCCGATTATGTTTAAAGCAGGATAAATGCCAGGAAATCAAAGGTTATTTCTATTGTCAGTCTAAGAACCAATTACTTAATCTAAAGACCAGCACAATAAACAGTCTACCAGGCAATCTTATGTAGACCAGATGTTGTTCTGGAATTTGAGATACTGGACCAGAAATACTTGTAACTCTTCCTTAGCTTGTATCCAGGCATGTTGACTGTATACTACTATATCCTTTAAGTCATTTCAAAGGCTTACAGAAATCTGCATGTGAAGAAGGGTCAGTTTATTTACTTTTTCAGTTAATGTGGTTGCACATAAAACAACTAAAACCAGAAACTTAAAATACAGTTGTGCAAATACTTGTAAAAATTTAAGCCAACATATTTTCAGTCCTGATGCAATATTGGATCATATTCTGCTAGTCAGCAGTTTGACAGCTGTTTTAGAAACAGTCATAAAATTACAGATCCTACTGTTGAAGATTTGCATGTTTAGCTGGCTGTATGGGTACACTACCCCAGATTGTGCTTAGTCTATTACTTTGTTGCTTTAAAGGAACATATTTATAACCCTTCTGGCAATAAAATATTCCTTTTTCCTCTGTTGTAAAACTCATTGCTTGTTCATTCATACTATTATTATTTATTTCAAATAAAAATATGAACTCAGTGAGCAAAATTCTCCCCACTGCCATATAATTTGGCATTTTTCTATTGAGTAAAGTAACTCTGTCCTATTTCTATAACTGGTATGTCTTCAAAGAAAACCAATTTTTTTCTGCCTCACAGAGTGTACAATTTCTCAGCTTAAGTACTTCTGTGTGTTTTTAATATGGCTAAATATATTTAATAATCACAGTAGCAAATGGTTTATATGCAATAAACTCACTGAAAATACACCCAAAATTTTGAGAACAGGATATTAATTTTGGAGGCCTCTTTTTAATGCCTATAATACCACCAAATCAGGCTTGACCTCCCTATCTGGCCCCAGCTGATCCAGAAGTTTTGTATCTTTTTTTCCCGCACAGTTGTCTAGCTTCAACATGAAACTTGACAGATATCCAGACCTAGAACATCAGGTAGGCTTGTGGAATGGGGTCATAGACAGTAGGTGTGGAATTTAATTCCTTCAAGATGATAAAAGCAAACCGACTGAAAACTAACATTTCCTGAGCAGCTGTGGCAAGCCCAGGGCTGTCAGATGCTACACGGGAGCACCACGATGTCAGGGAAGCAGGAGAGCTTCCATTACATTCCGTGCTCCATGTTTCAGCTTCTTTCCTGTGCCCCACCCCCCAAACGTGGGCAATGTTTGATCACCCTATCCAAGGTGACTTAGTCAACTTTTAGTTTTTAAATAATTTGCATAACTATCTTTGCATTTGTAGAGTCTTCTCTGGCCACAAAAGCCAAAATAGCACATGTACCACAGTGCCTGGCTTGTAGGAAGATAAATACGCTGCTATGAATACACAGTAATTTGCCTCTCCTGTAACCCCTGTTTCAAAGGCTTGATCCTGATCTCTCCCTGAAAAGTCATGAGGTCACTGACTGTCTTCATTTCTGGCTGAATCCTGCGGGGATGAATCATTCTCAGCATTTTGCAGGTCTCGGTTCTTAATGAATGAACATTTACAGAGACTAAGCCTGCTCTGGCTAAAAAACAGAGGCAAAATTCAAGTCAAATAATGGTGTGGAATGAAACCAAAGAGATACTCCATTCTCCATTCATGACTTTCTGCACTCTAATTGCTGCAGAGGTCATTTTGCTTGTTACTACATTCTTTCTTGCATTGTAAGACAGATGCCGTAATAGCTCCTGTGGTCTTTGGTTTATTTGCTCCCATGAGACTTTTTTTTCTTTATACTTTAATTCTCTGTCTCGTTGTTTACTTGAAGAAAGGACTAGCAAGGAGGCAAGACCCCAATATTTTTTCTTAAGTGCTTTCCCACTTTCTCTATACAAAAGGTTTGTTAAAGATGTTTATTAGTTACTCTAAATAACATTCTAATCAAGCATTTGGATCATTTCAGTAATTAATGTTTATTTTTTAAGCAATAGTTTAATCTGACACTTTGCATAATGCATGTGTCATAAGGGTGCCATATTTGATGGATAAATGCCTAGAAAAAAATCATATTGCCTGATAAATAATGTTGGATTTAGATATCCCACTCATTTAAAACAAACTTGTCATGGTTTATTAACTGTACTAACTAGTGGCTTGTTTATATCTGTGCATAAATAATACGAAGCATTTTTTTAAATATGCCCCTTTGAAACTGCACAATATTACCCCTTTATTGTTGTCATAGATTATTAAGATCCCCTTTGTGGTGGGCAAGTTGCCAGTGCAGCTTAAACCTGTATTAGAACATATCTTCATACACTGAACCTTTGCCTTGTCTCTTGGGATGAAAATTATTGAGGCTGAGGTGGCTCTGTGTCATAAGGGAATTAGAAGAGCAGCACATTTAAAAAGACACAAATCTGAATTTATGTAGACTGTACGCTTGCTCTCAGGGTTATCCAGGTAGCAGTGACTTTAAACTTGCTTGTGTGTCTGGACTGCCTCCCTCATGCTGCAGAGCACCCAGCATGGGATCACAAGATCTGTTCTTCCACACAGTTTCTGGGGCTGGGTGCTAATCAGGATTGCATCAGCAGGCTTAATTTATAGTTAACACTTGCCTTACTTTTCCCTCTGTGACCAGCAGTTAATACCTTGCTTTACAAAAGGTTACTTGAGCACTACACTATTTATATAGACAAAGCATAATGTGTTATTTAATAATATGTGTTTAAAAATGTATACTTGGGTTACTGGTAGTGGCAAGCCACATATAGACTCATTTTTTTCCCACGTCTCAAAAGCTGTTAATATTTGGGTGACACAGTCTGTTCATAAAACTGTCCACCTATCCCTATTTCAGGTAACATATCTTTTAAAGATTTTCCCCTCCCCACCTCTTTTATTTTTCAGCTTGCTTCAGGCTGAACTTAGCTAACCTGGGTTCATTGTGACACTTCACTGTTTCATTTTCCAGTGTTGTCTTTCAAATCTAAGCTTATTAGACCATCCTTAGGACAACAGATCAGTATAACCGGGCTGTGAGTTATCCTCATTACTGAAAACGTGCACTTCTTAACAGAGCTGTATTCTTAATTGTGTCTTTATTACCCTATATCTAACAGTCTCGATTTGCATAAATACAGAGTCCAGCAAAAGGTTTTTAAAGTCTTTATTATTTGGGTTTACTACCTTTAAATTCAGTATTTCCCTCTTTCAGATTCTTTCATTTGCTCACTCTTTTTCTTTCATTTCCCCTATGTACCATTCCTCATCTACTTCAGACAGTTTGTCTCATATTTCTGTCCTCCTTTCTCCTCATCTTCCTTTTACGTCAAGCTGACTCTCTTTTGTGTTCACTCTGCAGCCTATTAACACTGCCACCCAGTTCAAGTATTCTATCCAAATAAGACTATCCTACTACCTCCTACACCACTTCCTTCCCTCTACCTGCTTCCAACATCCACTTCTATGCAAAGGACACAGGCCTTAGCCTAATCATGATTATAGCAACATGGCTACAATGGCATTTTATATAGCTCTGCTCAATGATCCACTTTAATTTGGTAGCTTTTTGTTACAATAAGTTAGTTGGAATCTGTGGAGGATGGGAAAGGAAGGGGAATGTGTATTTTAAAGAGCTCTGATTAATAGAAGAAGAGCATGTCTTCCCTCTATCTGATACCTTCTCAGTAAGCAAAACGTTAGTCCCTTGAGCCAAAAAGGAATTACTGATTTTCACAGCTCTGCTAGTGTGGAAGATATCATGGTCTACTGCACACAAGACAGCTGGGAAAATGTTTGTTTCTCAGCCTCAGTTTCACAATTTGAACTATGGGTGCAGAAGTTTAGTCATTATCATTCACTCACTGCCTGTAGTGGCTAGATCGCCCACTTCCCTACAAGCTACCCCCAAAATACACATCTTCCTGCATTCACAGGGACAGTGTATACAAAAAACAGTGAAGATGTGTTCCCTGTTCTTCTGGCCTACAACCCATGGTAGGCCTCATTTGTTTTGTATTGCTGCTGTTACTCTAGGTTAATTATTTCCCACTCTAGGTAACTCCTTCAGATTACATCTTCATGCAGCATTTTGTATTTACACCCTCGTTATTTTTTTAATAATGCATTTCATTACAGTTGGCAATTGATAGTTTTCATTAGTGAACAAACTGTTAATTTACTGCTAACGCTGTTTTAATATTTGGCTTAGTTTGATTTCCTTGGTTTAATTCTTTCCATCTGTGAGGGAAAAGATCTTCATCTGTATTTGTGGAACTGCAAATTTTAGATTAAAACTTTAAACTTTTCTCAGGGGGCTTTAAAGAAAATTATTGCTAATTTTCTTAGTAATAAGTTTCTGTTCTGCTCTTTTTTAGCATGTGTTTGTCCAAAATAGCTTATGGCTCACTGAAGACCTCAGGATAGGGCAGCAGTGCCGGTAACACTATGTGACCATAAACAAGGTTTCAAACATTACTCCTACCCTGCCCACAAGTCTAACTTAAAGTTATGGAATATTATGTCTACATAGTATCTACTGTAGTGTTCATCTTTCTGAAAAGATATTTGCCATAAAATACAGTGTCTCCAGTGTTGGGTTTTTTTTTAATTATAGGGAACATGCACAAATGAAGTACCCTCATTGTAGTCCTGGTTTTGATGGTTTTTACTGAGGGGAAACTGGAAGAGGGAAAGTTAATTTAGGTCACCTTTCAGAACTGTTCTGGTGGCCAGAGTTTTAAGATGCGTGTTAAGTCTTTTGCAGAGGGTGCAATCAGTTGTTCTACATGTAATGTAAAGGGGCTGTAACAAGATGAATTCTAACTTTGAACCTTCCTTAACCCTGAAAGGCTACAATATTTGGACATAGTAGAAGCCCTTGATTTAGTTTGGAACCTGTTTCTAGTCTATCGTACGGCAACTCATGCCTGTTCATGGGATTTGATTTCCCAGTGATCTATGCCAATTTTATGTTCGTGTATTTGTGCTGATTTCTAGCAATTTGCATATGTTTTATTCCTGTCAGTCACATGGTGTGAAACAAAAATATCAAGAATAAAATTATAGTACATATAGCAGAAAAAAGAGGAAAACCAGTTTTTAGTCACTGTGAGGCAAGGGTCAGTTCTTGTATTTGGGGAAAAAAGCAGCTTCTCTCCATGTTTGTGTAGTGACACTTAATCTCAGTGGAGAACCATGTGGGAGAGTTTATTTTGACTCTCAACTTTTAATGGAATGTAATCAAACTTGAGGGTAAACCAACAACGCACAAGCCTGTCTAGAAATAAATAATAATGATTAGGCACTCTAAGGTGGGGGTTAATAGTGGAAGGGGGGCTTAAAGAACCACTTTTGCAATACCTAACCCAGGAAGGGATATGTGAAGGTAAAAAACGGGGGTGCTGTCTGAAACCTGAGAAGAAATTAACTAGATTGGGAACATCTGTGGACCAAAGCCTTGATCTATATTATGCAGATACTTATTGGCCTCAGGATCTAGACAGTGATGTTGTAATGACTCTACTTGTGGAGGTATTTTGTCATGAGCTGTATTTATTACAGCAAAATATAAACCAATACATCAAAATAAGGAAAAAAAAGAGTAATGACATTCCTTACTAAAAAAATGACAAAGCATTATACCTGGTTGAATGGATAGAAATGACAAAAACGTATTCAAATTTTAGTTTAGTTTTAACATGAATAGGGTATGTGTAACCATTGCAAGTGTGCTAACAATCAGACATCTATTTCCAGCAACCCTGGTGGCCTGCAAAAGTAAAAGTGTATCAGAACCATCATCTAGGCTTCTGTGCTGCCCAACAACTAGTTTTGCCCTGCCTTTCCAGTCCAATATGTCTGATCTGCCTTAGCTTTCCCAGCTCATTGCTGTTCCTCTGTCTCACTTGTCTTGCTGCTGAAACTCATTTGTTCCAAAGTATCAGGAGGATGAAGTAGTGCTTTACTAGAAAATCCTCTTGGAGTCCTTCCGACTAGCAGGACGAAATGTGAGAGCTAAGTTATTCACAGGGTGGGAAGAGGAAGTAGATCCTTCCTGAAACAAAAAGGCTCTTTCTGCCCTACCTTCCCCTGCTGCAACTATGTTCCCTCCAAGGAAGTTAGGAAAGTGCTGTCTGCTACCTTACCTAGCTGACTGCCCATCTCCAGGGGTGGGGAGCATCAGGTAGTGGCCTTCATGTGCCTGCAGAGTCCTACGGGAGAGGCAGTCCTGTGAAAGCAGGAGGGAGAAGAGCTTCTTGGACTGGCTAGCTGTTCTTTCTGTAGAAGTGGGCAAGCAAGGAGAGTGGGTGGCCACAGGCTCCCCTCACCCTCCTATGAGCATTAAAAATAGGCATCTCTCAGTAATTCAGCTTTCTAACTAGAAAAGCTAATTGCCATCTCCCTGGAAAAGTGGTATTTTTTTCACTGGTGTTAATAACTATTACCACTGCTGTAGGGATGTCTATCTAAAAACTGTGTGAAAAGTCATTGTGCCCTTCATATCGTTGAGCACATATTGACTTTGACATGATGGAGAGTAAGACTGAACTTCTGATCTGCTCAAGAAACACTGAAAGTATTCTGAGATACTGATTATCTTTCAGAGATCATCAAAGCAACACCAGAATTTTGCAAAATGTAGCTCCCTCTGGTGATATGCATTAAAATAGGTACTAGGAGGTGACACGGTAAGACAAAATTCTTACTCTAAAAATATCTATTTTAGAAGGTGTTTGCTTACAGCAACAAAGGCTCATTTTGAAGTGCAAGAAGTTTGATATAGTTTATGCAGAACTGCTTATAATGTCTCTTAGAATCTCCAAAATCTGTCAACATTAGTTGGCATTCAATCACAGCAGTGACAGTTCTTCAAAATTAGCATGCAGTTTAGAAACCAAGTAATTCATCCACTGATTAAGGCATTTTGTTAAAATTTTCGAAAATAAGCTATCTAGGTAGTGAAATCTTCTTCAGAGGATTTCCTGAATAGTTTACAGTGAATATTGGAGAATATCTCTACCAGAGTGATGTGATTATACAAAAGATAGACCAAAAGCAGGAGGAAAAAAAATAGTTACGATAGAATTTATTTGATTCTGTGGGGGTCTAAGTTAAGGTTTCTATATTACAGCAATACTGAACTTTTGGAATAAATAATGCTGGATTTGTTACGCACTGCTGATATTTCATTGGCATCAGCTGTGGAAAAAGGTGTAGCTTCGTTCTTGGCATCATAATTGAAATTATGTGTTGTGGTTTAACCCCAGCTGGCAACTAAGCACCACTCAGCCACTCACTCACTCTCCCCTGGTGGGATGAGGGAGAGAATCAGAAGGGTAAAAGTAAGAAAACTCCTGGGCTGAGATAAAGACAGTTTAATAGGTAAAGCAAAAGCTGTGTGTGCAAGCAAAGCAAAACAAAGAATTCATTCACTCCTTCCCATGGGCAGGCAGGTGTTCAGCCATCTCCAGGAAAGCAGGGCTCCATCATGTGTTACTCGGGAATACAAAACACCATGACTCTGAACATCCCTCCTTCCTTCTTCCCCCAGCTTTCTACACTGAGTATGACATTGTATGGTCTGGAATATCCCTCTGGTCAGTTGGGGTCAGCTGTCCTGACTGTGTCTCCCTCCCAACTCCTTGTGCCCCCCCAGCCTATTCGCTGGTGGGGTGGGGTGAGAAGCAGAAAAGGCCTTGGCTCTGTGTAAGCACTGCTCAGCAGTAACAAAAACATCCCTGTGTTATCATCAACACTGTTTTCAGCATAAATCCCAAACATAGCCCCATAGTAGCTAATATGAAGAAAATTAACTCCATCCCAGCCAAAACCAACACATCATGTTATTAAATTCTGAAAAGTGAGTATGTAAAAAATAAATGATATGTAGCTATTATTTATCAGTAATTCCAGATTGATTTTGCTCAGTTTACAAGTAATACTAATATTTTTCTGTCAAATCTACAGTCTTGAGGCAGTCATAAGGCTGTATCTAGCTGGGGCTTCATTCTCAAGTCCACTTAAACTTTTAGAGGGGGTTGCATGAACGGGACTTCAGTATACATAACTTTTCAGCCTCTTGCTTGATTTTATGTATTAACAGAAAGAAAGTGAAGTTTCAAGTGAATTTCTTGTGAAGAAAAAAAAAAAAGCAAACCAAAAAACCAAACAGATTAACTTTAAAGAGTGAAAATCACAATTTTTTCCTAGTTGAGGTTTGTTGTGTTTTGTCTTTTTCTGACATGTTTGCTATTTTTAAGTATATGGTATGGACTGTCTTTTAAATACAGATAAATTAAACAGATAAAACAAAAGAAGGATAAATAAATGTAAGGATGGAATTGACATTGATGAAGCATTAAGGACTTTAAGGACATATCCAAAGAAAGGCAAGTTTCAAGTGAAAAAAATGAGACACCGTAGGATAAAACTAAGGGTAGGACATTTCAGGAAAATAAAGCTGGAAGAACTGGATGATATTTGAGGGGAAAAAACATCAGTCTGGAATTCCTTCTTCATAGTTTTTAACACCAACTTTAATCTTATTATGGCCATAATGCCATGGAAAAATAGGGAGGCTTTATGATCTCTCCAGAAACTGAGTTTTGCGCAAACTCTTTGTTCCAAGGGAAACTCCTGTGTTTTGTCTCCTGTTGTGCTAAATAGGTATCTGTAAATCACTTAGAAAACATAAATTACTAAGTGCTTGTGATATGATTCCCCTTTCTTTCTGCTTCACTATGTGATTAAGCATGCAATGACATTATGTTGTCATTTGAGGACTTGTGTAGTCCCAACATAGACATCCCAGATATATCAAACTATGCCTATTTCCATCAGGGAACTGAGGATGGCTAGTTCAGGTGGAGATGTCTATGGTCCATATGTCTACATTTAAGAGAAATTAATAATATCCAAGTAAGCTATGTCCAAACTTAGAGAAGGACTTATCTAGAATATGGAACAAATGTTCACTGATACCCTGAAAAATTCTTAAAGTAGCTAGGTTAGTGATTGTGTCTTTGTCCATTTCAGTGGTTTCCAGTGCCTGTCTTTTTAGTTTCTAATTAAAGCATGGTACAGTATATATTTTAAGGGAGACAGGTGTTTTCTTTTCTCATATGAAAAAAATTTGTGGTACATTTTCTATACAGTAAAAGGCAAAAGTATACATTTTCTAATAGGGAGATGTGCTGTTTACTTTGAAAAAGCAGAGAAGTTATTTAAAATATGAAAAACATGTCCATATTGTACTACTGTCTTGATTGAACTGTGGGATCTATTAGATTACCTGTATAATTTCCATTGACATTTATGCATATTGAGGAAGTCATCAGTATGTCCTTGTAAGAAAAATACTATCGTGGAACTGAAATAATACATGATTAGATGACTACACTATTTCTGAATCGTGGCAAAGCCAAGAATTAAGGTTACTTCCTATTTTCTTCAGGTCATTTATTATAAGTATATTGTCTGTTTTTTTCCTGTATGTGGTTGGGACAGAAATGCCATGAAACAATCTTTCAGGCATTATAATAATCGCTCAGTTTGTTGTCAGAGGGAATACAACTACAAATGCTAGAAGATAAAAATTTGGGTATAGAGGTAACTTGAGTAGATTTCAGTCTCAAAAGTTGAAGTTGGATTTTAAGGAAAGTTCAGTTGTAAGACTTTTACTTTTGTCTAGTTAATTTTTGTGACTTTAATGAGGTTGTTTTGTTTGTAGGTTGTTTGGGGTTTTTTTTGTCCTTGGGCTGGATTTTCTTTTTTTTAATATTTAGTTGTAAGATAATGATAGGACATGCGTCATGTCAAATTAAACACACTTGTGAGTCTTTGTGGACTATGCAATCTATGTTATTATCATACTAAGAGTTCTGCTAATTACAATTATTTTGTGTATTTTGAGGCTAGGAATCTACAAAAAGTACCAGGAACTACTGAGCCTTGCTCCATGTATGGCCAAACTGTTCACTGAGTGAGGCAGGAGAGAAATCAGCACAAAAGATCTCTTGTGTCTCTTTATGATTTTCCAACAAACAAAAGGTCATTTCCTGTGAGGCTTATATTAATTTGCTTTTATCTCCCAGCTTCAAACTCTAATGTGTTGCTGTTGCAAAAAAAAGTTAAGATTCCTTAAATACTTTTTGAGGAAGAACAGGCAAGCATAGTGGAGGAAAACCAGGTTATGATATATATATATATACACACATACTTATGCATCTTTATTCTGTAGAATATTTTCCCCATCATCTTGGAAGGCTTATGCCCTCTCACTTCAATTTTATTTTTCCATTTGAAGGCTCATTCTGCCTTCTGATGACTACCCGCTGACTAACAGGCTGCTAACAGAGGTCATGGACAACAGTTGCAATGTTTTGAGTACAGCCTCCTCAGTGGGGTTGTGATATTAAAGTTATAGTCTATCTCCAAGAAGACCA
This sequence comes from Elanus axillaris, assembly GCA_026212715.1. Classification (NCBI taxonomy): domain Eukaryota; kingdom Metazoa; phylum Chordata; class Aves; order Accipitriformes; family Accipitridae; genus Elanus; species Elanus axillaris. Next base: position 21,726,160 of record JANZLQ010000031.1, on the reverse strand, counting down.
TTATCATTATGAAGTAGCACACATCATTAAAGAGAAGCTTCATGAAGACCATTATCATTATGTAGTAACACATCATTAGACAGTATCTTTAGCTGTGCAGCCCATTGAGGAGGGTACAGTCATAACGTGACAGCTCTCTAGTGTGACATAAGTCAGTTTGGCCATTTATTTCAGCAGGGGTTACTTATGTATCAGTGTCTTGGCATCCTTTCATAGCTACCAGTTGTTAAATAGAAGGAGTTGCTCTAGGATAAGCCCCAGGGCTCTTTGAAAAAAGAAAATTTCCACTGGAGTAGGAGTATGCCTTTCAGCAGAATCACTGCTTGGTTGCAAAGGGTTCAGACCCATAGCCTCTGTGCCAAAGTGACCATCCAGAAAGGGAAATACCTCAGGTGCCTACACATTGCTTATGGATTTCACAAGGGGCATGTATTATGATGGAAACCAGGTAGGCACTGAACATGTGAACCTACAGCTACAAAGCAAATCTGTTACTCAGAGCAATAGATACACTTGGGTGTCTTATTTATGCCATCGGGTAATTAAAGTAGCTCAGTTATCCAAACTTACAATAGGCTGGGGAGAATACTAGACCCACACTACCTGTACAAATTGTATAGTCGTGCTGAAAAAGGAAAGTGTAGAAAAGTCACACCTATACTTTAGGAATCAAATTTAGATGCTCCTCTCTTTAGGTATACTGAATCAAAGCTAAGTTTGTTGCCTATTGTAGGTACAGGAAGCATTTCTCTTATCAATCTATATTCAAGACCATTGTCATTTTCATAACAAGATGTGTTAGGTATTATTTTGCACCAATATGCCATTCTTCATTAAAACAATGTACTTCATAGTCTTAAACTAAGTTTTTTCTGGTTTGCGTCCTTTCAGAAATTCTAATATGTAAAATATTTTTAACTGCTTTTCTACAAGAAAACATATTTTTATAAGTGAAGTCATTAATTTTCTGCCTCCTTTCTGGATAAGGAATTAAAAGACTTTAAGAATGAAATGTGCATATTTTCAGAGAAAAAAGTTTAGCAAGGTTCCAAATTTCTGTTCCATAACATGTTTTTGAGAGCCAGTAGAGGGTGCATTTTCCACAGTGTTTTCCACAGCACAGTTTAATTGGAGCTCTAATTAAATATGTGAATAGATCTAATCTATAATAAATATATTATTTTAGGATTAACTTACAGGGAAGCAGAACAAAATCTATCCGTAAGATGATCAGGCCATCCTTTTTTATTCATTCCATCTTAATTTTATAATAATAAAACACCAATTGAGATATTTGCTGTTGTTCTTTTATTCTTTTTTGCACCCAATGGCTTAAAATGGCTTCCACTTAGAACATGGCCTGAATACTTGAGCTTAATGTTCATAACTCCATCACTTTAGCAACTTTGCAGTATGTACGAATAAGTGAACGGGACTGAATAAATACCTTCCTTATTTAACAAGAATCAGTTCATAACAGTTGGTGTGCAGATTAAAACACAAATGTCTCAGCATATAACGTGACGTTTTCTCTGCCCTTTAGAGTCAAAATCGAGAAACAATTCATAATCATGATGTGGTAGGTATGCTGCAACATATATTGGGATATGGAAGAGTCTCTGAAAATATACAAGCTACATGATCTTCATACCAACACCAAACACCCCAGTAAATGTGTGATGGCAAGCCTACTGAGGGATAAATCTCTTCATATATACAATTATTTATTCCTGACTATGGTTTTACGTCTTGGGAACACTGTGGTCTATGGAGCCAGCATTCATTTTCAAAATATATCAGACAAGCAGGTTTCAGCAACAAAATCCAGATTTCCTTTCTATTTTTTCTAGCCTGCTTTTCACATTTTTCATAATTATAAGGAATATTTAGCACTCATATTTCGCTGTGTCTTCCAAGACAGTAGCATACTTCAAGAGTTGGTACATATTCCTTTTCCACAGCAGATTAAAATAAGGTCATATTAGCTGCACAGCATAGTGTGTCACTCTCCACCCCTTCCACAAATCCTAGGGCCTGGAAACATAAGCATCTTTATACAAGACAGTCCTTAAACAGCTCATTTTTCTTCAACAGAAGATACCTAGCAGAATACCTTTCTGCCACCTACATTAGTACTGCCAAAGAACCCCTGAGAAGGTCAGTGAAAAGCCAGTGAAAGTAACAAGACTGTCCTTATGGAAGCCATTCCCATATCCATATGGGAAATGAGAGGTCCTTGCTGCACTCAGCAAAGATGAGGCACATTTACTCTGCATGGGAGATCTTCTCACCTCTGAAGTTATAAATAGGGGTTTAGTATTAGCAACTATATGCATCTGTCTCACTGTATGTATAATGTCTCTCTGTAATGGTTCCATTTTCTAGATGACATGTACTTAACTCTAATTTGAGTAGCAAACATGCTCTAGAGGCCATTCAGAAAATAACTTTCAGAGACGATCACTCTTAATATGTTTTCCCCTGAAGATATACTTCTAACATATTTCTGAGCTTGCTATTTCTTCTTATTCACTTGCGAGTTTTTCAGAACATAGTCTTTTGGTGTTACTATTTTTTTCAGCATAGAAATATAAAGTTTAGGACTCCCAATATCATTTAACAGAATTTGTAATATAATTAATTCTCGCTGGTAAACCCCAATGGCACTATATTCTCTTGCAAGACAGTTCTCTTAATCTCTGATTAAACTGATAATTTCTGATGAATGTCTAAAGATTAGCATTACTGCCAAATTCTGTGATGTTGATAAGAACAGCTTTAATTTAAGGAATGAGAGGAGAAATTCAGCAGTGACAGTGTAATCTCTGCATCTAGTTTAGGATGCAAGAAGAGAAAATGAGTGTAAGAGATGAAATAAAAAGAAAGTGTTAAATTTACTAGATCAGCAGCTAGATAAATAAACAGAGAGTTGAAGTGCTCTGCCTATTTCCTCTAGAAAACTGAGTCAGAAAAACTTACCAGAAAAATATTCTGATCAAAGCCTGAAAAAAAAAAAGCCAAAACTTGAACTTTGAATGCAGGATTTCAGTTGGGATGAGAAGGGTGAGGTTGACTTTCTGTTGAAGGACTGTTATGTCCATACTCCAAGTGAACTAGTGAATGGGATGTGCTGGGTATGGGAGGTTTTCTTGTTCATTTGTCTGTGCCCTTCTGGGTCTAGTATGTTTTCAGTTGGTGTCTGATCCTCAGGAGGGTAGGCAGTAAGGGAAGGGAGGCAAAGTAAAAGACAAAAATCCTTAACTAATGGGGCTTCATTAATTCTGCTGCTCAGGGCGCAAGTTTGGATTTTTTTTGGTAAAAAACAGCCAAGGGTTGCTGTCTAGCTGAGTTGTATAAGTGACCTAAGAAGAGATTTCATCTCTGAAGGCCAGAAAAAAGTCAAATTTGCCTGAGTCTAGCTGTGTGGTAGGGATTTCTTTAGGGAAAATAAAGATACAGTATATGAAGTGCTGTTAAGGAAGACAGAAGTAAAGAAATGTGTTGGAGTAAAAAATTATGTTACTGATTGTGAACTAGTGGGAAGGATGAATAAAACAGAATCTCTTTAATGTCAAGATTGCTTTGGGGAAGCACAGTGGGAGGAGAGTTTTTTGGTGTTTCTCACAGGACAGATCTGAATACAGACATGAATCATCTGTAGTGTTATTAGGAAGATAAATATTGGGAACAGTTTCATTCCAATACATCAGTGAAGTATCTTGACTTTCCTGAAATATATTGTATCCTGCTACTATTAAAAGTAATGGTAACACAGTTATGCTTGCAAGTGACAGCCAACAGATTTCTTCACTAAATTGTCAATCAGTTCTATAGGTTTTATTTTTTGAATATTTTATTTTCTATGACTGTTGCCACAGTAGTGTCTAACTGAGCAGTCGTTAATTCATTCAGCCAAAATTAAATGGAAGGATAAATATTTTCATAGAGACAAAACTTGAAAAATGAAGGAAATTAACTTCTGCAAGCAGATGAACTGTGAAGAACCAAGACCTTAATAGGAGAGACATGAAAGTAAACAGCCCTGCTGGTTGCATCTCAATATAGTTAAGGCTCTGGAACAAATACTGATTAAAAATATATGAAATACAAAACATTAAAGGGAAAAGATGATAAAAGTTACATGGATGTGTTGTATGTAATGATTTTATAAATGGAGTTCTATTGCATGCTCGCATCCTTTATTTGGATTCACTAAAGCATTTGATAGAATGTAATTAGTGAAGCATGATAAGGCAAGGATTTAGTAGAGCAATCATAAAGCAGTTAGAAACAGAATGAAAGGCAAATATTAATGGGTAAATTAGAAGAATCATACATTCATTAGTGGGGTTCTTCAGTAATTAGGATCAGCATTATTTAATATCTTAATATTTTCAGTATTAAAAAAAAGAATGTACTGGCAAAATTTGCTGTTGACAAACTTATTACATGGAAAGACCTGCATGATCTGTAATAAGAAGGAAATACCTGAGAAAGAGAAGTCTCTGGGTCCTCTGAGCAACACTAGGATATCTGAGCTACTAATGTGATGTAGCCCTGAGAATGGGAAATGTAAACCTAGGATGTGACTAGGTATCATACTAGTAAAGACAGGTATTTCTCCCATTGTACAGGGTACTGGTAGGCTGTCACTGGAACACAATATACAGTCCTCTTCACCCAGTTTCAAAAAAAGGAAACTCAGACTTGGAAAGATGCAGAGTAAAGCAACTAGAGTGCTACTAGGGATAGCGAATATTGTAGAAGAGAAAAATTAAGGACATTGTTTTAGACAAAATGGAAAAAAATGAAGCTTTAGTATTGCTGTCTGTAACTGCTGCAACAGGAAAAACAGAATGGGAAAAGAGCTAAGGGAAAACATCACTAGAGAAGTAGGTATAAAATGGCTGCAGATAAATGTATGTCAAAAATGAAGTGTTTAAGTGGCAGTCATGAGATGCTGGAAGATAGAGTCTCCCACTGGGAGTCACAGGGGCAAAAAGTTAATTAGTTTTAAGATGGAGATTAATCCTATTTTTGAACAGATTCTATGATATGGCCACCTGAAATAACAGGGGATTGGACTTCGTTGTGCAAGTTTCCTACACAAGCCAGGTTCCAGCAGTTCTGTTGTGAGTCTTGCAGAACCTGGTATTTTCCTGAAATCTCTAAGGGCTTGTAGCAGTGTGAAAATCTATTCTTTCCATAACCACCTACTTCTAACGATTACAGTGAACTTGAAAATGTGAACTTCAAGGGTGCAATACCTATGAAGAAAATAAGGCCACATTTACATATATTTTAATACTTGCAAGATTTATTGCACTAATATCTAGGAGCTGGAGACAGTGAATTACAGAATCTGAATGCTAATCCCTTATTGACTATCAAATACTGTCTATTACATCATCTTATTTCAATCCTATATATACTTCAGGCTGGGTATTCAGAGCTTGACCTTCATTAGCCCTCTCCTACTTTTTATGCGCACTCAGCTTATTCTTAATCTTAAAATCCCTGTCAAAAAGGAAGTGTATCCGTCTGCAAGTTGTTTACATCTTGATCTTGTTCCTGCAAAAAATTACAAGGGTCATGTCTAGTGTATGCCAGTGAAAAATCTGTCTATGAATAATCAATTATTTCAATAGGGTTGCTGACAGGAAAATTAGCACTTATGTATGTGTATGCATAATTATGACCCTGATTTGGGAGCTTGTGTGAGCTCCAGGTGATGTTCAGGCTTGGGGAAGAACCTTTCACAAAGGATAGAACCATTCCAAGGAGATGGCTGTGAATCAGATCAATGATCCTCTTTCTCCCAGCTGAAAACTGTAGTTGCATATGTGGTGAAATACTTTTCTACAGTCTGTAAGATATATTCTTGGCTTGCTAAATGGGAAAGGCTGTGCTCCGGTGCGTTTCAAGCCTTGTAAGTGATGTGCAATGGTACCATCTTGAAATACCTTTTAAAAATCCAATCAAAATAATTGATTTTTCATAGACAGAACTCAGTTTGTCATTAAGTTGCATTCCTCACAAACCCCTCAGAAATGTACCATGTCAATAAAATACACAGAATGATTACAAAACCACTGTCAGTTTTGGTTGTGATGTTTGTTTTGGCATCCTTACATTGAAATGTTTTATTTTCTTCCAAGACTGAAGTGCCAAGAAAGAATATTATTTTATTCTGTTGCTGCCCACTAAACCCCCCAAAATGCATGGGTAAAAATCCAGACTTTAGCAAGTACCCTTTTCTGACTATGACTCATCTACAAATAACAAAAAAAAAGATTAAAACATCGTTATAGGCAGATGTATGGTTGTAAAAATTCAACCTCATTGTAGAATTTAACAATAGTATTTATATTTTTAAAGATAAACAGATTCAAGGTAAAGTAGTAATTGCACTTTCAGTGGCTGCAGCAGGACATCTTTGGTTTGAATTTTTTGGTAGTTTTTTTTAAACTGCTTCAGCTTTAAAAGACAGAAATGCAGATGAGTAACAGAAATTTTTTTATATACTAAGAAATGGATATGTAGCAGATGAAAATCAGTGTAGCTCCACTGAAACCAAGGGGCTGTTCAAGCTCAAAAAATCAGACAGAACCAAAATTTAGCCTATTATTTTTATGGCTTTTTGAAATGGGCTTTCATAGACAGCTTAGTTTTCCCTCTCTCTTTTCAATAGCCTCCATCAAGTCACAGATGGTTGGCAGACATGCAGGATAATAAAAGTGTGTTTTTTATTAAATAACTATGGTTGTAATAATGGTATTCGCTGTGATTTTACCACTGCATGCTTAAGTCTTACAGCCTGAACCAGCCAGCAATGAACACTCTTGCACATCACTTGCTCAGAGCCTTCCTGATTTTGCTGGTTCTCAAAACAGACACATGAGATCTGTTGTGTAGACCCAGTTGCAAGATTAACGCCAAATATTAAAGCAGCTTACTAAGACAATTAACTACTGTTTTCTGGATCATGACCATCCACACTTGGTTGTTTCTTTAATATCAAAATCTGACTTCTTTCATTCATGAAAAATGCATATCTATAGAGTGTACTAGAAGTGTGATCAAAGTGTCTGTATCCTTTGTGCTGTGAATGGACTGGCACCAATTCAACATGGTAAGCATTTATATTACAAGTGGATTTTTATAAATTTAAATCAGAAAAATGACAGTTCAGTGCCATTACAGTACATTATTTTTAGATTTATCAGTTACTTGCATGCTCTTTGGTACAGGATAAGAATTTCAGGAGGTTTTTTATAATTGCTAAATTTGAATACTTGTTCTTTGTTCTCTTAAAAAAAGATAATTATTTAAGACAATGAAATGGATTTAATCTTAGCTTCAAAGACATGGAAATATGTGATGACCTATATAAACTCAAGCCAGAGATAATTTTCTGTCTGTTTTAAAATCAGCTGAAGTTAAATAGATTACAGGCTCAGGTTTAAATCCAGATGCAGTGGGACCAGTGAAATTGCAGGCGTGAGAATATGGCTGTCAACAGAAAAATCTCTGAGTAGAGACAGAAAAATAAATGTAAGGGATAGAAGTTTGAATTATTTTTCATCTTAAATGGTGGATCTGATTTTTTTTTAGTCAGAAATTGGTTTGGCACAGAGCAGAGGTTACCATTACATTTCTAAAAAAAATTAAACAACTGTGATGCTAGAGCCAAATTCTGAGCTCAGTGACATGGTTACTCCTTAAGAGTTTAGGTGTGTCCTACCTTGAGCTGTGACCCATGTGGTTACCCTGCATCCTCTCTTTCACCTGTTTAAGAGAGGGTGGCACTCAGCACATGGTTTAGCTTTCATTTCTTTCTGCCGCAACTGTTTTGGCTTTGTTCTGAAATGCTCGCTGTGAAAGCTGAAGAATAAAAGCAGAGTTTGAGTCTAGGGAGAGCACTAGGGTTTGTAAGATTTTAATCATCCATCTCACTAGCATGTGTTCCAGTGAAAGAATATACAAATGGAGCTTGCTGAATAATGCCTAGGATCAGCTGCCCTTTTCCAGCAGGAAATGACTTAACGCACAGAAGGATGAATTTTCAACATAAAGTTTACGGTCATGCTGACAATGTGATTGTCATTCTGCTTCATTCTATTGTCTCCTACCTTTTTTTAGTTGATAAAAACACAAGGAAGAGAAGGTGGAGCATTTACTGAAGAATTATAGCTAGCAAAAAAATAATTGAATCAAGTTACGAAAGGATTGCGTATCCCATGAGACAGTCCTCCTCCTGCCTGGTTGTATTAATTACTTCCTCCATAAGGAATGCCAAACAATGACTATAAAAACAAAATTAGTCCCTCTATTTTGATTGGGATATAGCAGTCCTGACAGGACGTTGTCATACCTATCTTTTATTTGTAAAAGCTGGCAGTCATTCCAGACATTGCCAGTATAGTACACAAACACATGCAGGAATTACTGTTAGATATTAACTGTGTGTATTGAATGCTTCATTGCATATGTTTAAGAGTCTCATGAGAAAAATCTCAGCGTATGCACAGAAATGACATGTGTTGCTACCACAGCTGCTACAGTATTTTCACACTTTAGGATGCTGTCTCATGGCAATCAGGAAATTATTATTTTGTATAAGAAATAAAGAAAACTTGAAATGGCGGGTTTTGTTAGTCCTCTGCACCTCGTAAGAAAACAAACCCCACACCCTAATCCCTGCAATCTACCTCCAAAAAAATCAGCCAGCTATGTATTCTCTGCCATCTGTCTCCCAGCATATCATTCATTCTCACTTGACAAAAACACTGCCTTTGGCTTTTCATAGGAGCGGAGCGTAAGATGTTGTGAAATCTGGGATCCAAACGACATGGAAACAGATTTGTCAATGCAATGCCAAGTTATCACATTTAACGTACATGCTTAGAATATGTTTTCACAAATAAACTTCAAGAAATACCCAAGCAAAAGGTGCTTTAACTGTGTCTCAGTTGCAACTAAATGCCCTAATACCACAAAGAAGGACCGACACAACAATGTTGCTAAGATTCTTTTACATCCCTCTAAATGCATTATAGTGTATATGCGTATTTAGGTTTTGGAAGAATGAGCATCATAAATGCATGTACCCAACAGTATTTTTATAGTACACTTACAAAAACCAAAACCAAAACAAACAAAAAAAATCCTGTGTTGTTTTAGAATTTGACAATAGGCTCATTTCAAAGCCCAAAACTCAGATCCAGTAGCAAGAATAGAAACTGAGCCAATAATCTGAGGAACAGAATCCTCTCCATAAAGCAATGACAAAATCTCACCACATTACTTCTTTTCAGTACAGTGGGATCATAGCTGTTAATCTGTACATGGCAGCTTCCCAGGTAGGAAGCTAAATGCATCTGTGCTTCCCCCCTCTCCCCCCCGCCCCCAAAGCATTGCTAAGGACTTGGCGCAGAGATCCCGGTATGTGTGTGCAGCAGCCTTTCTGTCACTTCTCTCCCTGGTTAGAACCTCCCCTGGTTGGAAGCTGATTTTCCTTCAGCCTCCAGAGCAACTGCAAAGCATTTGGGATTTCCCTTGTTGTAACAAGCTATGCATTTTCTGTGTGAATCTTGAAAAAGTTTGCCTAGTATTCTGCTGTGTGAAGCATCAATAAACCACATTCAGATCAATGGAGATCTGCCACTGCTCACACGATTAGTGAGCGCACTGTGGTGCAACTATTGGCGTGGACTAGAAAAGCCCATGAAACTTGCTATGTAAGAGTTAAAAAGGAATGGAAAACCATCACTGCCTCTGGGTAGACAGAAGACAAGTTACAAACAACATATTTTTACCCAGAAGAAAGCAGCAGATGTTCCTGGGACAGCACAGAGGGCGCCTGGAGTGTCTGTAGTGATAGTATTATAGGTTCTGCAGTTCTGACTTCATCTTAAGTGGTTTAGTGTACGGAGTTAAAATCTTGGCACAACTTCCATCAATGAGAAAGACATAAAGCTGCATTTTTAACAAGCTATCTTTAAACAAAAGGTTACAAAATTTTAGGGTTTTGTCTTACGAAATGCTTGGAATATGCTGCTTTTCCTCTCCAAACCCTCCTATCTATAACAACAAATGCCTCCATTACCAAAATGGAAATACTAATGCCCAGAAGGTTTATGGTTTTCAGCTTTTGTGTGAAAATATGTGCCTACAGTCAACTAATAGAGTGTTGGGACTATTTCTTATTTCTTTTCCTTTATTGCTTAAAGACACAAAGCTTGATCCACTACTGCATTGTTTCAATCCTCTGTATAGTCACTCCGCTGAAATCCAAAGGGTGATGTGTGGGTTTTGGTGAGAGTGAGTCAGCCCTGCGCACATGAAGTGGACATTACTTTGCCCTCCAGTGTCAGAACTGCTCTGAGCTCTGGCTGTATTTCAGTTCCCTGTGATGAATGAACACCAAGAGGCACAGTGCGACTCAGAACAAGTGAAACCAGCAAGGGAAGGAGGCAGCCACTGCCTGCTTCCCACCATACCACCCTCTTAAGAAAAGTACCACTGCTGGACTCCGCTATGCGAGCGGGCAGGAGCAGAAGGGCATGCTGAGCCTGGCAGGCTGCTGCTGACCCCAGAGCGCAGCTCTTCAGGGGTAGGTTTCCCTCCAGTTTCCCTCCAGACCCTCCATGCCATGTGGTCACTTAATCTTGTGAAGGGGCTCGGGATGCCTCCTGTTCTTGTGGGTATGAGGTGCCCCATCAGCCTCAGCCAGGCAGTCTGGAGTCGGAGAAGGGCAGGCAGCTACGCTGATACCTTGGTTGTGTGTGAACAAAGAGCAGTTCAGCAAGGAATGGGGAAGAAGAACAGTACAGGATATTCCACACATCCTACCAATATTGCCCAGTCCTACTTAGAATTTACAGGTTGGAAAGATGTAGTAAAATGCTTCAAGGTCTATTGCTTCAGTATTTTGAGAAAATGAGGTACCAGCCTAACTTTTTCAGAGAGATGGTTCTTACTGTAATGTAAAGGCTTGAAATTAGCCACCTATATATGCTGTGTAGACTATTAGAAAAGCAGAACAACAAATGATACCATGATATTACTTTATGACTATAAGTGAGAAAAAACACTAGAGATGGCAAAGTCTAAATGATAGGATGTTGTACATCTTTGTTTTGGAAGAAGTTTGGATCTTTAACAGGTGTTTATTCCAGGAACTCTGAGGAAATATAGGTACTAGACTTTTGCCAAGTAAATGTACGCACCTTTTGCTAACACACACAAACCAATCAAATCCTGTGGAGGATTTCTTAGCTGTTTCTAGCAAGTTTCTGTCTTCCATTGATTTGCTCTATAACTGTGAAGGCCTCTGGGTTTTGTAATAACTTTTAAAGTTAATGTATTTAATATTACAGAGAAATCACCTTCACTCATTCAACTGGCAGTTCTTACACTAAGACAGGAAAGAAAACATAAGGCTTTTCCATCACCAGTGTTAATGCATCTGGGAAGAGATCCAACAATATATTGTTGTTTTTCAGCCACTTCTGCTCATTCCAGGTGCTGATAAGAAGATGGAGTTTTTACACGAAGTCTCAGCCCCCCGTGTCTGTCAAGACTCCTCCTACAGGTGCAAACTCCTTTTCATGGCATATTCTGCAAAAATTTGAAGGAACTTTAAGACATTGCCATCAGCAGTAGAGATGGGGGACGCGGGAGGCTCAGATAGAGCTACAGAGATGAGGTCTGATGGTGCTGTGTTGCAGCATCTGACTTCCTGTAGCATTATGCTAATGTTCTTTGTCTTCATCTATCCAGTATAACATTATTACTGTGATGCTGTGTGATTAGACCAACAGAAACATTAATTAAAGAATAAGTAACCAACAGATCATTTTACCCATTACAGTGGTACTAGATTTAGTAGGTATAAGCATCCTATTACCGCTGCTGCTGCTGCTTCTTCCCAGTATTTTTCCTGAAAATATCACAAAAAAAAATTATGTTGCACTGTGACAGTTTTTGTTTGGTAAATTCACATTCATAGCAGCTACCTACTGACTTAGTAACCAATTCTGTGAAATCATGTAAAATCATTTAACTATCAGCAAAACTCAACCAATTGCTTTTTAGTTTTGATATTTCTATTCCGCTAGTTTGTAAACATACAGTAGAATTGCTTTTGTGATTATAGCAGAGGAACCAGTCATGATTTATCAAGGAGAAGCTTATTATTAGTCTTGTCAAGGTGACAACTTCATTAATTATCCAGTGGTTTTGTTGATCATTTCATTTCTTCATATGAATAATTTAAGCCTTTGATACATACAGCAATTTTCATGAAAGGCCTTCATATTGGTCAGCTTGTCAGTTGCACATAGAAGACTTAAATCCCGAATTAAGTATCTAGTGTCCTTTGCAATCTCAGTGAAGTTAATTGAAATACTTGCTTTTACAATTTTTAATCCTGCTCTAACAGTCTAAAAGAAAAAAAAAAAAAATCTTATCATCATAATCAAAATTTTAATTAATTTTATATTTTATTTCATTACTACTAAATTTTTGTGACACAAATAATGTTTCCATATGCTATTTCCCATCTATTCCTTGTGGCAAAGCAAGCTGAAGAATTAAGAGCCAGTCACTGAGACACGTAGTAGATGAGATAATAAAGTGTCAACTGTTGGAAAGTAGAACTATAGTCCCTATCCTTAAAAAAGAAACAGAAACAAATCCAAAATGATTTTATTACTGTGTCTATGATATGGGATTGCTGAGGACTAATCCTCAAACATGAGCTACAGTTTTGAGTTACTGCCTTTGAACAGCATTAATACTTATCTTGCTATTATTTTGGTGTTGGGTGCTGATACATTCCTCACTACTACATCATCTGAAGATGGAAACACCAGTACATTTGAATACATCTCTGTCTTTCCAGTACTTGTCTTTGAAGCATAGTCTCTCTTTTTTGTGTGTGTGTGTGAGGGATAATTCACCTTAGTCCATCTCACAGACACAGAACTGAGTAAAACCAACAATTTTTGTCTTGCTGATGACAGATTGTTTTCAAGAGCTGATAAATAGAAAAAAAATTTTCCAAATATGCCTCTTAGCCACATTAAGCACAATAAATATTAGCCTAGGAAGTAATGAAATGCACCCAGACTGTTCTTTCAGAATACAAATGGATATTCACATGCTAAGCATACAAACTGAATGTTTTCCACAAACCCACTTCCTTAACCAGTTATAGATCTGATACAGTACCTGGAATAGTTTGTCTCTGATTGATCAGCTGCTTCACGTTAAAGTCCTACATTATCTCTCTGTGTAGGAACAGGCAGCCTAGATTTACAGTGAGTATCTTTTAACTAGCAAGGGAAAGATTTTCATACATTATACATAAGAAGCAAGAGATTACAATGCAAAAATCACACAGTTTTCTTTTAAGAATGAAAATTTACATTTCTATGGAAATAAGTCTATAATGTGATAATGGGATTAAGTTATCTTGAAATGCAACATCCAGAAACAGTGGTTAAAAAAATTTGTCATATGTTACAATCAGCTATGGTATCACAGGTGGAGAAAGGCATGCTTAACACTTTATTGGAATAAGCTTTGAGACTCTGGACTTGGTTACCTTCCAATGCATGGACACATTGATTTCTCTTATGCTGTATAACCAGATTCTCTCTCAGAAAATTGTCTTTTGAAAGAGATCAGTACCTTAAGGGATACCCCACAGACACACGCATACTTAGGATGTTTGAAGTCAGTAGATAATTTCTGAGATTGTTTTGGATGATTAGTGGAGCACCATTCAAATATACCAGAGGGGCTTTGATATTTTATTTCTAGTTGCCATTTTGGCCAATGTGCTTTTAATACCAGTCTTCGCCAGACACAAATGACCTTTAGATCTGTCTGTATTTAGTGTAATGCAAAATTACCTCAGATTATTCAAATCTAAGGTATGTGTAGGGCCACAATCATATCCCCTATAGAGAGAGGGAAGGCAAACCTTCCTTACCTACATCCAGCAAGACTGATCAACATGTACTCGGAGAAGATCAGCAAGTGCAATAGCCAAACCCAGCAAAGTATACATTCCTGATTAGGAGCACCAGATAATCTTCATGTAACATTTCTTAAAGCAGCACTTTTCTTCACAGATCATCCATACTATTAGGATATGTTGTGTAATACTCAAAGGAGAGTTAGCCTTCACTTAATGGAACTGTGGGCACACCCCATTGGTTAACATCACCTGTGATTTTTGTAGGAATCATTTTTAGGCCTTTGTGCCTTGGGTCTTTATGTATGTCAGTGGCATCAGAACTTGTGACAGGCTCAACTCATCTCCAGAAGTAAGCAAGTACAAAGCTCTAGTAGCTCAGTGTGCTCAATTCAGTAAATATTTTTGGTATTGAGAATATTGATTGGCTGGTGAAGCCTACGTGGTCAGATCAATTTCTTCTCTGGGAAAGAGACTTCAGAATTTTAATTTGCCTTTTCAGTTCCTGAAAGATCTGACAGTGTGTTTAATGTTTTGCCCTTTATATTTTTGTTCTTTTTTCTTACAAAATCTACGCTGTCAGGGTCACTTACCGATTTATTCTCTCTGAAATGTGACTTATGTGACTAGTACTGGAGGTGCATGGAAAAACATGCTCATTGGCCTTCTCTTTTCCTTTCAGGTGATAAATAGTTCAAAAAGCTTTCACTCCTAGCCTAACAAAAAAGTCTGGTGTCTTTAGTAATGCCATTCACTATTCAGCCAAGCAGTCTGATGACAATCATTATCCTTCCTCTTGCTTCATCAACCACTAACACTTGGATTGCAGGAAAGCCACTGCTGTCCCTCAAAGAATGCAGTGCAGCTGTTCCATTGTTCTAGGGTGGGAATTCATCATTAGTTATCCAGGTGCTAATTAATTTAATTTTTAATGTCATAGTACATATGCAGAAGAGTGTTAGGTTGGTTGTTGATAATTACTCTGAGCAAGATAAAGTGCAAAAGGAAATGGCTTCTACCACTGTGAAATACGTTATTGAAGCATATTAAGTTACACACATGATATAATATACCTCTAGGGATGTTACGAATGTGATGTGTTACTTCATACAATATGCTCCCAAATATTAGATTCAAAATAATAATTTCCAAAGCTACAGAAATACAGCAAACCCATACTTAAGTTTTTTTAGACTTCAATGAACTTTAACTTTTCCCTAATGCGCTTATATCGTTCATGAGAGTGGATAAGAAGAACTATACACATCTTGGCGTACCATGCACTTAGGGTGATTTGTTTACAAGTAAAAGTAGCTTTCCTACATCCTTTATTTTAATTGAAAAGAGATTAAAACTTTTCAATTATGGACATCAGATACAGTTTCAATGGGAAAGTCTCATACCACCTTTGCCTCCAGATAATTGTTTTTCTAGCTGAACTATAGAGATGCAGCCAGATACTAGAAATGATGCAGTTTAGCTGATCAAGATTAGGTAATGAATAAACAAAGAAATAATCAAAGCAAACTGTTTACAAACAGAAGAAAAACAGTGATTACAAAAAGTCAAAAGTATACTTAGTGAAGTAAATGTTTCACTGCAATAAACTTCCATGACTTTTTTATTCTGTTATTTAAAACATTCTAAGCTGTAAAAGAGAATTCAAGAGAAAACTGAAACAATGTACTACCCAATTAAAAATAGGTTAAAAGGCTAAACCAAAAACCTTAGGCCTAAAAATTCTGAAAATATAATTTTTTAAATATTCAGGAAATAAAATTATATAAATCTGTAGTGTCTTGGTATTTCCATATATAAATGTTTTAATTAAAACCACAAAATCCTGGCAACCTAAGTATATGTAGGAAAATGTTTTCCTCTTCTATTTGTAATTAACTAAAAAAGGAAAAAATATTTTATCAAATTCTTTCATTTGACCTTTTATATACTATAACACAAGCTAGAGAAGAGTTACTCCAGATCGTGGAATTGCACACCTCCTTTGTAGTTCCCAGCACAGGAGGTATGGATACAATGGGATGAAGCAGTGATTCTGACTGGAAGAGCCATCACGGCAGCATCTCTGTGTGCAGTTCAACCAAATAGGCCTGCAGTAAACTGCAGCCACTCAGCCAAGTTAACATACTTATTAAGGCAGCAGTAACCCCTGCTGCAGTAGTTCAAAATCCTCACAGTACTAAGGTGGCACTCCAGTTGGACTACTTTTATGCTAATGTGATATACTATCCTACAAAAGGAACTTAATAATTCAAAATGCAGATGTCTTTATGGATAATTCAGGTTGGGGGAAAAATACTTAGGCTGTACATTGGTGAGTGAGAAGAGTTTTGCTTTCAACAACAAAAATCTCTTTCCAGAGTTTCCAGTTTTCACAAGACTAATGCTAGTAAACATCAAATTTGGAATTTGTCACTGGAATAATGAATGCTATATTTTTCTCTTCTGGTATTTAGAACTTGGCTTGTTTAGATGTATATATGCACATATATATATATATTTATATTTGTAGCATTAATTGATTCTTCAGAAAACCCCGTAAGAGGAGAGATTTGTTCATCAATTTGTTTTTACACGGACCAACAAAAATTCCTCCAACTCCCATAAAAAAAACCTTAACACCAAATAACAATCTGCACTCCCTGGCAACTTAAGCAAAGATGCTACGTAATGAAAACATAATTACATAATTTCATAATTTCATGAGGGGAGAATGAACTCCCTAGACCAAATGTTAGATAACAAGTACATTTGTAATAAAAAAAAAAACCCAAAACCAAACCCAAACAAAAAGACAACAAAACCACTGTGACAAACAGCCATTAAAGTGATAATGCTTGTCCTGGTTTCAGCTGGGATAGAGTCTTCCTAGTAGCTGGTACAGTGCTGTGTTTTGAGTTCAGTAGGAGAAGAATGTTGATAACACTCTGATGTTTTTG
>JANZLQ010000031.1:21612958-21709116 GCA_026212715.1 Elanus axillaris | reverse complement strand
CCCCCCGTGGCAGGGAATAAGCCATTCCCTAACCTTGACCTGTTCCCTTGTGTCACTAGAATACACACAAGAAGAGTCGAAACATCCCTTGTCCTCAATGAATGCTACCAAAGTTCTCCAAAGAACAACTGTGGGGAACCAAGACATGATATTTATAATAGAAACAGAAATCTGGGGAAACTGAGGACCTGCTCATAGCTGGAGTGGACTGCCAGGCCAGATGTACCTGAATCTGCACCAGTGCAAAACATCCCAAAGTATGACTTTTTTTTTTTCTCCTCTAATTTTTTCTCTTTCGCTAATGAATTCACATCATGGTGGTTGGAGCTATTTCATGGCACAATTTTTTTCTTTGATGGTTGAGTTGTCCCCCCCATACTCAAAGCAGGGATGACCATCACAGTTAGTTTCCATGCAGTCTGATGCCAGGTCTTGCTGTGTCCTAGCCGAAAGCCCTGCCACCAGCTCCCTTGGGCATGACATAATCAAAGGAGTGACATGAATGTTTTCCTATTGAGAGTAATCAATTCTCTGCTGTCCACAGGCTCCTCTGCTTATGACCACTTTGCAGGCAGAAGATTATGTGCCTCTGGGAAATGAGGGAGAGGAGGAGCTAGCAAGGTCTGAAGTGGTGTGATAAGTGCTGGCAGGATGGGACTGACTCTATGGTGCTCTGGGAATAGATGCATTAGGAAACCTTCATTTCAGTCCCCCAGCAAATGCTAGTTCCAAAGAAAAGGGTTTATGACCAGATTAGTTTGGGGATGTGAGCAGGCAAACACTGAGTGCAGCAGGTCCTGGACACTCAGTGAGCTGGAGGTGATGCCAATGACAGGGAGCCAGAGCCAGGCTCACTGGTAATTGCAGCAAGAAGGTGCCTGGTATCCATGGCTCTGCAGAAGAAATGAGAGCAGTGTAATTGGCAGGAGGGACCAGGTGTGAAAACCCCAAAGGCATGATCCTAAAACAGCAACAGCCACTTAAAAATCAAATCCCAACCACCCTCAAAAGTGTTTCTTCCCTTGCAGCTCTGCTCAGGGCTTCCTTGGGAGAGAACAGTCCTGCCATTCTCTCCTTCCATGGACGTCTAATTGGGACTTTTTGGAACAGCCAGACCATGAAGGAGCAATTTACTGCTCACTCTGCCTAGGAAATGAGAACCATGCCCCTGCAAGTTGGGTCTGGTCTATGCCAGCCCATAGCTCTAGGAACAGGGGCAGAAAAGGAAGGAGCTATTGCAAAGCACATAAAAATGGTCATCTGGAGATGGCAGTCACTGTGGGGCTGCATGTGTTTTTTGAGAAAACTGAAGAGGCAGGGTGAGTATGTGTGTGTGTGTGTGTGTCGTTATTTCCAGGCTGTTGGAGTTGTTAAGCTGAATGTTGTGTGTGAGAGGTATGGCACTGTCTTGAAGCAGGCGGGAGGTACTTAAAAGGTCATTATAGGGAGCAACATCCCATGCATAAGGGCAGGAACCTGGCTCCAAAGAGAGGGCTGTCCAGTGGCAGCATTGCTTAGAGGCAATGACCAAGACAGCCTTCTCAGACATGACTGCCTTGTGCTGCAACGTGAGACCCATCCCTGGGGGACTACGGCTGCAAACGTATGCAAGCTGAGGACCACAGTCTCCATGGAAGGAAGACAGGCAGGTGGAGGTGTCTGATAGTTGTAGAGACCTCTTCTTGTGTGATCTCGCTGGGTATTGGATCTGTGTAGCAGAGGTTGAGAGGCTGCTCAAGGTCACAGGCAGAAGCTTGGGCTGGCTTTTGGACTGTCTCATTACAAAACTACTATGACCTGTGTCTTCCCTGGTTGGTGGGAGGGTCAAAGCTGCTAACACCTCTCAGTCCTTTCCTTGAAGCAAGTTTTGTCCATACAGCAAAGGTATAAACTTGGGCTTTGAGAAATATCCTCTCCTCATCCCGTAAGTGGTGTGCAGCATCAGTTAATCATCTTCAAACCCTGCCATTTCCTACCTCTACTTTGCAGTGCCCAAAAGGATTTTGAAAGCCTGTGGAAATAGCTCCATATTGGCATGGTTCTGCCCTTAGAAATGCACAATACATGTTTTAGGAACAGTGGGTTTGGAAGTGTGGATGGCCCTTGACTTCAGTCCCCTGGGGGGACGTCTGTCTCCTCTGGGGTCCATTGGCTGGGACTGGACCACAACAAAGAACTGAACACAGCATCTTGCCTCCTCTAGGCAATAGCAGTTGTGTCCTACGGAGCTAGTAGTATGAGAGGTGCCAGTGGAGGCCAGCTGGAGTTAATGCATTGCTGGTGATACGGGCTTCTAGCACTCTGTGGCTTTTGCTTATTAAATTCTGCTCCCCCCACCCCAAAGGAAACTTAGGAAACTGTTTAAATTTTTGTAAGTGAAGTCAAGCATTCAAATGCTAGGAAATGCCAGATTTATAGTTGCCACTGTAATCTCGCACATGTGCTTTGATACAGCCTTCAGTAACCTGACTCCCTGCATTTCTCAAAAAGACTGCATAGGGAGCTGAATTATGGCTGCCCGTATAAGCTTGGATCAGGCATTTCCAGCTTCTGAGTACCTAACTCTCCCACCTACGCAGTTCTTTGACACCGCGTGATATAAGCATGCAGGAAAGGCAGGTGGCACAGTGTTTTGTGTTTTGTGTGCAGGGTAGCTCAGGGTGTTGCAAGGTGAGAGCATGCAGGTCAACCTGGTGTTGTATGACTTTGAGGTTGCTGCACCTGAGAACTGACCATGATCATCTCCACTCCCAGAGCACTTAAATTTTGTAGGTTTCCTGCTGCAGTGGTTTTACTTTTGGAGGCAGCTTTGAAAAGTGGTGGCACTGACCTTCGCTGAAACCAAAGGCATGATTCCACTGACCTCTGAGCATCACCTGTAATATCCTCTCCAGAAATCCCCAGAGGTGCATTCCCCACTGAGCCCACGTGTGTTTATTGCAGTATGATAAAAAGCAAAATATTTTTTTCTGAGAGGATGGAGTTAATATCTTGTTCTTTCATGAGTCTACTTAGGAATTCATATTAAGGACATTACCTAACTACAGAGTCCAGAACCAGCACATTGTGAGCAAGTTGTTGTTGAGGTGAGCAAGTTTTGGTTGAAATAAGCAAGTCATGAGAGTGCAGCCTGGATGAGAAGGCATGGAGGACTGGGAAATCAAGTTACTAGCTGGGAAATTCCACCTGAGTTTTGGTTTCTGGTTTCAGGATAACAGTGAGACCTGCCATGTCTCCCTGTTCACAGTGTGTGGCACGTGATGCAAGCAAGGGTTAAGGTCATTAGCAGTTTCTAGAGGTCTGTCTTATTGCAGACTGGGACTCTGAGGTTCAGTGGTGTCCATCTACGTGGTCTCAATTTACAGGTTTATGCTGAAAGTATGTGTGGATTAGGCAGGAAACAGAGCCACAGAGGTCCAGATCCACACATGGACTGAGGTGATGGATTGCACTGGAGTGGCTCCTCAGAGACAAAGTCAAGGGCATGCATACCATCATCATAAACACATCCTAAGTCTCCTGTGGCACTCCTCTTGCTTCTCAGCTGATGGTCTTCATGGTCAGATAGTGTTTCCTTTTATCTCTCTCCTATTTCTCTGTGGAAAAAAATCCTCTTCTGTATCTTAATTTTTTGTTGCTTTTTTGTCAGAATGGGTCTTTGATTGCAAGCCTTCACATATCTCAGTCAAGTTGGTCCTTTCTTGTTCACACACTGCTGGAGATAACAAAGCCTCAACAAAATGTACTTTGCTAACAATTTTTTACCCTGTGGACAGGACACATCCAGATGTTTCTCCTGTAGATGTGCAGAATGTGTCATTGCAGCCGGTGTAAGGAATATTTTTGGTATAACTTTACCCTGTTGCCTTTCTAATGCTCACCACACATGGAGGTACTCTGCAAAGCAAACCAGAAAAAGAACAGGAAGCTTTTTTTCTCTTGGAGGCTTCAGTCTCCTCCTTCCTTCTGCAAAAACTTTTTATTTTGTCTGTCCACAGAGGACTTTGACTAGAAAATAAGAGAAATTATGTCACAAGACAAAACTGGCAGGGGAAGTGCCCGCTTTAATTTCCCTATGATACGTATCTCATGTTCAAGGACCACAAACATCTTTATTGCAGGTGTTGCCCCAGTGCAGAATTAAAAGATGGTAGGACGGGACTTAGCTCACAAGAATACCCATACCAAGCTCCACCACTGCCCCACAAGCAGCTTCATGCCTGCTGTGCCCTGCTGCAGTGGCTTTGAAACAGTACCCATCCCTTGGTTTGGAAAAAGCAAACTCTGAACCACCTAATGAAGTTGCTTAATAAGAAAGACATTGGACAGTACCTTGGATGGGGTGCCAAGATGGTGTGGGGTCTCTCTGAGCTTGCAATCTTGGCTGAGTCTCCAGATTGCAAGCTGAGGTCCCTAAACACAGCCTATGGGAGAGGTGTCCTCCTGAAGAGATGGTACAGAAAATGTTCTTTGCAGGGTAGGTTTGAATCACCCCTGTGGCTGCTGGAATAGAGCAATGAGTCTGCTTGTCTGACAGACTTGTGTAACAGAAGAGGTCCAGCCAATGCTGGTGTTGCTCTTACCTGTGCTTTGCTCCCAAGCACCGGGTAGATGTGTTTTGCAAATGAAAGGTTCCTGTGTGTTTTCCTCTTCTACACTGAGACTCCAGTGTCCTTCACATCTCAGAGAAGCTATGATTAAAGCCAATGGAGAGGACTTATACTCTGTTCCCCACCTCTTCCACCAATAATCCAAACTTGAACTGAACAACCTTCATAGCTGCATGTATGCGTTATAATAACTTACAGTAGAAGATAGAATTCTGATGAGCTGAGCCGATTCATATCCTTTGAAAGGAGAAATGACACATCTATTTCTTGAGACATGGAATGTATCTCAGTAGCTCAAGGAACTGGACATAAAAGTGAATCAGATGAATGAATCATGAATTACTCACAGAGCATTCAAAATACAGTTCAGTTTCCTTTAGAAATAGGTCATTTGAAGGAAGTTGTCAGAAGATCAGCAGAAACTAATATGACCTTGTGTTGTCTTAGATCTGAAGGCTGAATAATTGTGTTGTTGACCTAATCATACAAAAATGTTAACATTAATGACTAATAGAAATTCCCTACTTAAAGAAAACATCTGCATGTTCCAAAATTCAAATGTTTGGAGATTCCCAGTTAGAACCACCTCTGAAAAACAATTTCCCTGAATTCAAAACTGTCTTGGTGTTTAACAATGATTTACATTACAGCTGGTGTTTAGTTAACCATGATTCCTTTGAAGCTATCTGGTGGGATCCAATTCAGGCCACATTGGAGGATTTCTGTCTATCTCAGCCTGCTATTTAAAAATGGTCCTTTTGGCTAATTCTTTCATATAACACCAGCAGTGAGAGTCCACTCTCAACTGAAGATGCAATAAAAGGGAGAGGGTATAGGAACACAGATGGAAAACAGATTTTCCTTGGAAGAAGAGCAAGAGTTGACTCGCTCTCAATCTATAAATACCTCTTTAGGGAGACAATTTTGGATATGAGAGAGTTTTATCCAGAAGGTGAAGACATAGGAATGTATCACTTCAGGAGAAGACTGATCTACAGCAGGGAAGTTAATTCCCATTCTCACAATTCACATGCTGCTCCTGGACTGCACTAAAATTGTTTCATTTGGATGTGGGAAGCCATACACCTTGTTCTTTTTCAGATTCATCTTAGTACAGTAGATGAGCTATCCATGGGGAGAGAAAAGAGAAGGGAGAGTATTACTCAAATGAAAGATGAACTTCTTGACTACAGATTTGAAAGCAGTTACAGGGAGAAGCCATCACCAAGAAAATGCAAAGTTTAAAATGTATCTGATGTGGCTCCTTGCCAGCCAGATGGGCAGAAGCCACAGGAACCATCAGTGGAGCTCTGTTGTGTTTTAGGGATTGGTCTCCTGCATTCCATTTATGCTTAATTAGTATAGTGGTCTTTGTTGAGCTGTAGCTTTGGTAGAGCTGCTTTGCATCTGTTCAGGAGCTTTTGGCACATGCATAAGGCAATTTAAGATTGCTTACCCTGTTGGTACATAAAGAAGATTCCCTGCATGCTGGTCCTTACACTCTTCTGTCTTTTCTCTTGAGGAGTCTGTTAAATCACGATGGAAAACATCCACTGGAATATTTTCATTTCATGTATCATTAGGTATTTTTTCGTTGAGTTGCAGTTCCGTTTGCCTGTAATTTACTAACATCATTCAGAAACCACATATGATGAATCAATGCACTCTGCTTGCACTGGTGTTGTCATATATCTGATGCCTTCCTGGGTTGTATGCTGCAGTCAGATGTAAACTATTGTGCCTGACCCAGGGAAGTCCTCTGGTTTGTGTGATGCATGAGGTTAGGGTAGGTTGCCACAGTGGTCTGTTTGGTTATGAGCTATGAAACAAAGAAATCTTCTAAATGAAAGGCTGACAGTGGGAATTTTTGGCCAAAAAGGGAGATAGCAGAACTTCTTGCCCACTGTGTCTTTGAGATCTTGGTGACAGAGCAGGACGTGGAGGGCAAGAGATAAAAGCATGGAAATGGAGAGTAACCACTCCATCAGAATACTCTGGCTGAGCCTGGAAGCATGTCTTGAGCCTGTCTGAAGTTAGAACAAAAGAGATCTGGTGGAGTAAGCACATATATTTACCCAAAGCGTGTGAGTCAGACATGGGCAGGACTGGTGCCATGGGCAAGCATGGCCAGGAGGAGCAGGGAAAGAAAGGCTTGGTGCATGGAGCCAGAGCACTCCTTCCTAACACCAAAATACTTCACCCTGGTTCATGGTCACTCTGACATGGCCAAACCCCTGCACACCAAGTTATTTGGGAGTGCGTTTTGGACTGCTCCAAGTATTTTCACAACTGAAGTGGTAAGAAGACACACAGTAACTAAAGCAGAACTGCTGCTGTAGCCTGTCCATTACATTGCAGATGGGATTCAGCAAATTCAAAAGGCTTCTTGGTCATGCAAACTGCAGCTCATCTCCAAGCAAAGAGGCTAGGTCAATCACACATGCTCTGGTGCTAATTATTTACTTCATTCCCATGTTGTGGCAAAGAAGGACAGGCTAAAGCAAACAAGGGCTCCAGGACATTGGAAACCATTGGATACCCTGGAACAAATTGAAATCAGGAAATACAAGGACAACCTGTGGATCAAAGGGTATGAATCCAGGTTCCCAAATAAAGGGGTGATTATGTGAGCAGTTAAGGAGGGATTAGAATCGTAGGTGATAATAGTAAGCAGCTGGAAAGGGAGACCATAAAGAGCCAGAAATAAAATAAAAGGCAGGTGGAAAAAAAAAAAACAGATGAGAGGCATGTGATGGGAATCCTACCCCAATTAAAAATATGAAACAAAGTGCTCTGATGCCCCTCATGTTCATATAAAAGTATGAAATGAGGCACCCTGTGAGGTGCTCTGACTCCAGGTGATACCCTGGCTTCTTCCACATCTTCTTGGGTTCTGATTTGGGCAGGAGACTATATTCCCTGGCAAAGGGATCCTCTTAAGAGGTGCCTTCGTGATAAGTGCAGTCTTTGAAGTGTTACTGAAATGCCACTCCTGTTTCATAGGACTGTGGTCAGGTGGACAACCATTCTAGATGCCTCCAGCTTTTCCTCCATATATGTTGTTTCTTTCTTAGCCAGAATGTGACTGTGTTGAGCTGGAAGGAAAAAGCCTCAAAGATTTTGTGAAAAGCACTGAACATCTTGTGCCAGGAGTAATTTTTCACCTTTGCTGCAGCCTTGTAGCTGGGATTCAACCAGGAGACTTTCGAGCTCATACCGAGAGTCATGGTTGCTTGCCCATCACTGTCCTTCAGTGTGTTTTAAGTCTACAGGACCTGGGTCTAAGTTCTATGGCTGACCTGCCTGTAGGTCCGTTGCAAAGGGTGACTCTTACAGGAAAATTGAGCTGGTCTGGCCTTTCAGGAAAGTTTTTCATTCTTATGTGGTTAGTCCACACTTAAGGTTCAGCAAAATGGCTTTCACATGCACACTGGACCCATCTTTGCACTGAAAAACTAGAGCTCCGCTATTTCCAATTCTGCTTCTTCATAACTTTTGCATGGGGTCCCTGTATTTCCTTTTCACTGCTCAGGAAACGCTTTGAAGCTAAAGACAATGGCACGTGGCAAAAAGGAAGGAGTAAAGCCAGGTTAACTTAAATTTGCTTTTACTCCTCACTTTAGAATAAGAAGCTATCCCAAGCTCTTTGTATTGATGCATGACCTGATCTCTTTGCTATAGCTCTCCTCTTTTTATTCCTCTTGCAAGAACCATCAGATTCATGTATGAAAAAACAAGTTATGTGTTTAGGACATGAAGAAGGCAAGGATGTGTCCTGAGACTTCCAGACTTAGTTTGGGGGTTTTCAGAGCTGTGACACCTATCAGGAGCCTGGTGAAGAAGAGAAGGCAAGCTCATAGTAAGAGTTGCACCACTTTTTCACCACATGTGCACAGGCCATCTTCCCATAAAGGCAGAATGAAGGCTAGGATCAACTACCCATCAGATAGGATTTGGGCAAGTGGGGCCGGAGTTTGGAGGATTCTGTGAACATTTTGTCTAGCACAACTGCTTCTCTTTGTTGCCAATGAAAATCCCTTGCTTTTTACAGCTTCCTGACTTGTCTCATCACCTCCACAACTTCTGCTGGAAAAGTTACTAAACAGACCATGGAAGAACCAAATGCCAGTATTCTGGAGGCTTTTCTTGCTGTCCTCTCATGTGCAGGCCAGTGCATTGTTTTTTTAACATTTTCCTGGTCATATCTTCCCTTGCTTTTTCTAGCCAGTGGCTACTTGCCAAAATGACCTTTATAATAGCTAAATAATGGAACTGTTGCAGTTGGAGCTGCCTCAAAATCTCAGTGAAATTTAAAGGGGGAATCTTAAGACAACTGGGGAATAATAATATATCTTCTGAGCCCAGAGGAAAATCTGTGGAATCCTGAAGTTATTTCTCCTTCTCCACCCTGTAACCAATTCCTAAAATGTTCTCCTAAACTAAACTGAAACCCCACATTTGTAACCAACCTTCTGGTCACTGTGAATGCCCATGATAGAGTAGGAAACTATGTAGTAAATATCAAGTTTATGGTTTGAAAGAGACTAATGTAAACAGTGTGAGAGAGCTTGAAGTTGAAGAAAGTCTCTCCCTGGATCAGGTCTTCTGCTGGGAGCCTGATGAGTTGGGGAGGGAGGGGGCAATTGTCCCATTTCTTTACATGAACAAATAAATGTGAGTTCCAAGTAGGGGGAATGGTCCAGTGATGCTGGTTTGGGATTTGGGAGAACACAGCTTACTTTGCAGCTATTCCAGAACTTCCCAGTGTGAATTTAGGCTAGCATCCAAGATGTGACAATTCAGCTAAAGATACTGTTCATGCAAGAAACTTGCATCCAGTGGAGCAGGGTCACCCACAGCTCATGAGAGGAGTCTGTTCTTATGGTACCCTTCAACTCTTTTAAAAGAAAAGAAAAAAAAAAAAAAGAAAATAAAAATGCAGCAGGGACACTAAATTTCCAGGCTTCCAGTCTCTTGTGACTTTTAAAATTGTTCTTACTGCTTCGCTTCCCCTTAAAATGTTTCAGGCAGCCCTAGAAAGTGGTGGCTGAAAGGGTCCAGGGAGAGAGAGGCTGGGAGTGATTCACTGCTGCACTTTTTCAATTTGGATATAAAAAAGGTGACTGATTTTTTAGAGGGTACATATGCCTATTTCCAGCTCTATGCAGGAAGCCAGGACCAGGGGTCCAAGCTAGCTTTCCTTTAGCTCTTGCACCATGACTAATGTAGATACAACTAACCGTACCTGCTGTCAGTTGCATCTGTCCAGCTGTTCTGCTGAAATCAGTGCTATTCCTTTTGTTTTTAGTTTAGACTAACACTTAAGTCCAACAGGAGTATTTGGCTTGCCCCTGCTGATGCATGGGCAGGTTTTGTACATTCTTTTTCCTACTGATAATATCAAGAAGTAATTGTCTTCTGTACCTACAAGGGGTTTTGTTAACTTATTCCTAAATGTGGGGTTTGCTTTTGCTATCCCACTGGAGCTGCAACAAAAAGCACAGAGGGTAGGAGGGAGGTAAATCTCTTTTGGTTTCATCTGAGAATTTCCTCAGGTCTGTGTAAAGTAGGGCTGAACTCCTGGTCTTGATTTATTGCTCATTAATATCAGTGCTAGTATCTCTGTTGGGTTTAACTTGCGCTGCCCAGACCTGGCTTCCCTCAGTGATGGATGAATGGGCTGCAGTGATGTAATGTGTTGTCCTGCAGCAGCTGCCTCCTCCACCAGCTCCCTAGCTGCATTCAAGGGTTTGTAACCAAAAAAAGGAAGGAAAATATTACAGCCACTTGTCTTGTGCTGCAGAAGGACCCTTCCTTGCTTCCATGCAGTTCTTCAGTCTGGCCAGTGATCACAATATTCCGCAAGAATGCACTGGTCAGTCTCATCAGAGAAATACAAGGGAAGAGTTACAGTGGACAGTGACCTCATGCAAGGAGAAGGAAACTGATGCTGGAAGGGTGGTTCAGAGCAAAGCAGGACTGTGAGAAATGAAAGTAGGGGCTAAGGGTCAGGCTTGAATAGCCATGAAACTTATCCCAAATTTTTCTCATGC
Organism: Elanus axillaris; assembly: GCA_026212715.1. Classification (NCBI taxonomy): domain Eukaryota; kingdom Metazoa; phylum Chordata; class Aves; order Accipitriformes; family Accipitridae; genus Elanus; species Elanus axillaris. Next base: position 21,698,453 of record JANZLQ010000031.1, on the reverse strand, counting down.
TTTATCCATATGTTTCCAGTTTGACTCCCTGATGTTTCTGATGCAATTCTCACCTTGCAGTCCCAGCTCTGCCAGTCCCTTCGAATGGTAACAGCAAGCGAAGCAACTCTCCTCATAGGCTTAAGCATTTTAAAGTGAATAAAAACAGGTACATCCCTTTTTTTGTGGTTGAAAGGAGGAGTATGGGAGGAAGGTGCTTAGTACAGGCTCTGAGCTGTGAGACCTTGGGAACAGGCAGCTTCATATCTATGGTACATACTGAAGCCATTTTCCCCAGGTGATGAGGTAGATAGCACCTGACAGACTGGGGCTTGCCATCTTTGTTTTATTTTATACTCAGTTTTTAAAAGCGTTAAAAAAAGCACTCAGGTAGGACACCTGGTTTCTCTGCTGGGAAACTCTTAGATGCAAACAGCTGGAGAAGCTGTCAGAGTGAGTCTTACTTGGGGATGAAGTTTGACTGTGGCTGAGGTACACAGAGCAAATGGCATTTAGGCATCTGCTGGCCTAACCACTTCACTTCCCTGTCTCCTCTCCACATCCCCCCAACCTGCAGTCAGTCTGGGAGACATATGAAGCATATTGCTGTGAGGTTTTAAAATACTTGGCAGTGAGGGAAGCGTTGGGTGAAAGATAAAGCCAGAGGTACCTTTTCATGTGGCAGGAGCCAAAGATTATTGCAGGTTTGGAGTTTTTGGGCAAGGATTTTGCAAGAAAATCTCTTTTGCAACTTTTTTTCTTTATTGTTCCCTCTGTAGACAACATGCTTAGCTGGCTCATTACAGCATTTACCAAGAATTTGTTCTAGGGCAGGATTAATTAGTTTGACTGTCAACATGCTGCTCTTCTACAACAGTTCTGTTTCATGGTCTCCCTTTGGGAAAAATACATCTGCCCAGGGGCAAATGCTTACGGTGACAGGCAAGCTGCAGTCTCCTTTTCCTCAGAATCTACATTTATTTTAGGGATTAAAAGATGTTTCCAATGCATTTACAAGGGCTTTAACAGAATTTTTTTGAATTGGTTGCAGTCTGGGACACTTGTGTATGCCAGCAGCAATGTAATTTTGGTTACCTTTTGTTCTGATTTGAGAGAGGACCCAGGGAAGTCACTGGAGAAAGTATTTGAGAGAAAACAGTAGAGGCCATTCAGCTTTGATCATCCTTTCAAGTGACATGGCTGGGAATAAACCAAGGCACAGCAAAAAGCAACAGTCAGTGTCTGAGAGACAGAAGAGCATTGGGTCAGCTGGCAAGGATTTGATGGGGTTGACCAAGGAGTCATGAGGAGGATAGCGTTTCTCTTTTCATGGGTCAGAGACAAAGCCAAATGCAGGACACAGGAAGTCTGTGAGTTTGCCTTTAGCCTTCTTTGCCTCTGAAAAGACAAACTTGTGAATTAGAGCCGTGCCAAGAAAACAGGCACTGTAGTTTTCAGTAGGGATGAATGGGCAGGAGCAGAGGTGAGGGACCACTAGCTGTGCCTGAAGGATGAGCCTACTGCACAGGATAGTGTCTCTGACATCTGGGGCAGGGTATTCATGCTACAGTTGCTTCTCTCTTTTTTCCTTTCCTAAACTTGAGCGTGAGGGCTCCTGATGAAAATGTTCTCCAGCAATTTGTGTCTTGACCTCAAGCTTTCCAGTGTACCAAAGGGAGGGCCGTTTGCGTCATCTCTGCTTGACTCTGTGCATACACCAGCCAAGTAGGCTCCTCAGGAGAACAATACATCACAGTCAAAGTGGTATGAGGAGGTAGGAAAGCAAGTCTCTGCTTTGCTCCTGCTTTCTTGTGTGACTGCAGTCAAGTCAAAGGGATTTTCCAAACCACTCTTTGCCAGGTTTCTGCAGCTGTGTTCTTCCAAAAATCCTACTCGTAACATGTCTGCTTGCCCTCTCTATCTACAAACAGAAATACTTTGTCTCCTATCTTGAATTGAAGCTCTTCACAGCTTCAAAGTATTCTTGCTCTGTGTCTGGACAGCTCCCAACAACATGGGTCCTCACTGAAGCTGGGGCTTCCCTGTGATTTTCTTACTATTACGTGCAACTGGGAGTGTCCTGGTTTTCTTCTGCTGTGCTGAGGAGGAGAGGTTGCAGCTTGCCATGGTTGTGACTCATGGTCCTTTTTGCATTTGGATCTGATAGCATGGATAAGTGGGTCTTTGGGGATACTGCCCGTTTTAGGCTATTGTGCTAGAGTGCCCTAGATGTACCGTGTCTGTGTACAGATGTTGCATGCAAGTCTGGATATGTTTTTGAGCTTGACAGGTGCCTGGTAGCAGCTGTCCCTGTGATGGGACCAGTATTAAGCTTGGAAATCTGGAGTGAAAGGCTAAAAGTCACTAATTCTACCCAGTCTAAACTTAATGGAGGGGAAAGAGGACATTTCAGAATTTCCTCACACCAATGGGTAGCCCTGCAGTGATCAATCTTCCTGTCTTTCTCCAAATTTTCTCCTTAAAACAGGTCCTTGGCATGATACCAGTGAAGTGTAATTAACACAGTTAACACTGCTGCTGATATCTGGGTTGTTACCTGTCGGGTTTTGGCTGGCCATCTTTGTCTCTGCCACTTTTCCCTCTCCGTTTTTCTTACATCATCCCACATCTTGGACTATGAATGCCCTTGGGCTGGGACCAGTTGATGTGTTTGTACACCTTCTGCCACCATGGCCTAAGCTTCCAGGTATCACCAACTACAGGCAGCAAATAATGCTTATTTGTTGACCAGAGCATTGGGGGAGAAGGGAGGTGCAAGGACCACATTAAATGTTTGCTGTTCTGTTGAGTTCCTCATCCATATCCTAGAAGCTGTGGGACATCTGTCAGAAAAGCTTTATTTAACCTAAATATCATCCAATCCCAGTCTTCACCCAAGTATCCCATTCCTTTTTCACTGCACATACTCTTAACCCAGCTCTTCTGATGTGTACTCTCTTGCCACATATGACTTGCATTAGCTCTAATGAGAGCTATCCATGCAAATCTCCCACTCAGCTAACAGTGATGGTTCCTGGTTGACAAGCTAATCTCATCCATGTGGAGAGCTTTTCAATTAGGTGACTTTATAGCTCAGTAAAATTAAAACTCGTTAACTTAAAAAAAAAAAGTTTAATACCTTATTTGTGGACAGCAGGCCTAGCACTTGCAAATGCTAATTGCTGCACAGTGTTTAATGGTCCAGGATAGACCTGTAAGTAGAGACAGGTAGAGTGATTAAAGGAGGAAGATCCTAGAGATTACATTCAGAAATGCACAGCATTATTGCTGACATTTTTAGAAGCAGAAAAGATTCAAGTATCTTTGTATAGCAAATATCTTTATGGGTATGTTTGCATGGACTTCTTGTATCTCCTGCTGCATGCAGTGCCATAATGATCAGACGTGGTCCTTAGGGATGCTGCACTCAGTACTCAGGATGGGCTGGTAGACTCAGGATTGAAAGCAAGATTCAGAATCAGATGTAAGTATTGGCAAGATAGTCTCCAAGATGCAAAAAAAGGTGTTTAATATTGCACAGATGGCCACAGTTCCTGTCTTCTGTGGATTTTCTGTTCTTAAACACTTTGGGACTTCAAGATGGCATGGAAGTTGTAAATGACCATGTAAGCAAGCAAACAGAAACCATGCTGGGAACTGCTCTAAGAATAATGAGCTGATGTGACCCAGGACCTGTATGTGTTCACCTTTATTATTTCTGCAACAGTCTGGGTGTTTTCCTCTTTTTCTTACAGATGAGGGATGTAGACGTGGAGCTTTAGGCTGAAATTTAGTGGAATTCAGATATTCTGAATCCAAAATCACTCTCTTGGCAACTATTGCACAGTTGCAGCCAATGCATGAAGTGTCTTTTCAGATTCCTCCTGCATCTGATTTTTCCTTTTTGGTGGCCTTGCAGCCACAACTGTTTGACAAGACTAAGCAGCTTGATACTTAACATACTCTCTTAATCAACAGAAATGTGGAAAGTGGGTATTTCTGAAAAAAAGTCACTGGGCAATGTCAGGCTAAAGATCCACTTCTTCCCCCAACTCTAGACAACAGTTCTTGCTGAAATATGCCTCTCCCTCTGGGCATGCAGGTGGACTTAGCCAGGCCATGTCTTCTAGCCATGCCCAGCACACTTGGCAGGCGTGCCCAGTTCTCAGCCAGGCACAAGAATCCATATGCAATGATGGTGTGCGAGATGCCAAACTCTTACCAGGTCAGGAGTGAGAAATGCAACAGAAATGCAGCCCAACTCTTACCACAAGCCCACCATCATGTTACCATCGAGCCTCTGTGTGTGTGTTGCCATTATGGTGTGTGGCCCACCAAGTGTGTCTGAAAAGCCTGCTTGGTCCCTGACAAAGGGTTGTTCCTAGATGTGCTGCAGAGACATTACCCATTGTGTGATGTATGTACAGTATTTTTTTTGCTTTGTTCCAGAGAGGAACGTTTCACCCATGATTACTTGGACACATTGCAAAAAAGTAAAGCATTGCATTATGAGAAAGGGAGCCACTCATTTAGAAAAAATAATGCAAAAAGTCATGTAAAATGTGAAATAAATAGAAAAGAAACCCTGTACAAGAGCCAGCTGCATGAAAATCCCCATAAATTGTGAAGATTTCAGCGCTGCGATGAAGTCATGCAATCAGGAAGACTGCGGTGTCTTGAGGAATGACACAGCCCAACTTGCAGCCCACATGTAGCTCGCCTGCCCTCTGTCGTGGCAACAGACCAGGCTAGGTATATCTTGTGGCCATCAGATTCCCCCAGCCTGAGCCCCTCACCCCACATCTTGGCTGCCCGTGGCATGCAGGGGATGGTGATAAAGCTGGATGAGGTTGGGCAGGAGAGAGAATGCAAAGCCAGGCAGGCATGGCTGTCCTGACAGTTTTTCTGAGAAACAGAAAGAGCAATTTAAGTTTTTTGCATTGTTTCTTGCTGCAACACTCACCACAGCTAATTAAGATTACAGCTCTGATTATGACCCTGCAGCTTTGGTCTCATAGTGCAGAGAAAGACCCTACGTGCTTTGCACCTCCATCCTCTTTCCAGCAGAGGTATCCATTCCTAGGTGCCAAGAAGGGACCTTGCTGGTCTTTTGGCATCCCTGGGAATCCCTCTGTGCACACACAGCACCAGGATTTTGACCCAGGCCAAGGTGTGCTTACTGAAGCACTGCAGATGCATTTGATACCCCAGGAAAGGCTTGCTTCTTGTGTATCTGTGTATACACTGAGCCATGTCACTTCTGGAAAAGTCAAATGTGGCTCCCACAACCACAGAGGGCTTCAGAGAGGGCTATGGATATGCTGACTTGATGCCTTGACGCCTAGATCAGAGGGGTCACCAAGGTCACAGGAAGCATAGATGGTGCCAAGTGGTGGGGACAGAGTGACACGCTCAAAAAGTACCATCCAGTTGCTTCCTAGCCACCTCCTTGTGGTCATGTGAATTTCTCTGTTTCAATAAAACTCCAAATTTCTTCACAGAAATAATTCCAGTCCCTGGTCAGAGTGCTGCGCATTGTTTGCTTTGATTTTGTTTGTGGCTTTCTTATGGTGGAGGCTCACTGCCTGCTCAGAGGTCTGGCTCAATGGTCTTCATATTTTTCAAAACCACTGGACCTTAGCTGCAGTTAATTTGTGGGGCTGATGAACAGCAGGCCTCCTGACTGCTGTCCTCAATCAGCAACAAACAGGGACAGCGAGTCCTTTTCTCACCCTGCAAGGGGAATCAGTGCCCAGCAAAGCCATGAGGTTTGTGGAATAAGGAAGCTGATGCTACACCGCCATGTATTAGGAGCAGAGATTTTTTCCCAGAAATATCCAAACACTTAGACAGCTTAACAGCAGCTCAACACTTCCGGCGCAATGAGATTTCACAGCATCAAAATCAGCTAAACCAGCTCTTTCAGGAGTTGTTTTAGCATTTCTGAACCACACGTTACAAAAGCCACACTGGTGCAGAAGAATTTCAGCCTTCTGTATGGCTGCAGTGCTCACACAGGAAGGAGCCTCTATGATTTACAAGAAAAAGGGAAGGATGAAGGAGCCCAAGGATATTCCATGCACTTCTGATGTGTGAAGGCAACCAAAAACCAACAATTGCATGTTAATCCTTACCCCTACCTGATAAATTGTGTTATACTAGATATGATCAAAAAATAATTCTCCTCCTAATGGTGAAAGTTTTATCTTGACTCCCCTATACCATGCTGATATGTTGTGCTAATTCCTTAGCACTAGACGCTAATGCATAAAATTGTCCTTGCTGTTGCAGACTCACTGCAAGACCTATATTATCTATCTTGTCTATATTGATCTATATTTTATCTGAACCAGCTTCCATTCAGTTTGCATTTGCATCCCTGATCATTCTGAATGATGTTTCTACATGCCTAGAAAAATCCCTGTTCAGGGAGGACTGAAGCACATGTTTTAACTCTAAAAGTGTGCAGTGAACCCTTTTCAGATACAGATGCATCCTAAACAGTATGAAATGTATGCAGGCTTACATGGGGGCCAGGAGAATTCGTGTGCTGAACAAATTTCACCTCAGAGTGAAGCTGATAACACTGTTGTGGTAATGGTCTTCCTGAATGCATTTGCATTTTAGATGGAGCTGGTCCCAAGCCTTTTTTCACTGCCTCTTTAGCCACAGGGCTGTAGATTTCACTACTGGTATTGCACTTGAAACACTAAGACTTTGCTCATTAAGCCCTCATATTTTGAATCACTGTTGATTTTGGGGAGGTAAGTTGCTTTCCATTCCCTGAATGCTATTAGGAAAAATCATGAACTGTCTGATTTATTTTTTTCAGTTCTAAAATGCTGAGAGTAATGAATGTGCTAAACCTCGTGCCTCCAGAAATCCAAGGAAATAGAACATCTATTTATAAAAATAAAACCACAATTTGCCCCCAGCATTCATGCATCATTAGAAAGCTAAACCACAGCCCCAGAAATCAACCCCTTCGGTCTGAACATGTGCTCACTGCACAGGGAGGGATGGACCGACACAAAGCCTCTCTGTAAGGAGGTGCATGGAGGAGCAGCTGAGGCACTGCCGAACCTCTGCAGCATAAAAATCCCAGGAGGTGAACCAGTCCCACAAAGACCAGGAAAGGTAATGAAGCAAAAACAAGAAGTTGGGGGAAATCTCCCAGAGTTTGCACATATTATTTAGGGAAAAGGGAAGGAGGATGGTGAATGAAGGATGAGCTTCAGCTCTGGTGCAGGCTGCCTGGAGCCCCTAAGGACCTTCCTGGGGAGCTGCTGGATCCTGTGATGGATCCCACCTTGGACCAGCACTAGCCTGTTTTGAGGGATGATGCGTGTTCACTCTCTGCTCAGCCTCCCAGCTCTTCTTCCTTGCACCTTGTCGAGCAGTCACTTGCTGAGCTTAAACGACACAAAAGGGAGGATGTTATTTGCATATGCTCTGAGCTACTGCTCGTTTTTCTCTCCTGAAATTCAACAAGCAGAAGGGTTTCATCTGGCTATGATTCTGAAACTTGATTCAGATCAATTAAGCTTTTAAAAATACAGCCCTTATGGCTACCTCCATTTGTTAGTGCTAAAAGATTATATATGGTAATTAGGGAATGACTATAGCCTAAGCAAATATCCCTTTTCTTGTGCCTAATGAAGCTTTTTGATGTCTTTTCAAAAGGATCTGCCACAAAAGGAAAAGCAACACCTGCTGAATGTGGCAGCAAGACAAAAAGGGTGGCAGAAGAAGTAAAGCAAGAGCTCACGAAGCTGTTATCTGGTTCAGACAGCTTCAGCCATAGCCCCCTGCAGCACTGTTGGTTCTGTCTCAGGAATCTGAGCCCTTCAATGGGCTGTAAAGCTGTCTGGATGGTAAAGCTGTCAGGTGCAGTAGGATCACAGCAGCTTCTACTTCCTAGTTTATATAAAGATGAAAGGAGATAATAGACACATACATATGCATATCAAAAGAGCAGATGATTGCATCCAATGGCCAGCACGGGCTGCTTCTTTCTTTGCTTTGCAAAGTAAGTCAAGATACAATTAAGGTCTAATGACAATTAGACCCCTAGGAGTAATAAAATAAGTAGGACTAATTATCTGCTAGAAACTGCAGCTAAACTGGTACTAGACCTTCCCCAGGAAACAATCCCTTCTTTCCTTTCACTCTTCTCACTTTTATTTTTGTTTCACCAGACTTAGCGGGGATTTACTATTTTATCGATGAGAAGATGGACTTCTCTGCTCTTCAGTAAACCCACAAAAAAGAAACTGAAAACTGACATTTCTGTGAAAACTCTCTTAGGGAAAAAGAAGATGTTTTTCATTAAATGTTGTGAAATGAGAAATTTTTACCATCTCCCTTTAAACACAGATCCTGTGGTCTCCTTCCTGATAGGGAGCAGTGTAAATATAGCCTTTTCCTTTCCTCAACTTGATCCTCTTCTTCACCATCCCAGGATTGCTCTGGCAAATACCCGGGATGAGAGATCCAGGGTTTGCTCAACTCACAGAGAGCATTTAGACCAAAGTGAAGCCCTTTGAGAACACCACCCACAAGGGATGCAACTCATGTGGATTTGCAATATTTGCAGAAAATCTGAGCAGGGCCTTGAGCCAGTCTGTCAACATGGTCTGTTGATGGCATCTCTAGCTGCATCTTTTAAGGGCTAGATGATCTTTTAAGGTATGTATGCTAATGTGTTTGCAAAAGAAAAGGACAAAGGCTTGCTGAGTATGCTTCTTCACATGGTAACTGGTCACTGCTCCAGCAGCACCGGTGGTGCTCTGTCCTGACCAAGTGAGTGCGGTCCTGTGATTTATGATCCTAAAATGCCCAGCATGCAGGGAGCAAGGCCAGCCACTAGCTCACCATGAGATGAAGGGCCAAAGTGGTGAGTTTGTGTCCGGCAAATTTACAGCATGGTTGTTTTCCAGATGTTTGTAAAGTGCCTAGTACAAACCTCAGTGATGCAACATGAGGCTAAAAGGCAGATGAGGTCTGTCTGCCAGGGGCAGATAGACACGTCCCAACACTTGTGGGCCAGTGCTACAGATGACACTGCAGCTTGACTCTTCCTCCTTCTGCTTCTTGCTGCCTGGAGTCCTGCTGGCACAGGCAGGAGGGTGAGAAAAGAATGCCATTAAATTCATCCTGCTGCAAACTTCCTGACTGCAAAACGACCAATGAAAGCACAGCCAAGCTGCAGGAACAGCAAACTGCTCTGTGCCTTGTGCACACCCAGGAAGCTTAAAATCCCTGGGCATTGTGAGAGGGATGCTCTGACTCTCTTCAGCAGACAGACCACGTCTTCTTTGATCCCCATTACTCCAGCTTTTACATCCTGAAATGCTTTGGTCCAACCCTCCTCCAGCAAAGGTCTCATGCCTTGGTCAAGAAGAGATTGCAAGTTTCTGGTCTTAGATGCCGTATCGATAGTCTAGGTGGCTGCAGGCAGCTCCAGCCATCTCTGCCTCTCTGCATCTGACTGCAGAGAGGGTAGGGAAACCCTCACCTCTCTGGTGGAGCTGAAGTCTGGCTGCTTGGAAAGCCCATGGCTCACAGGTGGGAGGTGATGGTAAGCCAGAGACCACTGTTGTTTACTCACCCATCTCTTCCTTCCAGCCTGTTTACAGTAGAGCTAATCCACGCTCGCAAAGTGAAGGCAGGACACTCAGAGCTGTCAGCACACGCAGTTCCCAAACCTATGAATCAATCATCGCAAGTCCCAAGCATAAGCATGAAATACCTCAGACAAACTCAATTTTCCAGTTTTGAAACAAGGACCTTTTTTTTTTCTTTTTCATTTTACCATTTTAAGTCTAAGATTTAGTGCTAAACTGACAGGCTTAACTTGTAAAGTAACTGGCAAATCTTGAAAGAATTGTGGTTTTCTCCTTCCCAAAGGACATTGCAAGTGACATGGTTTTTCGCTTTAGTGATAGATGGTACTTGCAGGCAAGTATTTAGATATCTAAGTACTAAAGCAGCCACAGGTCTGGTTCCTATCAACAATACATTTTGTCACACAGAAATTGAAACAGCATGGATACCACACATAGAAATGGAAGGGAGAATTATACATAAAATTAATTTTCCCCATAAAGGCACGTAGTTTCAGCCGTCTCAGTTCACAGGAGAGTCAGTGGATGTTCATTTCCTGGGGATTGCCCCCCCCTCAAGTTTTACCTTTGATTTTGGGTACCAGTGAACAGAGTTTTTCAAAGCAGCACACGAGTGGAGCCAAACGATTGCAATGAAATTAGAAAAAATAAAAACAAAACAAAACACCAACCCCCCACCCCCACAAGATAAACTAATGGAGCTGATTTGATTGAAATGTTTTTAAACTGAACCCTGGGACAGAGATGAGTAACGAGATGTGAAAGCAGGCGAGTGGCACATGGCCTTGAGTGGCAGGGGAAATATTTCACCCAGCTCAAGGTACCATTGAGATCTTCCTCAACGAGCCTTCAGTGCAGTTACAAGAGTTAATGGCCCCCTAGCTATCCTTTGGGCAGTGGAAAAGCAGTAATTGTTTCTCACTGCAGAGGGGATTATCAGGTTCTAGGACTAGTCACCACTCCCTCCCTTTTCAAGTCTTTCTGGAGTCCATAAATTAAGAGTAATTTTAGTTATCTGGGCAGAAACATACTGAACTGCTCTATTCTCAGACAAAGTAGTGATTTCCCTGAATAAACTCATCTGAAGGACACAGTGTCTGCTCTGTGCACAAACATCCAAGGAGTGTATTGTGGCGTACTGGACCTATCTGAAGTCCCAGTGAACAAGGACTTCTGGGATGACCATCCAACCATGGTCAGATGATTTTCCAAGGAAACTCCTGGTTTTCTCCATGCATCAAAAAAATCTGGCAGACCTCAAAGAAGAGTTGTTGTTTTGGGGATGCCTCGTGTCAAAGCTGTGGTGAAGCTTCTTCAAGTACTCTCAAGAGCTCCCTGGAAAGCCCCATGGCCATAGGTAGGAAGAGGCAACTTGTAGTAACAGGCATATAAAGGCAACATTGTGCTCCCTTGGATGACTCTTGCAGCACCTTGCAGCCTCATGTCCTTAAATCACCTTCTGGTTTCTTACTCAGATTGCTTCATGGTCCATGGTCTTCCTCTGGTATTAAATGCTCATTCCTCTGTGGGATCACAAGTTGGGTGTGGTGTGTCCTCATCATGCCCTGGATGTGCCTGAAGGAATGAGCCTTTCGAGGAATTTCAGATGAGTTCGCGGGACCCACCTGGCTTTTGTGAGGAGATTTCTGTGCACACCAAAAACCAAACCAGCTGGTACAAGGAACTACTGAGTTCTGGATGCAGAGCTGCCTGGAAAATAGTATTCACCAACAAAAATGTAGCATTACATTTTCATTGAAATTTGTTTTCTTAATGAACAACAAATCTCTTACACAAAGCAGCAATATTTGATTTGACAAAATATTGGGCTTAAGAGTGTTAACTGGTGCTATTAAGGACATGTATGGCCAGTATTTGCTTACCTTCTCTTAATTAACAAGGAACATTTCAAGATGTGTCACCCTTCCTAAGTCTTTGGACATCATCATTTTTCTTTCTTCTTGCCATATTTAGAAAAGACTTCTTGAATACTTTTGAGTTTTGTAAATTTCATCTAGTACAGTCATCCCATGGCTGCTCTGGATCTGAGGCTTTTCTGCCTTTAATTTAGAAGCAACTGTTGCTAAGGGACATTCATAAGGCTGATGAGATGGTTTCTCTTCAGACAAGGGGGTTACAGAGAGACCAGAGCTAGGCAGAGTCACTCTGTTCTATGCTCACGATGGGAAAAAATAAATTAGAAAATAGAAGAATTAGGAAGTCCAGCAGCTGCAGTCCTGATTTTGAGAAGAATAAATTTAGGTCCTTTTCCTGCTATGAACTTTCTAGACAACTTTGGGCCAATTTCTCAGCATCTGCCATTGCTCCCTCACCTTGGAGTGGTGGTCAAAAGGCAAAAAGGCCTGATAAGGTTAAAAACAGGAGGTCCTATATAGTGCTTCTGCAACTCCAGTTGCCTGCTTTCACTGGACCAAAGGTCAAAACCCAGTTCCAGCCTTTTCTTTTTTCCTACACATTGATTTTTTTCCTGTTTGGCTCTGCAAAGATATCGGTCTGTGTCTAGGGCTGGATAACACCAGGCTTTTCACTGGCCTTACAGGATTGTAGCTTGCCTGTGAAAGCTGGCCAAGTGAAAAATGGCCAATAATGCCTTTTTTGATTGGCTTAAGTTGGCATTTTTAAAATTTCTATTTAAACAAAAGCTCAAAAATCAGAGCGGGTAATCACAAATTTCAGCATCAAGTAAATTATTATAGCCATGCTATAAACCCATAGGGATTTGGGGAACAAAGTTATAGTGAATTCTGTGCCAGAGCTGGAACAAGGAGCCCTGGGCTTGCCTTTAGGAAAGAGTAAGCTGGGCACTGCTTTAAAAAAACAGCAACTAGCATGGAACAAATTAAAAAGGGAAGCAGCAAACTCCACTGGGATTCCATAATAATTTAAACATTCCTCTGGGACATCTGAAGTTTGGAGGAAAAGGGGGTGGTGGTGGTAAAAAAATGTTTCTAACTTATAAGGAATGTTAGCAATAAAAAGGGACCCATACGGGTGTGCCATACCGTGAGTTAGTCAGAAAGCAGATGTGTACATCTGCAGCCTCAACTTTTTCTCCTTGTTTTCTCTTCTGTTTCCTTCTTCCCTCTCCCTCCTCTCCCTTGCTTTTACAGCAGTTACACCTGCATGATGGAAGGAGCAGGGAGGGAGCTGCAAAGCTCAAAGCATTTGGTGTGTTAGGTCAGAGTACAGAACAATAGCACCATAAATCAATTTGGGAGGGGAGTGAAGGGGGGGGTAATCAAAAAATAAACCATGTGTGAGTTTTATTTAGCTCTGTTGTTGCTGAAGGGAGTTCACAACAGGGTAGAAATAATGCAGTTGGGGGTGGGGGAGTGCCTCTTTCTCTCCCCTCTCCAGCATGAGCTGTGGGTCATACCCATAGGGTGCACAGGGTCCCCACCTGACATTGTCCCTTTCCTCTCTGTGTTGCTTAAAACCCCTTGGTGAAGCCACTGGGAGATGCCAAGGGTTCCTGGTGTCCACAGGAATTGTCTACTTTGGCCCAGAGCAGCATTTAGCTGACTGCTTACCATGAAAATCACTTTGTCTCCACCCAAGGAGGCAGGTCATCTGCTGAAAGGACTAAAAAAGCCAGTGGGAGCCAGGAACCTGAATCTCTCTTGCCATGAGCTTTTAACGTACCCTTGGCTTACAGGTTGGGCGGGAAGCAATAGATATTTGTTGCACACAAGCATGCATGCACATATGCTTGTGTATGTGTGCGGGGGGAGAAGCTGACAGGTCTTCTCAGCCTTTAACACCAAAGTGAAGAATGCTAGGTTTTGGTTTATTAACGGAAGAAAAAGGGAAGAAAGAAAAAACCCCAACTGCCCAAAGCCCAAGTGTGACATAAGGAGCCTCGAGGCAACTTTCATCATGTTTTTAATGTGGTTTCCTTCATCTCCCTGGGCTCGCCTGTTTGCTAGAGCAGATTGTATTTAGATGATGTATTTACCAGATCAACAGGAGGATGCTCCCCCCCAACCATCAGACCCCCTACCCCATAACTGAACCTAACAACAACAATAACAAAAAGATCCAATTCGTTCTTTAAAAATACAGTTCTGCAGCACAGTGTCATTTTGTCCTTGTGCTAATTCCAAAAAAGCATTTGGCCTCATTACTCATCTCTGGTGGGAGATGAGCACTGGTCTGATTCCTAAAAAACATCTCAAGCCCTCAGAAGTGTGAAATTTCAATTTCAGCTTCAGAAGATTGCATGTTGGTCCCAAAAAGAAAAAAAAAAAAATGCTTCCTCATGCTGGAACAATGTTGATGCTTTCCAGGTCAGGGTTTTGTCTGAAAAATACAGCAGAGCAATCTTTCCCAGCATTACCTAGGGCCCTCTTGTTCCTGTGTCCGGTGTGTGCAACATGCATCCCAGATCTCAGCAGCCACTATCAAGCTCTCCCTGCAGAGGTTGGCTGTGGACATACATGCAGATTATTTTTCCATTTTCCCTCATTAAGAAACAGTGATTCAATTGTAAACCACTCCCATTGAAATTGGGCTTTTTATGTTGTATACCACGAGAGAGGGAAACCAGGACAAGTAGCTGTAACCTTGTGGAGAGACTGTTCTTCACACTTTGCTGTCTTAAATCTCTTATGATGTTTATAAACTTGAGGACCAACAGCTTTCGAACCAGTCCTATGGAATGATAATGCCTCAGGCTTCTCTTTCAGAAAGCTTAGTCAGTTGTAAAGGAGTGTTGGAGCATTACCTTGATTTTGCAGATGGGAAAAGAGAGTTACAGAAATGGGGAGTGGAGAATGCAAAGAAAAGCAGTCTGAAACCAGAACCAAGGTCTTTCCAGCATTGATGCTGGGAAGCATTGCAAAGCAAATCACATCTTGGAGGAGCTAAATGAGGCTCCCAATGGCCCATGATGGGATCCTTTGCCATTAAATCCCACTAGGGACTGCACGGGTAGCAGCAGTACTCTTCCCCCATCACAAGATGTCAAGTGGAAGGGAGTTGAGCTGGCCAACGGTGCAGCAGAGCTTGCCTGTGTCTGTGGTCCAAGCGGTTCATTTTTAGCTCATGCTGGTAAGGATCCTATAGGTCATCTCCAGAGGCTGACGGTTTTCAAATATAAGATTTCATTTCCAATGGACTCTCCATGATCTGATGGAGCTGGGGTGAAGCAAGAAGCTTTGTTTCTGCAGAAGGTAAAGGGAACCTCTTTCCATATTGATTTATTTTTAAGGCTACATAACACAGAAAAGGGTTGATCTGGCCAGACTGCAAGACATGGGCAGAAATTTTTGCCAGACTTGCAAAGGTGTGGGTCTCCTCAGCTTGGTAGATAAAGCTGCAGAGGGTATAGAGGGCAGGGTGCACATTCAGACATGGGTGCATAAGAACAACCTTCCTTGTTTGGATTAGACAGTCCAGATGTGTACTTCCCTGTGTTCTTTAACACAGAGACTATTATTCAAGTATGAATAGGAAGAGGAGGAACTGGGGATACTTCAGCCTAATTTGGGCAGTTACACACAATATTGGACAGTTCTGGCTTTGGAAGGTCTCCAGGACAGGTGTTCTGCTTTGAGCCCAGCTGTGCTTTGTAAAGTCGGTGGCTTGACTGAAGCTTGTGAATAAATGATTTCACCTAAGCTAAAGTTTCATCCAAGATTTGTTCATCCCAGTTTGCTTACTCCTTAGCCCCACAGCTAGAAAGTTTTGCCTTCACTTTTTAAAGTGAGGGGCACCAGATAAGCCAGTGAGTAGGAGTATTTTCATTGATATGTATGTGGGAGTCAGTAGGTTTGGTGTTACCCATTTCTCTTTGTCCCAAGGGTGCTTGAGCAAGGAGCTGACCATAAGCCCACCTACCTCATCTCCCTCCTGGTGAATTGCTGTGCACCTCCTGCTCCACCACATTCCCCATTGCCCCTGCCCTTGCTTTGCTAAGGAGGTCTTCTTCCAGCCATCACCTTGGCTAACCCTCTGCTGCTCTGTCCCACACCAGCTGGCCCTCCTGAGGCACCACTGCCCCACTCCAGGGTGTCTCTCACCACTGAGTAAGCATAAGCTAATGACTGCTCTAGTTCTTGTGCTCAATGCAAACTGCAACAAGCAATTGATGAGAAATTGCAGACAAGAACCGGAAGTCCTAGAAATTAGTTTTGATGAGATTTTGAAAGTGAAATAAAAGGAATGTCCAGAGAAAGAGAAACAGATGTCCATCTGCCTGAGCCTGTGTAAGCAGTCACCAAGTCAGGAAAATGTGCCACCAGCTTGCAGTACAATTGATGCTCTAAGCAAAGCTTTGCTCCTTAACCCCCCAAAAAGACACACCCAAGGGTGCCAAAACCCCCAAGGAAAGCTCTGAAGCTCCAGCAATCATGCCAGTAGCGGGTGTGTAGCATTTCAAGGCAATTGCAGTGACCTGCAAAATGAGGAGAGCACAGCCCCAGTGATGACTGCAATGATGAACACAGTGTCAGACAGTGCAAGCCCACCCGCTGCCAAGACAAAAGTTTTGGAATTTCCAGGCACAGTCATCCTGTGTGAAGGTAATTGCCTGTAATAAATAAAACGGCATCATTGTTTTTTAAATAGAAAGCAGATTATGATGTATGAGGCGTCAACTGTCACTGCAGTTGTGGCCCAAGTGTTGGAAATGCCATTATGGAAGTGCTCGTAAAACGTTTGTGGGGTTGGAAAACTCTGCCTGCTGTTGCTATCTGCCTTCAAAGTCCCCTCCTTTTGCACATGGGACCTGTTCTGCTATAAAACATATCAAGAAATACCTTGATGACTGAATAGGAAAGTATGCAGTTAGTAAACACAGAAATCTTGAATGCAGCAGAGATAGATGTGCAGAGTCCCCATCTGCTGCAGTTGCTCATGGGAGCTGAACGAGCAGCTTCCAAATGTGGTGTCCTGGTTTCAGCTAGGATAGAGTTAAGTGTCTTCCTCGTAGCTGGTACAGTGCTGTGTTTTGAGTTCAGTATGAGAAGAACGTTGATAACACTCTGATGTTTTCAGTTGCTGCTAGTAATTTTATACTTAAGTCAAGGATTTTTCAGCTTCTCATGCCCAGCCAGCGAGAAGGCTGGAGAGGCACAAGAAGTTTGGACAGGACACAACCAGGGCAGCTGACCCAAAGTGGCCAACGGGGTATTCCATACCATGGGACATCATGTCTAGGAAATAAACTGGATGGGGTGGGGGTTGGGTGTCGATCAGCGAGCGGGTGGTGAGCAATTACTCTGTGCACCATTTGTACATTCCAATCCTTTTATTATTACTGTTGTCATTTTATTAGTGTTGTTGTCATCATTATTAGTTTCTTCTTTTCTGTTCTATTAAACTGTTCTTATCTCAACCCACGAGTTTTGCTTCTTTTCCCCATCCCACTGGGTGGGGGGGGAGTGAGCAAGCAGCTGCATGGTGCTTAGATGCTGGCTGGGGTTAAACCACGACAGTGCTGTCAGAATAAAACAAAAATTTCAGTACATTAGCATCACACTAAGCAGCTCTAAACTATATGATAGGCATACTTGACATAAATAGTAGACTGGACAGCTAAGAAAGTCATCATTTTTTTAAAAACATTTGTTTAAGAAAGAAATTTACTGGAAATACCAGAGTGTGAGATGTTAGTGTCCAATTTCAAAGACGGTCTGCAAGTAGAGCTAGCTAGCAGAATTGGGACTAAATATTAAGGTTATAATTTTGCCAAATAGAATTTGGACTATTTTGCATAACTTGAATACACTGGGGCCTTGAGTCATGCTGTATAGGCTGGAGTCGCAAAATGTCAGGAATGATATGACAAACCAATGGATACTAACATAAGACATATGAAAGTGTGGGGAGAGTTTGAGCAGTTGGGGAAAAGATGTTTGTTCCATACAGTCTTAATAAATTAATTGTATGAACTACAGAAAGTGATTTTGGAAAGCTGCTAGTTGCCAGTCTTTCATGTGCCTCATCCCTGATTTCCTTTCACATGCTCCCTTCACTAATTTCCACCTACTCTTCATTCCTGAATGCAGGACTTTGGACTTCACTGCACTCTGTGGTGCATCTGCTTCTCCCTTGCCATGTGCCTGGTGTCCAACTTCTCTGCCTGGCTGACTTCCTTGTTCTCTTTGTTTTCTTGTGTCAAAATTTTGGTATGCCGCAGGGGTGACTCCCCTAACACTGCTTTTATCTCAACGGTTTACAGAGAAAAAAGGCAGTCCTTTACTGTAAATCATCACCACGCTGCTTCTTTCAGGAAAACTTCCTTTGATTGTAATGCTGTGTCTAAACTCAAACACTAATCCTGAAAACACTTATTTGCCTGCCTGGCTACTTGCCTCAGTGATCCCATTGACTCCAACAGCAGTTTCATGTAATTAAGAACAGTGGAATCTGGCATTTCATCTTTGTCTGTTAAATACAAAAGACAGTCCTTCTAGTTGTACAACATTTTCAGGAAGCTATCAAAAGAAAAATGTCTAGCAGCAACCATTTCTTATCTACTAGTTTAAAAAAATAAATAAAAATTTATTCCCATCTAGGCCTGATTAAACTTCAATGTGAACTTGTCCCAACCAGAAAATAAATGGCCTGTGGAGTCTGGATTTTTACCTACTTGAAAAATCTTGTGTGTGTGTGAATATGTGTGTGTGTAGAAATATGATTTATGAAGGTATTGATTTTTTTGTTAAATAATGAATTAGATGTCCTACCACAATATTATTTATCAAACTTTTTTGTCATATAATTAAATTGTCACATAATGGATTGCAGCCATATAGATTCATTAAATATTAAAACCTACATATGACACAGTTCACTCTTCCTTTGGCTAACAACATATTTCCTCTCTTCTTTTCCATTAAGGTCAACAGTAGCTGTTCTTCAATCTTATCATAGAAGTTGCTGTATCTGTTTTCTAAGGTTAGAAAATAGATGGCAAGCAAAGCCATCAGGCTTGTAAGTTTACTTATTTTCAGTTTGGAAGTTAATTCTTCTTGGTGATCCTAAGTCTGCCGAGTAAAGTTTAACTGTAATAGAAAATAGACCTTTTTGCCATGGAGACAGTTATTCCATCAGTTGTCTCCAGGTGTGAAATGAGCAAGTCTGCTGAACTATAATAGAGGGGTTAGAGTCAGATCTGAGTTCTTATTTTGGAGAAAAATATTTACTGAAGTCTAGGTGTGACTAAATTCTCAGTCTGTAAGCAGGGAGGAAGAACTCGAGAGAACTATTTTTTCTCACAGTACAGTATTTGAATAATACCAAGGTGAAGAGGAAAAAAGCAATGTTCACCACCATCTCAAATGGATCTCGTAATGGAATTTAAAGTATAGTAAAATTGAAATCCATCCTGGAGGGGAAATATGTAGATAAACTGTCAAGTAACACTAACTAGAAATTGTGTTTGAGAAAGAGAAGAGGAAGTTGATCAGATAGCAAATATAATTGCATCCAATGAAAGGCACTAAGACCCCTTTCAACAATGAGTTCTTATTCAAAAAAGGAACTAAAAAAGCTCTAACTGAAGATAATGTTTTGAGAATATGTCCTTTGCAAAAATAAAGTATTATACATTACTGTACTTGATGGCAGAATTATCTTCAAGTAAAGGCAACCCTAGTGATCTCCCATCTGGCAATATGACTCTCCAATAGTGCTTCTGAGTAATCATTAAAAAAACCAAAACAACACCCAAACCAGAAAAAAAGAAACTCCACTCTAGATGTTTTTTAATAAGTACTCCTACCCTAGATATTTTGTAATAATAAAGAAGTTATCTATTGTGGGGGAGTACTGCACTGCCCAGGTGTCATTATTATGTTGAGGTCATATTTCTGTGTGCTGCTTGTTCAGTATTGCTTGATGTGAGAATTAAAATACAGCTTTCTTCTCTCCTCCTCCCCCCAAAATAGTTTGGGATATTTCAAGTTTTTGAACTTCTGAACCCACCACACTATGGCTTGTTTTTTCTTTTCCATGTCATAAATTTTACAAGCAGTCTGATTATTGCCTTCCGAATATTGCTTAATTTTCTTCTTCCTTCAGAGTTCATTGTCATTTATGAGATTGTAATGTGAACTTTAATTACTTGTAACTGGAGTCTCACTAGGGATTTAAAACAAACTAATTTTGTATGACCAAAGTTTAATATACACTGTGGAATAGAAAATGTATATAGTAAAGCTGACTATATCTAAGGGTCTTGGGTGGGATTCCTCTTATCTAATTTTACAGGTTTACAACCTGGATGTCTATGTCTGAGCTAGTTACCTAAAGTTCTTTTCTAGTCAAAAGGGATAAATAGTCACTTCCAGAGGCACAAGATCAATTTACTTGCCCCCTTTTAAATGCCTCCATTGATTTTAAAGTCTAGACTACTATGTACACAAAAACCATTTTGTAATAACAGATAACTGTTTCCTCTATATCATCTGCTGCGGGACACAATACATTGGACTGAACCAATTCTTAGGCTGATGTTATAGATGTGTCTGTACATTGCTTGTTAAATGCTGGACAGTGCAACATATGCAAATACTTCCTTTACACATATAACAAACTAGTTGCATAGAGAAGATCCTTTACCTGGCATGCATGCAAGTATGAGCATATAAGCATGCATGTACAAGTGGACAGGTACTTATAAACCAAATGAAAAATGAGATCATACCAGCATTGTCCTAGACCAAAACCAAATGCTGCATGGTTTCATTGTAGGTCTGCCATCTTGGCCAATATGAAACCAGTTTTAGAATAGGAGACTGAAGCAGACATGACAATCCAGGTATGGATATAGTCTGTCTCACACCACTTTGGTGAAAAATCTAACAGTTTGGTAAATAGATAGTTTTAAAGTCTCCAGACTTAAAATCCAGGGGATTACTAGACTACGTAAATATTGGGGGTGGGGTGGGGGGTGGAAGGTGGTGTTCCTGAAAATTCAGGACAGATTTGTCATGACTGTTTCTCCCCAGAGGGTTATAAAAATAGCTGTTGTCCTCAGAATAGAAATGGTGGTTTTGTAGGTGTGTATATTTTGAATTGTCTATGGCTTAGGTCATGGAAAGGCCAGTATTTTGTGTCCAAAGTTAGAGTTCACAAGTTTTTTCTTAGCTGCAACAATAAGATCTGTCTCATCTTCTTTCTTGATCTATTTTGCTAAGTGTTTTTTATTGTTTTCTGTAAGTAAGCTACTATTATATATAGGCCAGTTTCAGAGTCAAGGATAACACTCATTGTAATCTTGAGGTGCACAGAAACAGAAAGAATCTAAAACCCCTAAATATTCTGGCATTTCAAATCTGTACTTCGCTCTTATATATTCCTCATCAAAATATTTCAAGTCAGTGGCCTTATTGAGAAGCAGGACATCTGTTTTCCAATTTCCTTTGTGTTTCTTTTGTTGGTGGTGGTTTTTTTAATGTTTGCGTTCTTCATGACCTATTCTCAGTAAGTTTCTGGAAAATCTTGAATTAAGGCTGACATTTTTCTAGTAAATGATGATTCATATTAAATATAGTCAGTCTTAAACATAAAGAGCTAACACTTTTCAGAAAGATTTCATAATTCCCTTTCTTTGCAGTCAGCAGTTCAGAGGATATTGCTGCTGCCCATCATAGTGTGACTAAAACAGTCTTATGTGTATTTTATTCTCTTTTTCTCTGTCAGTTAACTAACATTCACAATGGGACACCAGAGCAGATTTCCATATGTGAGAACCGTCGTGAATTTTTTCAGCTGCTAGGTATGAACATTTTCAGCTATAGCTTTGGTGGTAGCTGGTTCTTTCCTTGGGAAGTAACTGTACAGGAATGGACAAACTGCTAGAAGAAATAAAAAAAATCTCATGAATCAAAATTCTTGCTTTAAATAGTCTTTTCAGATAAAGATTTCTTTCCCAGATATTTCCACTTCTAATTTTCAGACACTGTAATTCTTTCTCACCTCAAGTCCCTCTAACTTCTGACCTGGTCTATACTACCTTCAAAACATTACTAAATATTTTTTCTAATTTTGCAGTGACTCTCATTTTTATTAAAGGATTACTAGCTCCTGCGGCAACTTTTCTCCTACACAATATACAATTATGCAGAATATGAAGCACATGCTGCTTGAGGAGATTTATATGCCAGCACAGGTGAAATTTGACTTTTCTGGGTCAGTGCCCTGGAGAATGAAATCATCAGTGGAGATACAGCACAACCAGAAGAAGTTTAGTTAAGGCAGTATGGGAAGGGCTGTAGGAGGAGTTTAAAAATGTAATGAAGGGTCACCTCCCCCTCATTTCGCTGCCACAGCCCTAATGAGAGTGGTGCTGGGCCCACTGCAGGCACTGGAGGGGAAAAGGGGAGAGGCCAAGGGCAGGGTGTTGGGGCAGCTCTGCTGACTTCAAACTCATGCATGGCTGGAGCCGGGTTTCCTCCAACCCAACCTGAGTGGAAGCATGTGCCTCAAGCTGCTCATCAGCGGGTTTGCCTGCAGTGCCTGTAAAAACCGGCGCTCCCGGCCTTGTGGCAAATCAGCCAAGCTGTTGAACTGTGAACTGTAATTAGCAAATGCTCTTCCAGGAAACCAGGATGAGAAATGGGGTTAAAGAAGCATTATAATCTGTTGTGAGGCCTCTTAATAGTAAATTAATTTTCCCAATTAATATGCAGGACACTGATGTATGGACTGTGTTCTCAACTTATTATTTACTATTTAATTTTAATCTTGGTTTGTTTCTGTTCTCTTGAAATAGCCTGCTTAAAAACAAAATGCATTTTGAGTATATTTTCCATGATACTGTACTGATAGTTGTTCCTCAGGTAAATGAATGTTAGAATTGACTTTTTGATATGTTTACTGCTAAATCATTAGATATCATACCTCACCTATTAGATACCTAGCAAGCATGGTATTAGATAAATGTAAATAGACAGGATTATTTTCCATTCCTATAGAGTCTAAAGCCAGTCTGCATCAATTGTTTCACTGAACTTGCCGTAGTAGGTGATGGGGGAGATATTTTTATCCTTCTCTTCTGTTGGACTCCTTTATCCCGTCACTTTCAATTGATGCCAAGTAGTACAAAGTACATAACCACCAATTCCTAATACATCAGAAAGAACTCAAAGTCTAAATTGCACAGGGAGCAAAAGGATTAACTTTCTTGCATCTTTCGCTGCACTTCATACATCTTTTAAAAAATGATACAGTACACTGCTAGGTATGGTTTTGGATATATTCTTTGTATGCTGCTTATTATGGAGTGATATTAAATGATGTGGAACAAACATTTGTTGAAATATACACATGTAAGAATTACTCTAGAAGGTTTCCTAGACTGTAATTTTTTTGCCTTTGTCGCATTGTTTGAAAAATGATGGAAAAACATATGGACATGTATCAGGATGTGCATGGATAATTTCAAGTGTTGCTTCACACTTGAAGTGTGAGTCAATCTATTATGCAAAAAAATGACACTTTTGATGAGGCCAGAAATGCCAGTGGGAGAATAGTGGTATTTTATTAATCATTCTTTTTTGTAATTATTTCTATAATAAAACATTGTAAGCCAACATGAAAAATAATCTATGAAAGATAATCTTATCCAGAAAATCTTGGCTGCATAAGGTTAGTATTCATTTCTGATACGTAATTTAAAAACAGTTCCGAAAGTCATGTGAGAAACCCAAGAGCTTGAGTTCTTAAATACCATTTAAAGCGCATCAGTGTCATGCACAAGTAATTTCCACACCCCACCCTGCCCCATATATGTTTGTTATTTAATTGAAGCTAGTAAAACAACCTACACTGCGTTCAAATAAAGATAACAAGCAAACTTAGTTTTTGGTGAGAAGAGAAAGTTTTGTGTTCAGGAACTACTGGATAAAGGTAATTAAGTCTCACTTCTTCCAGACTTTCTCTTTATTTTGGTGCCTCATTAGATGCCAAGATTCAGATACCACAAGCATGATTTCCAGATGTCTCAACAAGTATTAGAAACTTAAAATACAGGAGTGCAGGACTACGTTCTGTATACTGCAGATTTTTGTACTATTTTTCCGGTTTCCCTCCCTTTTTTATATTTTTAGTTTAATTTTGGAACCCTTTTGTTTGTAAATAATTTATTAGATCCCATAATGATTTCTGACTTGATAACTAGCAGGATAGTGAACCTGCCAAATTCCTCACATTGAAGTGGAGGTAGGTAGAAGGTACTCAGTCCTGTGCTTTCTCAGTGAGAAGATTCTGGTTTTATTATGGACACTTAAGCAGGAATCTGGACTCTTGCCTTCTGAGTAGGTTTCTAGTTTCTCATTTAAAAGTCTAGTGAAATAACAAATCATTGAGATAATTATGGTCTGTATTTTGCTCTGGGTTCTGTGTAAGAAGCAATACGTTCCTGTACCACCCTCAGAGATGCACAGTATAAAAAAAGCATGTCTTGGGTTTCTTTTGTTGTTTGGGTTTTTTTTTTTTGTTTTGGAGTGGGGGGTTGTTGTTTGTTTAGTTTTTTTCATCTGCCAGATTTGTCCCATCTGCTGGGACATATCCTGGCTAGCTCTTTGAGGTGGAAGAGGATGCATCTTATCTGCTCATAATTCAAAGTGGGTTTTGTGGTTCTTGGGACAGATACCACATCTTTACTTTTTTTTTATAGAGAATTAAGAACAATTATGTTTCTCAATATACATTATAAATAAGACTCAAATAATCTACTTGCGGCAGCAGCATTTAGACTTTGTATTGAATTGCACAATTAATTGGAGAGATAAAAGAATTTAGCTCAAAAAAAAAGTGCAGATCATGTGGAGGCTACTCACAGGCATATGTTTCTTCCATCATGGGTCTTTTCATGACAGCACAGTCCATCGTTATGTGAGCGCAATTACATGCGTACAGGATTCTTTACACCACATTAGCCAGCTCCTAGATCTTTTGGTGATTGTTTTGTCACTATTATTACAGTTACTCTTATGATTTTCATTCATCTTTATTAGTTTAATTGATATCACATTATTTTGTTTTACCTGATTTTCATCTAATTTCTCTTCCTGAACTTTGTAGGTATGTACATAAACATCAACTGATTTTGAAGATTATAGTTTGGCTGTGTTACCACAACTATGGGGGGGGGGGGGGAATGCACTGTCTTGACTTAATTAAAGCAATTATATTACCACTGTATTGAAATCAGGAAATTGCCAAAACTCATGACTAAGGTCTACATCAGTGGCATAGTTTTCAGTGGGCATTTCAGAAAATTTAAAATTGTTACATTATTCTGTAGGGTCCAGAAGTTATTAAGTTATTCCTTTTGAAAATCCAGGAAAAATATATTATTTACTATATACTGGAATTTTTGTCAAATAAATATGTGAAAAGGAGAAGACTTCTTTAGTCAGGAGGGTGAAAGGGGGCTGTTTTGCAGATGCAAGGAACAGAGTGGTTACATGTCCCTTACAGAGACATTGTACCATGACAAGAGTAGTTCATGATAACTTAGTAAATCTGAGGCCATCTCAAACTTCAGAAGTGATTCTAAATTTACCTAAGTATAAATTACTATCTCTGGCATAGCCCCATAGTTTTACTATCAGTAAGAGTGGGAAAAAAATCTTTCCAATATATATGGTAAGTTCCATTACAAATCTACTACAGACTATAAATTTTGCATGCCGGCACAAGTTCTCCAGCTATACTTTAAATAGATCTGAGTTCATAGTACCCAGAAATTTAATCTGTTGCAGAACTGAGCCTTGAATTTTATACTTTTTAAATTGACTATTGAATAAAAATAACATTAAAGTTATTTAGGAAGCTAAATTGGAATGTCTTCATTATTGAAGCCATTTCTAATAATGGAAATTGGATTCCTAAATCATGTGGTTTCTGCTGAAAATTTTGCCTAGAGTCCTTCAATAGCTGAAAGGATGTGAGGAAAGTCAGATGGCGAGAAGTCTAATTGCCACTGCTTTTTAGATAGCTTTGGTAGCACTCTGTACCTTTTGCATGACAGCTCTGTTGCATTCTGAGGGAAGGAGAACCAGTTTAGTGCTGCTTTTGCAGAGGGACAGAATCTATATCTTTACTGACCTCTTGGCTCTTTTGCCATACTGAAGGACAACCAGAGTGCAAACCTATACTCTCTTTGGTCCATCAGGATATCAATACATTAACTTCATAGTTGGTATTTCTAACTGTATATAGAAATTTCCTTTTTTTTTCTTTTTAAAAATAATTTTATTATTCTCGTGCAACTACTGTAGGATTCTTGAGTGATGTTAGAATCCCACTTGTATACATTGGTGACTTTTTCAGGGAATCATTTGATTTCGATTAGTAACAAGCAAATTATATTTTTAAGATATGTTTTTATATACACAAGAGTGGAGGGCTGGTTGCTTGCTATTTGTTGGTGTCTGTTTTCAGAATAATGAGGTCAAGATAGCTAACCAGAATTTTAGGAGTTCACCAACATGACTTGTTTGCTTAACTAATCAAATGACACAACAGTACAAGTAAAAAAGTGGTCCTGTTGGTTTGGTGAAGTGACTAAAGATATTTCTCTATTATTCCAAGGAGCTGTAGAATGACACTTCTAATTACTAGTGGCATAGAGGAAGAAAAATACACATCTGCAATTTTCTTCCTGGATTGTATGCATTTCCAACACGTCGCCCAGATGATCAGTAAAAATGGTGGTGTTCAGTAATTATGTTTAGCACTTCAAGGGTTTGCACAGATATGTTAATAATTCCATTAATCTTCTTCCTTTATATGTAAATCTGTAGCTCAGATGTTGCATCATTTGCAAATCTTGCAATTAAAACATTTTATAACTTGCAGTTATGCAAAAGGGCAGTAGACTGGAAAATGGGTAAAATTGCTTGGCTAGGACATTACCATGGCAACACACTGACCTCCGTTCAATTAGTTACAACTGAAGATCCAGCTATTAATTATAATGGTCAGAAAAGGATATAATCTGAATCTCCTTTTACCTTTTTAATATGGACATTTCTCACTCGCCATAAATCTCTGACTTTAAGAGACAAAGCTCCAAACCTGAAGCATTAAAAGTGATAGTGCTTAAATACTGATGGAAAGTGGAGGACAGTAAAGGAATCTCATTTATCAGCTATATTCAAGGTACTTCTTTAACTTTTTGTAGTCTAAGCACTCTGTCAGGCAAGCTTCAAAGTGAATATTCATTATTGCTCATTTTAGCTATTGAAATCTATGTTATATGTGCCAGCAATTATCTCTCACTTTAGAAAGCTACTGTTAATTAGGGCCAAACTAATCACCATGGGACTTGTGGAAACAGATAGATGCCTCCCTTTGACAGAGTTTTACATTTTGCTGTAGCTAAATTATTATTTTCTTGGCATGTTATCAAAGAAAAGTTATGTTAATTATAGAATACACTCTACTTTCTGACACTGGAGCAGTCCCACCATAGTCATACAACAATGCTCTGGCTAGACAGTAAATACGTAGGTGTAGGGTCGTTTCTTGGGAGGTTGTGCAAGGTATGCTGCCTCACCACATCCCTTCACTTTCACTCCAAAAAAAGTGCAAATCTTGAGCCTGTGAGATGTTGCAATTCTCAGGATTTTAGTGTCCTATTTATTATTTTTTATTATTATTATTATCCTTGTTGTTGTTGTTGTTGTTGTTATTATTATTATTATTATTATTATTATTATTATTATTATTATTATTATTATTATTATTATTATTTTCTGGTTGGCTCCACATTACACTAATCAGTAAACAAGAGAAGACCAGGTACTCAGCACAGTGACTTCTCCCTTCCCACTTGAAGTGCAATGTGTTCAATATTCACGTAATCAATGTTGATAATGTATTTGTACGCTGTAGCTTATTCTTAGGATGTGAGGTTTTGTGGTGGTAGCAGTTGGTAGCGTTTTGGGAGTTTGTACTTGTAGAGGATTTTTTTATGTTTTGTTTTCTTTTTTTTTTAAAAAAAAAAACAAAAAAAAACAAAAAAAAAACCACTTTGCCCTGATAATTATTGATGAAAGGCAGGGAGTGAGCAGAATGACCTGGCTGGGAATAGAGTCCAAGAATCACTGGAGTGGGAAAAAGTTTAGCTAAATGCAAGGGCCTGGCAAAATACATTGTTACTCTGTAACTGACTTCTAGCAGTTCTGGATTAGACCCATATAGATTAAAGTGTGCATTTAAATATGTATGTCTTATGTAATAACTGCCAAGAAATCTCACCCCAGAAGGTGTTTGTGCATTTTTTACGATAGTCATACCCTGCACAGATGGCAAGTGTATAAATTGTATCCTGATTTTTGCAGCCCTGTGCAGGACTCTGATATGAAACAAGAAGCACAGAGCAGTGTGACACCAAATATTCACTGAAATTATTTTGAGGTGATCCCTATGCAAGATGCAAATTTGCACCACATAGACCAAAAAAATTCCAGTGAAATCTTAGCAATCATAATTACATAGCACCAAGTGATGGACAATTACAGCAAGTTCAGAACTCCTTTTAGCATATTGATTACATAGTTGTAACTGTTTATTGTTGTGATTCTTTCCCTCCCTGCCTCTGAGGCCCTTTCTTGCAAGCCTGCAAGGAATTTACCTGTGCAAGTAACCTCATTGCCTAGGTCTACTTTTCAGTTATTTAAGGAAGCACATCAAACCTGCAGCTTGAAGACAGAGCATGATATATTACCTTGTTTATTTTAGGGGTTCCCCTATGTATATAACAGCCTACATTCATTGTACAGTAGATGGTTCAAAGATGCAAATCCAGTGTAATTCATTTCTAAACAATCTTCAGATTATCTGTTGTCTGGGATTGAATACAGAAACTGTAACTTTCCGTCCTTTTTTTTTTTTTTTTGCGGGGGCGGGGCAGGGCGGTGTGTCTTTCCCCAGGGAGATTTTGCAGTACATTTTGTTGGGGGTTTTTTTGGTTTGGGTTGGTTGGGTTTTTTTCCTTTGTAAACCGCATTTAACTTCCCCTTCTCCATCAAAAAGTGATGTGTACCCTGTATCCATCAGGGTATCTGAACAAAACTCTCTTTGAGCTTCTCAGAATTATTTTGAGAACATGCTCTTAATTTTTTTTTTAATGAAAGTAAATAGTAAACAAAGAAATAGTAAATTCAAGGAAGAATTTGCAGTTACTCTGAGTGAAAGACACATACCTATTCCAAAATGTAAGTTATCCAGATACATGAGGCTTTCACATAAAAGAGATTTAGACAGTCCAATGAAGTAGATGGGGGGGGGGAGAGAAGGGAAGGGGGAAGGTTGAGAATGGAAGGAACATAATTGTAAAAAAACCCTTTTGAACCACAGAAAAGGGCACCTCTGCTTTCCAACATAATCCTTATCTTTTCTTTGCAAAAGTACATCTGTAAAATTTTCTTCACACTGTCTAGGCTTCTTACTATTGCTATTTGACTGCACATGCAGAAGAACTTATGTTCTGGATCAGAGCACTAGGTTTCAGAGGGTGGTGTCTGGCAGTAGGCAAATTTACTATTATTAAATTCCACTGAGCCAGCAAATTTCATATACCATGTAAGATATTTCTGCCTACTTCTACTTGAATTGAGTTTAATGTTTCCCACTCTTTCCATGAGTTATATATTCTGATTGAATTTATTTTCTCTATGTTCCTTAAAAAAATGAATCTGGGCTGTCCAAACACTTCAAAAGTATCTGGTTTACATTTAATCAATATCGTTTTGAGCATTTCAATGTTTTCATGATGTCCCTTTTAACCATCTGTTCAAAGTCAATAAACCAACTCAATTGTTTCTTTTTCAACGAGTCATTTCGTAAGCCTTGCCTTATACAGAATAGTAGCCGAGACATGTGAGGTTCAGAACGAGAGCATCAAAATAAGGTACATTTGGGATCCAGAAGCAAAATAAAGGCTAGACCCTATAACTTTCTCACATATCTGCTTCTTATTTATTTCTTTTGGCATAGTTATAAGAGTACTCACTTGATTAACTGTTTCATATATTGTATTTGTAAAGAAGCAGATTGTCATACTGCTGAATCTTCATATTCTTCATACTTTACACTGTAAGTGCACTGTCAGAGTCTGGAAGGTAGATCTCAGAGGCTATGTCTATTATAGCAAATAGATGGAGAAAATCCTGTCATCTGGTCCTGAAGATAAAAGGCATAGCACAGCTTTTTGCATCTGGTTAATTTCCCTCCTTTCTTCTCCTGTCCCCTTCCTCCTAAAACAGAGTGGCTTGGTCTCTTCTGCCTGCTGAGAGTGGTTCTTGATCCGTGATAGTCTCCCAAATTATCCCTGCATATTTTCTGGATTAAAATAGTTGGTACAGGCCAAACGTGTGTCAAGAGAGTGCCAACAATGTGTATCACCACATCCTAGCACTGGCTGTTTGGCTTGCTGTCATGGGTGTAGCTAAACAGTTTTATGATTTGTATCCATATGGGAGACTGCAAGTAGACACAACCTCAGCTCTAGCCACAGATGAAGTGACAGGACACTACAAAAGCTGTGTGGTAATCCCAGTGCAGCCAAAAATGGATATATTCTGAATATCCAGAAGGCTTATTATTTCAAGCTCAGTATTGCACTTATATTTTCATAGGACTTCTGGTTTCAAGTTGGCTTATGTTCTATTAGCTGAGGAGGTGTAGCTCTCTTGCATCTGCCTGGAGAATACCATCTGCTGCTATCTTTTCGTTACAGATCTAGTAACAAAAGCCATGTGTGGTTTTACACAGAGTGAAATCCTCACCCCAAAAAACTCTTCTGGAGTGCCTGATCAGTTTGGTACCAGCACAGATGAATGAGCCTCAGAGGCTGAGTTTCATTAATCATGGAAATATGTCATAAAGTAATAAAGTGGGGTGGGGGGGTGTAGCTTTAGTCACAAGTATATAGTAAAAAAATGCTTGCATACAGTGTGACTACATGTATATTCATACAAATGCACATTTTCCTACAAACACATGTGTGTATAAATTTAAGATATGTATATTGTAGATAGTATATATTTTAGAAGTTCAGACTGTACCATTTGCAGAAAAGTTAGTTGATGAGGAGGGTGGTAAAATCCCTTTGCTCTGAAGAGGGGTTTTTGGAAGGAACAGAATTCCTTGTGGCATATGATGGGTGGGCTTTTCACTATCTACAAGGATGGTATAGATTGTAGCATGAGTACCCATATTGCATTATTCACCAGCGTGCACAAGATATTCAGCGTTGACCCATTTCTCAAAAATACGTCAGAACGATTCTTGCTTTCTCTGTCAAAGCAACATAGCAAGAATATGAGCTTCCATTTTAACTATCCCTTGGTCCATCCACAAGGAGATGAGGGGATCTTCTTGCAAGCCTGTCTTGTGTTGCAATGCTGGGGTGGACTCTCTAAGTCTGCAGTTTCAAGTGTTTTGTATCCACAGTTGAGCAGTACACTGAACATCTACAAACAGAATCAGACCTATGTAGAGAGGGAAAAAACTATTATTAAATTACACAGTATATAATGCTATACTACATGGAAGCTCTCAATGGTTTTGATTTTATTTTTACTTTTTTCTCCCCCAGAAAAATTGAACCTATGATCTAAAACTTATGTTATGACAAAGCTAAAATCAGATGAAAGAAGTACAAGTTTGTTAGGAAAGGTTGACACACTGTGACCCAAATGTCTGACCTGATATTGCTCTCAGTGCTAGTAGTCACCCTACAGGCATTATCAAAGCAATTTAAACTACTGTACATTTAATTTGCAGTGACATAATTAGAACATTAGTAAACTTGGCTATCTAGTCATTGCAAGTCATTGTTTGTGTACATGATGAAGTTATAGCAGTATGAAGGCTGTGACACTTTAAGGAGTGACAAACTACAAGTTAATTTTTTAGAACATAGCAATATAACAAAACCCCTTCTCTTTTCTTTTTTTTTAAGCATGTGCTGCAGGCATCCCTACAGTATGATCCCATGTTTGCTGAAGCTTTGACATTGAAGCATTGTAAAGTCAACCAAAAAGACAAAACAGAGAAGAGTTGTGTTTGGCATACAAAATAGCCCTCTTGCTAGATCAAACTGCCACACATCTTTCCCTGAACATCAGTAGACATAGCTTAGTCCCATCAATAGTTTACTGACCTGTGCTGTGATAACATTTCCATCTCTGGAGTACACAGTATGTGACATTTTGCAAGTGCATTTAATGGGGAATGGGGGAAGGGGAGATGATGCTTATCCTGCTTGTTGGTGCGTACCGGACAGGGCCAGGGGTATCGATTGGGCAGAAAAACTCTTCTCCACTGACTGATTGCCATCCTTCATGTGTGTATGGTCTTTGAACTTTGTAGTACCTGGATAAATGGAACAGTTTCCAGTGGGATCAGCCAGGTCTCAGCAAAACAAACATCAGCCAAATTGAACAACAACAAAAGAATAATAAAAGAAGCCCTTGACATTGCCTCAGTGCATTAAATAGCCAGAGACAGGCTTAATTCTGTTGCAGGCTATTTGACTAAGAATGTAGATGACTGAGACAATAAAAATTTTAAGATCGTTGTCGCACACTTACTTCCAGAACAACTGTGCTTCCTGTTAGCCTCAGGTCAGCAATAAAAGTGAAAGGTCAGAATACCAATTAACTTATCTTCCTGACAAAAAACTGCTCAGTTCAGGGGTATTATGTAGCTCAATATTTTAATGTAGGATGGCTTTGCATTTACTTTATGAACTGATACTGGGGTTTTTTTAGTGATTTTATGAATTATTCATATAATAAGAAATCAACCATAAGTTTGAATTAAAGATTTTTGAACTTTGTTTGTAT
Source organism: Elanus axillaris (assembly GCA_026212715.1). Taxonomy (NCBI): domain Eukaryota; kingdom Metazoa; phylum Chordata; class Aves; order Accipitriformes; family Accipitridae; genus Elanus; species Elanus axillaris. The sequence continues at coordinate 21,666,013 of JANZLQ010000031.1, read as the reverse complement.
TTATTTTTGTCACATCTTCACTTTTGTGTAAAAGGTGAACCAAAATAATACGAACTGTTAGCCATTAAAGTCAGTCTGTTTCTTTCCGTTCTTTTGATTTGGTGGCTGAAAATTGATTGTAATATTGGACTTTAACATAACTTTCCTAATTAATAGTAATTTACAATTTCCTAAAATTCCCTAAAAAGTTAGTGGGGAGACTAAAGAGCTAGGGATGTGCAAAAACACAGCTTGGTTACATGAAAGTAAAGAGTTTGAATTTTCTCTCCCCTCAGCTGGGAGTTTTCCAGAGGCTTCTAAAGGAACCTTGCACATAATACCAAAATTATTCTTCTGAGGTTTTCTTTACTTTCCACCTTTTCCTGTATGTTCTTCTCTCCCATATGGACATCCAAGGCCTGCTGAAGGTCCCTGCCTTAGACTATGAACTTCCATGTGCTCTTAAGCCGTTTACATTCTTGGACATATTCCTGATTTTAGTGAAATATTTTCTTTGTGCTTATTGGCTAACTTCTGCAGTAATAAGAAATGAACTGACTACAATTACTTCATGTTTTACACTGAAACAATGCTAACAGAAGAGATTTTTCCTGGTTCTCTTCATGCAACACAGGGATACCCACACCTGTCTTGCTGCCAACCTACAGCTTCACTAGTACTGAAGTGCCCTGTAGCGCCTTTCTCCCTTCTCTGGCAGGAGTACCTGGACATGCTCTCTAGAGATGGCCACTACTTCCTAAATAAGCATTATCCAGTACTCCATTCAGCGCAGCAGCCTTAGAGTCTTAACTTCTTTCCTCAAATGTTTTTTTATTCCTGTATGGATTTTGCTGTTCTTGTGGATAAACCAGCAGCTGAGATGCAGCTGAAGCTGATGGCCCTAGGCTGCTCGACATTAGCTTCTCAGACATAGTCATTCAACTAGGTGTAAGGCCTCAAGTACAAAACAGGTCTTAACCACAGAGGAAGAAAGGAAAAGGCTAAAATTTTTAGAAGGATGTTGCTCTTTATTCACTTTGTCTGGTTTTAGCCTGTCTTCTACTCTACCCTGGAAGACACAAGTGCCAGGGTCATTCCCTGCCTTGCACATAAGCTATTTTGTAATGTCTTATGGGGAGAAATGCATAGGCAAACTCTCCTCTTGGTTCCTTACGGCCGTATACTGTGTGAAGCTCATCCATATTTTGCCATGGCAGACCTCTTTTTAGGCAGCTTCTCAGCTACAAGCTGTTTCTTGGCCGTCCAAAAAGATGACCTAACTGTGTGACCTCTTTTGGACCTTAAAATGTTTTGATGAGAATGGTAAAGCTTTTGGGGAAGGACTTAAAATAGTGTCTCAGAAATGACTCTTACACAAACAAGCTGTGTCCAGATAAATATTTGTACTAAGATACCAAGGCTGAAATGGCTGAGCTACAATCAGGAATCCAAGAATCCCCTCCAAAAGAGGCAGCTCCATATCACGTGAAGTAGGATTTCATTGCTCTAGTCTGTCTCTCATTTGAACAAGCTGTCCCCACTACTAAAATATTGCTACCAAAAAAATGAAATTCTATTGTTCTTTACTTAGAGAACCCTTGAGCTACTTGAGACATTTAACCTGATGTTTAAGAGTTTAGGATTGTGTTGGAATATCAACTCCATTTAACAGAAACATTCATGTTTGATTAAAATTCACAGATAGCTAGAAACATGCAAATATTAACTATCCAGAGTGCTCAAAGTGTTAGGGAATAAAGGCTGGGTTTAATCCTATTTGAACCTCTTGAAGCCTTCTTTCTCTGCAAAATAAGGAATTCTGTCTTTCTGTTTGTTCATTTTCTAAAAACTATCTTTGTACAATCTAGTGTTAGATTATATTTTATCAAAACTGATTTTGTAACAGCATACACTGATGTAGATAGAGTTAGTTTGTGAGAGTTTATATAATCCAAACAGGCAAGAACAAACGCCTAGTATTTTGTTTCATCAGTGAAATGTAATGTGTTCTTTGCCCTTCTATTGGAATTGGTTACTGTTATATAGCTTGCAATTTCCCCCCCTTTATTTTATTTTTTTATCAAACTGGGACATTTATTAACAAAGAATTTGGCGTCATCTCTCTACAGCTTGCTTTCTAGGGAATTCACACTATTCTTTAAACTCTGTTTTCAAGAAGATATAAAATATGCATACATTCCCTGGCAAAGCAGTATTCAATTGCAAAAGCTATCTTAGTAACCAAGTGATGGATTAGTTCCATAAAGGAACCCAATCAGATAAAATGGCAAGAACTCATGCAAATTTGTTAAAAATAAAGGGACTTTTTTGAAATAATAATAAAAAATCTTTATCAAAAAATATAATGTGCCCTTAGGACACGATATTAGATATTTATACATGATAATTAATATAATAACTCCTTCCTCATAAATAGCTCCAAAAGTATGAGGAGATGATTGTAGGAGAAATGTATTTCCAACAGCTTTAGTCTGGTAGGGCAAAACCAGGTTTAATATATTTAGGAGGAATTTATTTTCTTTGCTGTCACCACAAATATAGTACACTGATTACTAGTATTTCCTTATTATTTGTAACAAGAACTACACCTATCAGCATAGCTGGACAGCATTATTAAAAAAAAAAAAAAGAAATTGAAACTTGTTTTAGTGTTCTGGCTCAGTTGTGTTTAATTATAATATGTCCTAGACCCAGAGTCATCAGTGAGGACCCAATACTGCTGTACTTAGTGCTCTGAAATACCTACAGCAACATCAGAACCTGTTTTATGGTTGCTTGGCTTAAGGAAGCACCCTCCACCTCTGGAGCAGGAGAAAGCTATTCATTTACTAAACAAGGAATAGTTTCTGGTTTGGAAAAGCGAGTGCAACAAACATGGCTTCCAGCTCTGGCTGAATTCATTACTTTGTCTAGTCAATAGATGGAATAGGATAGATGCAACATACTTACTTTCACTCTTCCTTAGGTGAAACTTCTCAGGGTTTTTCTTTATTTGCTTTTTCCAAATTATGGTCTTGAAAATAATCAAAATATCATTTCCCCGCCTCCAAAAAGTGTGGTCAACAGAAAAGGTGCAAATTCAGATATGTTTGCCTCATTCACCTTTGAAATAAAATCTTAAGTGCTGTACTGACAGGACTAGTATATATTCCCAAGTTCAAGCAGAAGTAAGCAGACCCAAGTTGTGGGTGTGCATTCTGCTGGCTTGGTTGTTTGGGGTTTTTTTTCTTTTTTAAATTGCCTTCAGGATTTTTAAATATTTTCCCAATATAAACTTCTTAGCACGTCCAGAACCAGCAAGGTGGAAACTCGTATTCTCACGTGGGTGTCTGCAGCTGCCACTGCTCATGTTCTGCCTGCGAGCAAACTCTGGTTTTAAGGTTTTTAAGGGTTCCACCACCTGTGATTCCACAGACACAGTATGAGCAATGTACACCCATGGTAGCATAGGTGTGACTGATTCCTCCAGGCAGGAAAGGCAGAGCCTGCTGGATAGGACATTGCAGTACACTATTATCAGCTGCCAACATGCTGGAGCCCAGAAGAAGCTGGCAGCCCAGATATGAGTAAAAAGGAGATTTCTCTACGCCTTGATGAGAAGAAAGAGGAATTTCAAATTCCAGCTAGAGCTTCTGGGGAGGCTGACTGCCTAGAAAAAGAACTACATCAGTGCATATGTCATGTGCTTTGGCCTGCCCTTTTCTCTGGATGCCCCTCTAAGCTCTTGTGGGTCCAGAGTGGATGTGACAGATGGTTTAGACTGCAGTACACAATTCTGCAGGCAAACCTTCCTTGCCAAAGGCCAGTAGGCTCAGTTCTCCAGGTAGCTACTGCCTGTCTTTGGAAACATGTAAGGAATTTGTAAATTAGGAAATTGAATATAATACCTGCAGCAGGTTTGCAAAATTTTTCAGGTTTTTATTTTAATTTACAGATTGTGCCAATAAGCATCAAATAAAATATTGCAATTCATACAAGGCATTAATTCTGCTCTCTTAAGATGTTTGTTCAAAAAAGCTCAAATTGGAAGCAGCAGCATCTGTTTTTCAGTTCTGCTTTCATCTAATTTTACAGCTGGATTGTCTGAGCCACAAGAAGGTCAAATGATTTGCCCTGACTCTGCCTATGAATTTATGGCATATGTTTGACAATCAGAGCCCATATGTTTGCCAGAAGTGTGTTGCACATTTAAATGTATGGTTTACAATAGTACCTTTTTTTACTAGGAAAAAGTATTGCTACTAAAGCAATTTTTTTGTCGTTGTGCTACATTAATAAGAATAAACTGATAACACTAATTTGTCACTAGACTTTTACTGACCGTAAATATTTTACTGATAGTTTTTCTTTCTACTGTACTCTTAGGGAAAAAAAAACTATTATAATTTATGGCAAATGGCAAATTTTACTGCGTAACACAAAAAAAAATCAATTTACTTCAAATTTAACTGTTGTATTTTAAACCCAAACCCAATATTTTCTATATGGAGAAAACCATGAAATATTTCCTATTTCATAGCCTTGATTTTGGTAACCTCTTTACACACAAAAGATGGACAAGGTGGCAGAAAGTTTCTTTAACACTTTATCTTTCTTTTCTTTTTTTTTCCTTCCCCAACTAGGGAAGAAGACTAGGAAAGTGTAGAAAAGTTTCAAACTATCAAATTTACTTTGAGAATTAATTTATCCATGGCTCTTTCACACTTCAGGATTACATAAACCTTATTAGCTGAGCATGGGGAGAGCCTTGCTGCTTACCTGGAGGTCACTATGATGGTCAGGCAACATGGGGTCTGTGGGGCTGGCGGTCACATCCTTAGCTGGTGAGCTGAGGAGCAGCAATGTGTGGACTCTCTCCAGCAGCCACTCACAGGGTTACGTTGTCCACAGTGGATGACTGGGTGCCAACTGGGAACCCAAAATCCTGTTATCCTGACCACATGGGACTTGGATTAAGCTAACTAACTTGTTCTGAACAGCATTTCATACTCTCAAGAACTGCTGTGACAGTTAGTACTGGTGCTAAGCTTTACTTTCCATAGATATCATTGGCTTGTATTTTTATGCTTTATACTTACATAGGATTATATATATTTCATATTACTGGAGAACTATGCTATTGATTGCCCCTTTTTAAATTTCTTTTTTATCTTTTTCAAAACTGTTTCTCAAACCAGCTGAACATGGTTTCATCTTCAGAACACCTTGTTTTACAGCAAGTACAATGTGACAAGTTCACTGGGGCTCAGTAGATTTCATTTCTAGCTGTGCTCCCTGTTTCCCTCTGACCTGAAGAGCAGTGGCTTTGGAAGGGTGTTTTGAAGTGCTTTCAGTGTGTTTGGTACCACTAAGAAGTTGTTCACTGTATCCAGCCTCATGTAGACTAGCTGGGTCAATGATGTGTACTGAACCAACTTTCACTCACAAAAAAACTAAACCCAAGTCCCCCCCGTATATATAATTACACTGAGGAATATCTTCTGTCCCCCAAAGGATTACTACAGTTAGAATTCAGAACATCCTACTGCTGTCAACCCTACACCTTAAATTGTATGCTGCTGTGTTGGGATTGAAGGTCTGAGGTGTCATCAGACCGTTAACACTTATGCCAATATTACAGATATAGTGCATCACAGCAAATCTTCCTCTGCTGTGTACTTTTTATCTGGCTGCAAATGGATGTGCAAGGTGGTTTGACTCAAAGATCACCTGTTTAGCTTGTCTTACATTCATCTTTGAGGAGGTGATTGGCACTGCTGGCACACTCATTCTAAATTTATCTCAACACATATAAGTACATGCTAAGCAGCTCCCAAATACTCAGTAAACTGTGACCTGAAAGCTCTGAAGGACAGTGAAGCAGTAGTTACCCAGAGGTGTGCAGGCACCGGAGCTCCCCTTGATGGAGCTCTTTAGGAGGGCCTTTGCTGTAACCAGGTCTAGCATGCCTCACTGAAAAACACAAAACAGTTAAACTTCTAAATTAGAAGTATAAAAACATTATTTTCTTTGTGCTAGGACCCTCACGTGGTGATTTTTTTTTTTTAATTGAAATTGAGACGTTTAACTTCAGCCCTTTTCTAGAAAAAGGAACTGAGGCTCAAAAATGGGCATATTCTTTTTCAATAGATGAACATTATTCTGAATTATAATGTAAGGTTACATATGTTTTCTTTTTTCTTCAGGCAAGCTCTCACCTGGTGTACATTTCAGAGACCCTCAAATGTCCTTTAAGTACTGGATACGCCGTTTGATACTTTGGTATTTAATAGAGGTGTCATACTTGCTCCTTAATTAGTAAGAACACTGTCACTCAGAATATTCAGTATTTCACCTTCTTCCATTATCATATGATGAGTTCCCATTTAAGTGGCGATTTAAAAAATCTGAGTCCGGAAAACTTTCTTGTTTTGCTTTTGAAGACATTAGCATGCTTGGAAATCTTAAGATCTCTCTCTTTCTCTCTCTCTCTCTTTTAAATGAAGGTTTTTCAGTAAAAACAATGAAGTAAAATCCTGGTATATGTTGGACTAGGCATATTCTATTGAACTCCACTAAATGTAAATGTAATTGCAAATCCTTTGAAGTCAAGCACTGTACATAGGCTGGTCTTTCAAAGGAAGCTGTTGAAGTTGCTGAGAGCATATATTTAAAATGCTCCAGGAAGAGCATCTTATGGTAATCTTACAAAAAAAATTCTGTTGGAAGGTGATTTGGGGTCACTTGGTGAGGCTGCAGCTATTTTCAGGTATTTTCTTTTTAACCTGTTTGACATGAAGATGTGTAGTATGGCATTTCTTTGATATCAGGGCAGAAGAATTTCTCCCTAGTACCTGTGGATGTCTCACTGTTCCCCTGAGCTATCTCTGTGTATTTAAAATACAGTGTTATTTAAAAAGCAGGCTTTATTTCTTAGTAAAATCTACCCTATGATTTAAAAAATAGTTATACCACACAATAGAACTAATAATTTTTATATACATCCTCGTGGATTCTTAAAATTATATACAAGACTGATATTGAAAGTTTCAAGCAGTTTAGAAAAAAATTTCACTAATGTGTTATATGCTTATTTTCAGATCACATTATAAAAGAAAGGGCTGTGTTACTATTTTTAAATTACATTTTTAAGTATTATAACTTAAGTATATTAAGCAAATTAAATGGTTTGGATTTTGAGATGGGGGAAGAGCTTATCATAGAAGCTGCAGTTCTTTAATTCCAGTTGAGATATTCTTATATTCCAATTGAGAGCAATTGAGAGACAGTCTCCATTTAATTAGAAATTATGAGATGGATAAAATGAGAAGAATAGAAGGATTTCCTTTCCACTTATCCATTTCTAATAAATAGATGTTTTGACAGCAATAATACTGTCTTAAATAGTTAATGGTACATGAAACTTCCATCTTAGTTGTGTGGGCTGTTCCCACTGCATTGAGGAGCCTCTGAAATGTCAGATAGAACAAGGATCTACGCTGGATTCGACCAAGATGGTAATGGAAAATTAATTTTAATGCTCTTGTGAGAAAATCCATAATGATGTTCTTTCCCATCAGCCCCCATAAGCTTTGCTTCAAACTTTTCTCCTGCCAGTTTGTCAAATATTTTCTCTGGAAGGCCCAAAGTGCTAGTCTCAAACCAGAGATCTCCCACCTTGCTCATCCTGGCAAACCTTGCCTTTCATTTTGCTGCTTTGTAATGGGCTACATGTCTAAGCAATATAAAGGACTTCTGTGGGAAAACTATGCAAGATTTCTAATGTTGGAAATTATATTTTTTTCTGGAAATGTAGTTTCTAGTTTGCTTCCTAAAATATACCCAGTGGATTTAGACTGTGCCTGAGCACTGTCTAAACCTGCCAACATCTCTCCAGTAGCACTGCAGCAAATATCCCCTATAACAGAGCAATCAGCATCTGTGGGTGTACTATAAAAGCCTGTAATACACTTAATCCAGCAGATCATATGCCTGCATAACTACATACATGACACAAAGACAACCTGTGTGTCAGAAGAAGCTTGAAAGAATCTAAGATGCACTCAAGTGCTTAGCTGCCAGTAGTGAACATCTCTGTGAAATCATTTATCTCTCAATTGTGATCTTAAAGGATAAGTTAAAAAACTTCTTCCTAGGGAATTTAGAACACAATGCCAAAAAATCATGGGTTCAATGATACAGGTTTGGTTGGGTTTTTTTCTTTCTTTCTTTTTTTTTAACAGCATATTAAAAGCTTTTACTTCTTTCCTCCCCAAACTTTGTGTTTGACTTTTTTTTCTTTCCTTTACCTTATCAACCTCCTCCTCACCTATTCCTTGCCAAATCCCTTCTGTAACACACCTTCTTTCTTCCATCGGACCACCCACCTTTTTCTTTCAAGGGTGGGATAACCAACACACATTTAACTAAATGCTAAGCAGTTGCTGTCAGAAGACAACTCTTTCTCTTACGGGTACTGCAACAATGAAGGCCACAAAAATCTGCTGTTGGATGCAACCCCAGCCATGATGAGTGTTTCTAGCACATACAGGATTGCACAGGTGGCAGAGATTTCTTTTGAAAATCCACAGATTAGTACAGACCATCTGATTTGAGAGGATGATGTGATGAACATGTGCATTCAATATGACTTTACTGCAGAAGGGATGAATGGTTTTATTTTTATTCGTGCTTATGAGGGACTAAGAAATAGCCTCATAGGTAAACTCTTTAACTCTTAACGAGTAACATGGGAAGGTGTCCTGAATACATGCATTGGAGGGACATCTCTCCTGCCACAGAAATCCACTGCAGAACTACTCATTTCAAGCTAAGAGAAACTAGTTACAAATACATAAACAAAATATATTCATAATGATATGATGTCCCCTTTCAGCAAAGCAGAATCACTGCCTTTACACCACAGCTACTTGAATTTCAGGGGTGCTACCACCCAACTTCGTATGAAACATAATTGTGTGCCTGTTTTCCCAAGGAAAAGGCAAAGAAACATATTCCAGGGCTCTTTAATGAGTCTCTGTGACTTATTTTCAGAACACTTTAATACTTCTGCCTTGACAGTCTCTGAAAATGAGTGGTAATTAGCCTTCTGGGTTGTCAGGAAATTGCCATATTGATCATCTCTGGAAACATTGTATGCAGAAAGGAAGAAAAATCCATAGAAATAAATGTTTATGTGAGTTGTTGGGTTTTGGGGGGGTTATTTTCTGGTTTTTAGCTTGAAGAATTATTATTGGGGCAAACACAGAAGAACAAAACGTATTGCTGCTGATTTAGACATTTAGAAATAGCTTTTACTACCACTAGTGCAAATCCAATAAAATCTCCTGAAAAAAAGCTAAGACTGCTTTTAAATAAGACCACTTAAGGCTTGGTTGTAAAGGAAATATTGCTCTTTAAAAATGTAAACCAAATCCTCCTAACAGGACTTTTCAAGTTAAACTATTGCTAAATAAAAGATGATGAGATATTTAAAGAGTTTCTAAGTTAGCATTAAATGCATAATTCAGGACTGAATGTTGAAAAGGGAGTAAAAATGTAAAAGGCTTCAGCAATATATCTCTGTGATTCTATATCATTTGTCTGGAAGGTTTAATCGGCACAGAGGAGCTGAAATGTAACCAGGGAAATAGTTTGGATTACACTGATTTTAAGGTCTTAGAAAACTGCAAACTCTTCAGAAATGCTTCCAGTATATAACAGCCCCTATTTCAGGATTTGCTACCTTGTGATATGTATGAAAGATTATAGTGGCACAAGCTAAAGCAGCTGATACTTTGCAATGGCCATTCCTGGTGTTGCTGCATAATTCCGTGAGCCTGACTTAGTGATGACTTTTAAAAATCAAATAACCCTGGAAGACATCCTGGACGTCTTCAAGACTTGTGTTGCATATATACCCATATCGGTCTCACTGAAATGCAAGCATATATTGAGGAATACCTTGTAAAAACGCTTGCTATGTGATTAATGGTGGGATTTATCTAGATGTTTGAGACCAGAACTGGGCCCATCATTCCTAGTGTTTCAGACTGTGAGGGCATGAATGATGTATGCTTTTAGCAACTGTCACTTGAATGGAGTACTCTTATAATGAGAAATACAAAAACTCTCGTATCTTGAGAAAGAGCAGGAAAGAATAAAAAAAAATCAATTAGCATTTTCATAAACTAAAGTTGCTTTTTTAAACATCTCAGTAATTATTTTTAATAGAGTGAGCCTTCAATCTGTATGGTTTTTTTAGGGTATGAGTTATGTAATATACAAACCTCTTAAAGGGATGTTTTTGCTTCTACAGAACTGCAATAAACCTAATTTGTGTTGCAGTTTTTACCTGTGGCTCTACAAAGTCTCAGAACCTCATAAAGGACACTGGCCATTTGGACTGCAGTTCAGTAAATTTGCTTAGATATTATGGTTTGCTGAAAAAATACCATCTCTGTAGACAGAATGCATTGCAATGGGAATCCTGCTCCATGTTTTATGCTGACTAGGCTATGTTCCTAGTCTTCCTCTTAATAAGGAAAAAAAATATTTTTGTGATTTCAGGGAATTACATGAAGCAGCCTGCTGTTAGCGTTTTTCTCCTGTGGACTGTGCGATTTTGTATTTTCCTGGTTGCATGAAGCTTTATCTGTCACCTTATCTACTGCTGTTCTGCAGTTTTTGTGGTTTTACTGGATCTGTTGCTTCCTGGCTTGAGCCAAACTAAGCAAAACCAGAGTAAAGTCTCAATAAAAGTAAAATAAAGCAATTTCCCAATTGCTGGTAATAAATGTGTTAATGTCCACTTACTCTGAGGCACAACTGCACTGGCACCACAACGTTTGCAGATACTTTCATCTTCTATCTGAATACATATTTAAACATAGAATTTTCAAAATTTTGTGATGCTTTGTAGAGTCAATAATATTTCAAATATCAATGGACAGAGGTCATTAGATAGATGTATAGTGATTTTGGGTGTCCCTGGAAAGCATGAGCATTACAATCTAAATGGTATATAGGAGGTACTTTTTTCTGAGAAATCATGACACTTTAATACAAATGCTGTGTTATAGTGACGTATTATAAAACTCACTCTAATACAAGAGGGAGATGGGAGGACATTATCTGTTATGAATGTAGTGCAAATTGCTTGGTTATGGAAAATTAATGAGACCTGTAGCCAAAGAATTGGGACTTAGTATGGTTTAACCTTCTTTTCAGCTTCTATAAAGATAAATTTTTCTCTGACTTGTGTAGTTCTAAATTAAGGTTACTTTTGAGCATATGCTTTAGTCTTTTTCTGAGCTATTTTAAAATTTTATGATAGAACAGTATAAACGTAGCCAAGCATTCCATAATTTGTATTAAAGAGGTAACTTAGTCTTTGAAAACTTGGAATGAAACCGTGGATGGGAAATGACAAACCATGAGATGGCCTTCCTGTGAGAAGAGTGAATGGATACCTTCCCCTAAAAGGGAAAGAAATCTCACTCACTCTGGGGGAGTGGAGGTGATATGGACTGTACCTTTTTAAAAAGGGGACATGAATTAATGGTTAAGGTTCATGAAGAATTGAATTGATGACAGTTTTTCTATACTTGGAATTCTCCCCATCTTAGACATACTATAGTAAGTTTTTCCTTAAGGTTTTGGAGCCTGAGTTGGCATTTGTTTTAGTCCTGTTGCTCTTGTCCTTGGAAGTCTTCTCTAGTCCTATTAATTTCATGCAATGGAATAGTATTTAAGTGCTTATCTAAATTAAATATTCCTAATATCTGTTCTTGTTGTTAGAAGGCTGGAACTCACTGTATATCACATTTTGCAAGGCTCTCTGTTAGAAAACTGTAAACTGTCTAACAACAATTGTTATGTTCTGGAACAAAAAAAGCAGCAGCAGCAATGTTAAACAGATTTTTCAGAGGATGTAAAGGATTAAGAAATTGAAGTTTATGGTACATTTATGGATGTTCATATTATGCCATGTGTAGATTACTGATTTTTTCCCCCTCCATCTTTGAGCTTTGCAGATTAAAACTGCCTGTATAATAGCACATTTCAAAGATTCATGTGAAAGTAAGCTTCCATGGAATTCAGTGCTAAAGGCTCAGACCTAAATTTGGAATTAGCTTTTGTTGCTATGGGAACATATACTTCATTTAGTCCTGAAAGAAAAAGAATATACAAATTTATGATAAAAAATAACACTATTAGTCCACTTGGTGGGGCAGGAGGCACTAGAAAGAACTATGTAATCTGGGCATATAATATCTCCCTGTTGCCTACAGCATGATTATACTGAAAAAAATCTCCTTGTCAGTTTATTGCTCCATCACAATCTTTTTTTTTTTCTATAAGTTCACATTTGTTTGCATTGTAAAATCACAACCTGCACATAAATAAGTTTAGTCATTATTTCCCTTTGTAAGGCATCACTGGGGACGTCTGTTAATTCTCAGATGATTATTTCTTTGCCTTTCATAAAGTTTTATATGAAGCCTAGATCTCCGCATGTTTCTATTCAGCTACCAAAGAGTAAAGGAGAGAAATTTGATGTTGCAATTGAATTTATTCCAAGACACTATTAATATGAATATGAAAGTGAGTTCTGCTGCTGACCCCTGGGTTTGCCTCTTTGCTTGAGAGACAAGTTTTACTGACTTTGAAAGAAGGGGTGGCAATCTTAGATTGTGTTGGCATATCCTTTATATATACGCACACCATGATTTGAACAAAAATCTTGTCATTGCATGACTTCTCTTCAATGTGTTAGTCACACAAAATGGTTTTGAAAAGTGTTATACTAAGTGGTCATTTTCACTCGCAATTAGACTTTCTTTCCCTGGAGAGTGATGGAACTCTGGATAGGTTTTTCCACACTCTTTGCAGCTTTATTCTCAATTTTTTTGTAAATCTCTATTATTTCATAGATAGCCTCAGCTTGAAAATTTATCTGGGGAGCATTATCCAGAAAAATACCCTGGTTTTAAAGCCCGAAAAAGTTCTAAAATGAAAAGACATGCACTTTTTATATGAAAGTTATGACATGGGTTTTTTCTTATGATTTTGGGTGCTATGACCAGCATCCTGTCCTCTGTGTGGCAGAGAATTCACGTGAATTTACTTGCAAATGCAAGTAATGCAAATTTTTGCTGCCTTTTATGTGCAGCCGTTGTGCAGTTTCATGCAGATATTTATTCTCCTGTTTCTCTAAAACTTGATTTGATTTTCAGGTTCAAATGGACATGCAAATGTAAAGTGAAATACAATAGAAACTATAGCTATCAAGTGATCTCCCAGTGAGATCCTCCAGAGGTGTACTTTTTATAATATTTTGATGTAAAAATACTCTCTAACAATAACTTGGCTGCTTCAGGCATGCTGTTATTAATGCTGGGAACATCTACCTTTTAAAAAATCCCAAATAACATCTGCTCTTTCCAGGAGATGCATATAAAAAGAGAGAGCAAGAAACACCAAAATCAATAAAAGATGCAGACAAAATTTAACATAAAAGTGGGAAGACACAGAGACTAAGTGATCTCTCACTTCATGTCTGTGATGGAAAGGAAGTATGAGCAAAATGCTTTTCATCTTTTGGGAATCCCTAGCAAGATCCAGCATGATCTCCACTTCTCTCACATGACCTCTGCTTTTGCTATAAGCAGTTAACGTTGCTTTTGTTGAAATGCTGCCATTATCATTTAATCATCAACTATGTAAAGTGCTGTGCCCACTCAGCACAGAGATTGTTCCTTGGCCTAGAGACAAACCGTTTAAGCAGTGGTTATGTTTCATTCTTTCAAATAAAATCCTCTTCCAAGAAATGAAGTGGTGAAATGTTTCAGTTAAGGAAAACTCCCACAGCATTTTATTTTGATGTGGATTGTATGTCTAATGTTTTTCTAAGTGGTACTAATGCGTTCTTCTTCTGTTGCCTGTCCGAAACCTCACCTGCTGAACCACTGTGCTCAGCTTGCACTCAACTCTTCACCAAAGAAAAAAGCAATAGTTTAGTATTCTACAATGAGGTATGTCTAAATTGCATTTTGTAAGCACTATATTAACAAAATATACCGGACTGAAATTGAAAGAATGTGGTAGTGGCTATTTGAGAAACCTGTAAACTAACTCCATTGTCACTGTGGAAGAGAGATGACCATCTGCTATTTCTCATCCATGTACAGTCCAGAATACAGTGCTGTGTGCCTACAGTAGCATTTTAGTTCCTAGCAGAGGCTTCCTCTTGGGAAAAAAAATCTCTTCATTATTGCACTTAATGTCTTTCAGCTCACTTTACAAAGCAGTCTTGGAGCACATGGACTGGGCTCCTTCCAGGTGTCCCAGAAGATCCACAAGACCAGACTAGAGCTCATCATAGTAAAATGCCCTGAAATGCTTATGGTCTGTGCTTTGGGGCCTTAGCAACAACTGCTTTGTTGCACAAATCCTTTCCTGCTGACCACCCTGTTTACTATTGCAGGCATGCCTTATGCATCTGAGATTTATCGCACCCTTGATCTCCCCAGTTGCTCTGTATACCTAATTTACAGGTTTTAGATGTACCTCCTTTTTGTTAGGTTATTCCATAGCTACTTTGTAGTGCATATGTAAATACATAAGCTCATGGACATGTGGGTAGTCTTATTAGTGGGCAATCAGACATTGCCTTTCACAGTTTATGGATGCAATATCCTCTTTCCATTGGTATTATACAGAATCTTAATTCATATCTATGATTCCTAAGGGGACAGCAGGGGAAGAGCAGCAGATACCTCTCTGCTTATTAATTTCTAGGGAAATGATTGTTCCCTGACAGTTCTTACCTATCTGTATCAAAGAATAAATCACCATTTTATGATCCTGCTTTTGTTTATATTCCTAATTTTACCTTTTGGATAGGAAACTCTTGCTTCTTCCAAAATGTAGAGTACAGAATAAGAGAGATGGTACAGTTGGCAACGGGAGAGACTAAAATGGTGAATAACATTAGATTCTGGTGCTTCCCTATGAAATAAAGTGTTATTTTAACAAAATGTCTAGAACCTTTAACATTGCCCTGGCAAAATGTAGGCGTACTTAGAGGAAACCTTGGCTCTTTTAATAACTATGGTAGCAGTTTTGCCTAAACTTAAGTGTATTTTTCACTTTGAAAGCTCATTTTTGTCTTATTTTCAGTTGATTGCTTTAGTAAACTTACTTTAATCATCTCAACAGGAAAAATTTCATGCTGATGTCACAAGACTTATAAAACTATCTATAGGCATTTACAAACAGAATGAAGCCTATAATTTTGGAAATGTACTTGTATAGTGTCTATTTTAAAAAAAATATAACAGGGATGGAGAGCTTTACAATTAAGCAAGTGAAATTGCTTCTACGATCTGTCCTGATTCGAATCAGGCTGCTTCTTATAAAGTCAGCTTTAGTAGTGTATTTTTTAATTAATCTCTCATGTCCATGTAGATACAGGAAAAAAATGCCAAACATGTGATAATGGTTTCTGTATGGTATTCTCCCCAACTTTGAAATCTGAATGTCCGTGTTCATTGGCATTATTCATGGGCCATTGAGTCAACATTGTTGCCGGTCTTGCTTTTGAAATGCTCTTAAAACATGAAGGAAGCTTCACTTTAAAATCAGTATAATGTTTTAATGGAATCCATGCTTCACAGTCACCTGCATGGATCAGGAAGAAATCTTTGTATCCCTATTAAGTAATTGGCTGTTTGTAGACTATTTTCATTTCTTCAAAAATATCAGAAATTGTCTTCAGGTAGAAGTGGTGCTTCATCAGAATGAACAAGTAACACCAAAAATTGTCTTTCCAACGTACCCAAGTACCTCCTTCTCTCATATGCTTCCTGATGTCCTCAGAAGCACTGCAAGTTGTGGCAAACATCACTCCCTTTAGAAACTGTGATTTGCCAATGTAGTAATTAATTTTATAAAAAAATTGGCCTCTCTAACACCTTTAGATGCACAGTAGTATTTATGATTTATTTATGTCTTGGCAACTCTAAGGGACGGTGTAGGGAAGAAGAGGATGGAGAAGGAAAGAGTCAGTTGGGTAAGTCCTGTTGAGGTCCCTACACTTACCTAACTTGAAGTATGAATGTGAAATTCTTCATCTGTATTTCACATTGGTAGAATCTATAGCCAGCAGGCTATAGGCTGGAGTGTGCCTTTTCTAGTGGATGGCAAAATCAAATAAACTTACTGACTCTAGGTCTGTGATGGAGAGACATACTGTAAAGAAAAAAAGGTGGTGGGAAGCTTAAAAGTTGATTTCCTACAGCTGTGGTTTATCAGGCAAATATTTTAAATTATTTGACTCACATTATAGATCTCAGGCCTTATTGGACAGTACTGGAACTGGGGAATGGAAGAGAAGGAGGAACAGCTGTAGCAGTATTTTTATTATTTTTTGTTCTAAAGTGCATCTTACACCTGAAAATCCTACCTAGTAAGCTGAAACTTTCTGAAAAATATGTTATATCAAATTAAGTGAAGTGTGTACTTGTACATACATACATACATACATTTATTTATACACACATATATATAATTAGCTACATACAGATATAAAATATATAACTTACTATATGCATATATAAAAATATGTTAACTATACATGTATCTGTCTGGAAATATAATTTCTAGCCCATCTTCCTGGTATTATGAGTGTCAATAAGTGAGTTCTATGAAGACACTGTGTCCCATAAAATTGTAGTGCTTACCCTTCACTGGCTGAGGGACAGGAGTAAGTGAATGGAAATGGGTCCCTCTTTCAACCCAAATTGTGACCAAAGAATCTCTGCAGAATTTTGCGTTGTGCCTCATTTTGCATGGTTCCTCAGACTCCACAAGTTACTGAAGGCATAAAGTTAAGCTAGTGCTGCCATCAGGTAGCAATGCCTTTGTTGACAGGCAGAATCATAATGTGAGGGAAAAATATTTGTGTCCCTTTTCTTATATAGATAGGCTACATTAACAGTAAAGAAAAAAACTCAATTTTCATCTTTGTAAATTCTGTTCTTGTATCAAATGAGTAGAAGGTACCAGGATGGAACTGCATTCCTAAATGCTTGTTTGCAGTACTCATTCAATTTATTTTCCTGAAAATGTTTGGGTTTTTTTTTTCTTTTTAAACTTGACTTTTATCCTTTATACTTGAACATATGTATGGTTAGTCAAAGCATTCAGGATCACAGTAGTAAGAATAAAGAACCAAAGATCACTGCGGTGTCCTTTGCATTTGGCTACCTTCCTTTTGCTAAGCTGAGCAAAAATTTGTCTTTATTAACGCTTAGAATTCCTGTTGGTTTGATTGGGTTTGAATTTTTTTTTTTCTTGGCTTTTCCTGTGAGTCCACTCTTACTGGCTACTATTTGGAGTCCAGAGAGCTGTGTAGGTTCAGGAGTTTCTGATTATCCAAGACATTTCTAGGACTCAATGAAGATAATAATCAAGGGAATTAAAGAAATCTTAATTATGATGGCATCAGCTAATATATTATAGAAGTTAATTGAGCAAGGATTTGGCTTATTTTATAATGGAAAAGAGCAAGTTTGATAAGCAACAACACAAACAAAACTATGGATGAGGAATTAGGTTATATAAATCAATCAGCTTCTTTCTTCAGAGGTCATAAAATCTGAGAAAATTTTTTCATGTTCAAAATGTTCATCTTCAGTTTTCTTCATGCACCCAAGAACATTTCCAGCCAAGCCTCTAAAGATAAAATATCCTACATTTTACGTATGCTTTCCTTGCAGTAACAAATAATCTCTTCTCAGTACTGAGCCAGAACTTCAGATGGTTTAAATCAACACAGACTTCAATAAAACTGTGTTGATTTACTTTTACTATTAGATGTTTATATAGAGGAAGCCAAGAAAAATTACTGGCCCACAGAAATTTAGCACATTACCAAGTTACCAATATGTCAGAGTATTTCTTTGGAGCAGATCCCTCTGATTAGCAATAGGATCTAATTAATTTTGCAGTTTCATTTTGTGGTAAATAAAGTGAAAATGACCACTTAGTATAACACTTCTCAAAACCATTTTGTGTGACTAACACATTGAAGAGAAGTCATGCAATGACAAGATTTTTGTTCAAATCATGGTGTGCGTATATATAAAGGATATGCCAACACAATCTAAGATTTTTGTTTATTTATAGTTTGCATTGATAGTCTCACTCTCCTAAGATTAGTCAATCTTTATCGTGCTCTGCTTCTTCACATCATGCATGGTCTTTCACGATCAACAAATGTGAAACTTCCTTATGAAAGGGTGGGTTGGTTTCTCTGAGAAAAGGAGGAGATAATCACCATCTTAGAAGTATAATGAACAGTAACAAAATGGATGGGACCTTAATATTCTCAGTATATTTAGCAGGAGGAGAAATATAAGCATTTGAATTCTCTCACTGACTTCTTCAAGTGCATGAGATCACATGTACATGCTCCAACTGTAGCTACTAAATGTAGTCGAGCAGGTGTATAACCTTTCATGTTCCTATAAATGTTTGACTTAATGCTTTATTTGTACTTACCCCTCTGTCATTTTTTAGCTGTTTCAGTTTTATTTATGCTTTTATCTTTGAGCTTAAGATTTCCTCTTGCTTAGAAATTGAGGCATTAGCAAGGCTGTCATGGCTGATACTGCTGTTTTAAACATTCTGCATGAGCATTCAGGAGGACTACGCTATTTTCTGACTTTGCCACAAGCATCCTGTGTAACTGTAAGGAAGTCTTTTAGTCAATTTACTTTGGTGATAATGTCTGTCTTTATATCTCTGCTCCTTAGACCTTACAGTCTTTCATTATATGCATGTGCAATGTGGCTGTGAAATTAGTTGTTTCCCAAATGCTACTTTAATTTAAATAAAGAATAGAAGATAAATAAATAAATGAGAACAGCCACTGGACATGTACCAGTAGTGACTGTGGGAAGATGAAAAGACTGAAGAAGGTGTGCTAAAAGAGTTAAAATGGATAGGTGTAATAAAACCATACACAATGACAAACTTACAAAACTAAACAGCTGAATGAATTACTTCCCCTTTCATCTGTTTCTGTAATGAATCATTTTTTTTTTCCTAGTTCTGAACAGAGAAGTAGTTTCTTGAAAGAAAGACAAAATACTAGGTGGACTTTACATTATTTATTCATTGATATGAATGTAAAGGAAATATTGCTTTTTGAAATTTCTCTGCTGTATGTTACTTTCCCAAGTAGTTTCATAATCAATGTTCAAATTTCTGCATGTTAAATGATTTCGTTTTATTTTCACTGCAGAAATGCTGTTCCACTTCATGTAGGAATGCTCAGGTACTCAGCAAGCGAGGCTATATTTCCCCCCGCATCCCACTACCACCCTGAAACAATTAGATTTAGGGAAAATTAGGTACACTGAAAGACCTTTAATTACCAAAGCTGGAATCCGGCCAGATCACTCAGATTAACATGCCTAAACGACCTCAGTTATCATAAGTGGCCATTAGTTTGGTTTTTCTCCTTATCTGAAAGACAGAGCCTGCTATGGCGTAGTGCCTTCTTCTATCAAACTCAATGTTTAGTCTAATTTTTTTCCTATCTCTTTGTGGTCTAAATAGAAGTTTGTTTTATGAACCAGTTTTGATTTATTTATCTTACAACAGCCCTAATTACATAACTGTTATTAATATTTTTTTCATATGAAGGATGATGTTTAATGAAGTCTATAGAAAAGAATGTTGGCAAACTTCAGATATTTCCTGTCTAAAAAGCTCTCTGTGCAAAAGAGCTCATGCAGTTTTCATCCTTTCTTCCCAGGATTATATTAAACAGGCAATGAAATGGTTTTTCAGAGTTGACTTCAAGACTAATTCAAAATAGTAATAATTGTAGATTTCACTTATCTGGGTAGTGTCATCTAGTTGAGATCAAATCTTTCTGCTAAGAACTGCAAATTGACAAATGCAGCATCTCTCTGAAATGGAGTTGGAGGGTTTTTTCTGCTTCCTTTCATTTTTCTAATGTCTGGGATTCAGAGTGAATTCATGACACCTCATTTTTTCTATTGCTGTAACTTTGCCATCCTAAATGGGGAACTCTACATTTTCCACTTGTATGTGGTTTGTGAAGGGATTGTAAATACGCTGGACTACATTGACCTTTTCAGTACACCATCTGTTGATTGGTTAGCCAGTCCACCTCTCCCCCACAGGTTAATGAAGCTGTAAATAGGAAAAACTGAAATGGCAAGCCAATCAAAAAGGTCAAAGTAGTATAGTATACCACTACAACTGACAAAATATATGAGGCATTAAAATTTGGATACCTCATTCTTAGTGACAAAGATTGTAATGAGAGCAGAAAAGAAAGCTCCATGAATCCCTTCTCATCATACAGAATGTAATATGGATGGGGAATGATACAAGCCTGCCACAGTTGTATTCCAAGATGAAAATTTTAAATTTCTTGATATATTTCAGGGACCACATAATAGTAAAGTTAGGTTAAAAGCCATGTTTTCCAATGTAGGAATACACTCGTTAATGTTCTTGCTATTATATCCACAAAATCTGCAAATGCACCCTTTCATATTAATATCCGTTTTTCAAAGGAAGGTATAGAGAGGGAGGGGTGCGAAAGAGAAAAACGGAATACAAAGCTGCTCAGAGTTTATTAGAAGGAATATATGAACCTGAGGATGTCAAAGTAGACTTCGTCATATGAAATAACTAAATAAGTTCCTTCCTACTCTGTTGATAAGGTGATCATTTTGCTCCAATAACATTTATAACTGTTTTAAATGACGAAAAATCTTGCAAAACACACAAAAATACTGCATGTAAGCAATGCTTAGCTGAAGGGCTTGCTGTAGTTATATTTAAACCATTGTTTAGAAAATACTGTCAAATTTTGTCCCTGCGAGGTAATACATGACAATGCAGTCAGCAAAGAGTTTATGGCTGAAACTTTTATTTCTTTTCATCACCAAACCATTTACTGAACATTGTTATTATTTACCCTTATTTGAAGTAGAGACATCTCATGCTGGTGTGTTGCCCAACTACTGTATTCTCCTTGTTTTGAAACATTTTCCCGTTAACACTGGCTACCCATATCACTTCAGGAGCATAAACTGTTAAGCATATTTCCTAGGTAGTTTAAAGGACGTCTATATGAAATTCATGCAAAGTAAGTGTAGCTGGTGAGAGTCCCAGTTAAAAGGGTATGAGTTGCAACTATGTCCGTTGGTTGTAACAGAGCTTCTGGTTTGTGAAACTTTCTCTTTTCTGCAAAGAATGACAAAGTATTTGTCCACAGGGGAGTAACTTACAGTAGCTTGGCCCAGCCCTGTGACTGAAATTTATGTGAGATATATTGCTCTGCACTTGCGGCATAAGCACATATAGTTAAATGCGGCTTTGACAAATTGCACGGCTTCTCTGGACTCAGAAGGAGCCTCCAGCCCCAGCCTGGTGGACCCCTCTCCTCTGCTGGATTTCCAGGCTGTCGGGATGAGTTACAGGGACCTGTGCCAAGAGGTGCCTTCTGCTGCACTTTATCACTGACTCTAATCCAGCTGTCTGAAATGGTGCCAAGCCAATTAGCTAGCTCAATGCCTGTTATATCAAGAGCCTAAATAAGCCCAGAGAGGTCACGTTTCAAATGGGAGAGTAGCCTTTTCATTTGTCTCTCTGTTCATGCGGGCCTAAGATGACTCCCACATGGGACAAATCCCAATTAATGCCTCCTATTTAAACTTGTCCTGGCATATTTTAGAATGTTCGCCAATTAACAGTAGCATTAAGTTATCAACTACTTTAGGTGAGGGTGCTAATGGAGACAAAGAGCCCTTGTTTTTGTCAAGAACATCTAATCTTAGTTTGACTTGGCTAATGCAGGAAAACCAAAGAAAAGATCTACTGAAACTGCATCACAGCATTATTAAGCTTACTATTGCCCAAACTCACTATATATAAACACAATCTCTGTTCTAAGGCATGCCCTACTTTCTAATCCCAAGTGCAGCCAGTGAGGCTAAGAGCAAGCAGGAAAGAAAAATGATATTATGATGATAAATACAAGGAAAAGGAACAGCAAAAATAAATATTACTATATGTGAATAGCTGCTTTCTCATTTACATAAGCTTGACCTCAATGGCAAGGTGGCTGGCCCACACACGTAAGACTGTGGATAATGAAATTACAATGTGTGTCAAGATTTCCATAATATCTGCCTTAAATAACTGCAAGAACAAAAACCACAGGCCGATATTTTTAGTGCTCACATTTCATGAAGTTAGATCTTTACTTGACTATGAAATTCAAGTCCATTTCTTCAGATGCTTCAAATCAGTTTTCTTCTGCCAGTGTACTTTGTGTAATTCAACTCTTCCCTAAAATTATCAAGGAAGAGCAGTTAGGCTGATCCTCCTGCTGATAAAGCAAAGAAAACTCAGAGAATAATGATATTCACAGGTGTACGCTTTATCAGTGGTCTCATTTAAAGAGTTATATTCTTTCAGGAGCATGCTACTGAAGGATGAGTACAAAAGCAAATCAGCATGGTTTCTGTTTATTTGGTGTATGGGCCTTTTAGCCACACACAGCCATCTTTATCAGAACACCATATTATTAGTTGTCTCTTAGAATGACAACCTAAGTGGTCATTTTAACTTTGGGTGTTGTCACTGTAATGCCTACATAATAAAATCTGTGTAACAATAAACTGCAGCAATGGAGCCAAGGTTAGTGGGGCATCAGACAGGTTTAATTAAAGCAATTCAGAATGTTGACTGAAAGAATGCAAAAGGTTGCAAAA
The DNA here is from genome assembly GCA_026212715.1 of Elanus axillaris. Classification (NCBI taxonomy): domain Eukaryota; kingdom Metazoa; phylum Chordata; class Aves; order Accipitriformes; family Accipitridae; genus Elanus; species Elanus axillaris. Next base: position 21,643,205 of record JANZLQ010000031.1, on the reverse strand, counting down.
GGAGATGTTTTTCTCTTCTTGTGGAGAATTCCATGGGTCAATTGGATTAACAATATTGCCAGGGTAAATTGACTTTGTTAATACATTCTTATTTCTGTGCACAGATAGGTGGACAGGTTTGGTGAGAACAGAAACTGGGTCTTCCTAAAGCTCTTTCCGGGGTTGGGGGGGAGGGGATAAGAGAAATGATTTAAAGCATAGCTAATAGGAAATGAAATAGCAAAAAAACTCTGACCCATAAATCTTTCAAAATTCTGCATTTCTGGGGTTTTTTTGCATAAATACTTGAATTTGTGTGGGTTTGATTATCAGCTCTTCCTTTTGAAATGTTAAAAGCTTAAATGTAGCCACTGTGACTTATTTCATACCAATATTTAGGCTTATGGTTTTTGCAACTACTTTCAGCGTGCTCATGTTTTAGCTAAAGTGTTAGTTTGGATACCTTGCATCAATTTCTGATTACTCAATAGGTTTAGCAGTAATGCAGATAGGACAAAACAGCCTGTTCTTGGCCTCTCAGAGCAAAAGTCATGATGGGAGACATTAAGAAGACAGTGTTTTCAGATAATGAAGCGCTGTTTTTAGTGAATAAAGTACTGAATTGAGAACTAAGAGGATGAAGACATGAATAATATCATTCTCGGTTCTGCTACTAGTTCTTTCTGAACAAGTGACTTAAAGTGGCTTGCATGACAAGCCGTGAATTACTTTCCTTATATGTCAAGCAGGGTAAAGATACTTTAATAAACTGCATTTATCAGCTATACATAAGAACCAAGGCAAAGTAATAGTATAATAGCTTATGCAAGATCTGTCCACATTAGGGGAGATGTTTAGAAGGCCTGATGCAGGGATTTTTTCTTAACACAACAGGCACTATGGTCTGTTATTGGCACTGGATAGCTGAAAGTCCTGCCTGGATGCTCTGAAAGAAAGAGGGGATTAGAAATACTCATCTAGGAGTTGTGTATGCTGTGCCCGCAGCTGCTGTCATGCTCTGTCCTGTAGGAGCTCCCAGTGCTCATTGCCTATCTGTGCACTTGACTGGCAATGGGAGTGTTTCTTCTAAGGCTGGGCTGTTACGCATAGTTTTCCAAACCTTGAGTGAACCTAAGGTCTCTTACTTAAAACTTTGGCAATAATTATTCTTCAGAAGTCTATGCCCATAATTTATGAGTTTAATGAGGGGAGGGAAACTCTCCACAGCTGAATACTAGCATGAGTTTGGTGTCATTCCCCATGCTGATAAGCAATACAGTGCTTTGATCCCAGCTCAGAAGAACTTTTAGTGCCTTAAGACAAACGTTATAACTGAATGTCACCAGTTTAACCAGAATGGAAAAACTGGTGAACTGACTACAAAAACTGTGAATTAACAAAATAATAGGTCGCTGCTTTAAAAGAATCCATTGTCACATGTAAGTTTGAAAATACAGCAGAAGAAATTATTAGGTATCAGAACTCAGATGAAGCAATTTCTTCCATCCTTGGAGAAGGTTTACTGCTTCAGTCAGGTATAGAATTACATATCACCAAGCTAGTGAAACTGGACCTGAGTCAGCAATGCAGAAAAAAAAAAAAAAAGAAGAAGATAAATCAGAGAGTACTGTGGGCATTGCTGAAGCCATGTAAGCACAAACATGGTTTGGACCACAACCACAGAAAAACTATAATATTGCAAACACAAGACCATTTGGTCAGACTGAAACTCTGCCATCAGAGAACATGGTATGATGCAAATTATTGCAGACTTCACTAAGATTCTTTTGCAAGCTTGGTGAGGAAATGGAACTTTTTCCCCAGGGCTCTAGCAATGCTCCATGTAAACAGTTGGAACCCGAAGCTGATTTCCCAGAGCAGCTTGTTTTGCCTGCGGATGAGAAAACAGTGAGTTTGCAAAAAATTATACTATTTCTATTTCTGATACACCAGCAGAACAGCCAAATACCATTAAATTGGACAGGGGTTATACAACCTCTATGTTACCAGTATCTGTTGATTTTCAGTCTTTTGAAGATTTTCCTTTTGCTGAGCCCAAGTTACATCTAGTGAGCTAGTTAGAGGAAACATTTGTATTTGTCAACACCTATATGCAAACATGAATATGATTATCTTGCATATGTATTGAGATGTGTATTGTGAATATCACTGCTTCTGCAGGCATCAGTATCAGCCTGCTGCAATAAACATGCATATACTTAAAGGGCACACTACTTCAATACCATCAGTGGATACTAAAAGGCAAGCTTTATTTCAGCTATTACAAGAGATACAATCAAGGAACTATTTGATTCAGTGCGAAGGTTTGACCACAGGATTAAAACTTGACTTCATACAACAGAAATTATCTATCACTTTCATTGTGAAATCCTTTAAAACCAGAGTTTAGAGAAGTACTTTATAATTAAATTAGTGAAGACACTGAATGATTTCATGGGTCTAATGCAAGTATTGACAATGCTGACAAAGTAGTTTTTAACTCAAGGGAGCAAAAGAACATCACGGCAGTTAAAAGCTATCTGCACACATGTCTAAATATTTGTAGAACTTTATGTTAAAAAAAGCTTTTTCTACTGATAATAGACACATTAAATTAAAAGCGATATTAATAGGGGCCTAATGGAAGCCTAACAGATGTCAGTTAATGATCAGGATAAGCTCTTACACTTGAAGTTGGGCTACATGGAGTCACACCCACTTGTTTTGGAAGAGCAGTGTCCATAGTGCCTCAGTAACCAGAGGTTATTCAAATAGTGATGCTGCATTTTAGATAGCTCACCATCTATATTTGATATCGCCAGCAGAAAGCAGGAAAGATGCTATTTTCTCATCATGTGAGCTTTCTGGCAGGTTTAAGGTCTGATCCACTGGGTCAGTTCAATTACCAAAAACCTTTACCCAAGGATTTCTTAGAACTATGCAGGATTTTTCTGTCATTGTGGTGCAGAAAATGTATTCCTTGCTAAGCATGATCTATGTAACTTCTGGATTGAATTATATCATCCATGAGGAGACTGTGAAACCCCAAATGTTGCTAGTTTGGAAGCCAGTTAGAGCTTTCCCAGATACTCACGGACCCTGTGTTACCAGTGTTGGTTATTAATAGCTGCAGCTTGGAGTCCTATTAGCGCAAGTCTTTGGAGAAGTAATTTGCACTGTATTGGCATCAAGCACACCTACTGAAACTAAGACAAAAGGAAATACTTGCTTCTGTACAAATGGCAAGTGGAGTGGAGAACTTTTTTGTGAAGGTTTAGATACGTATCACCACCATTTGATAAGACTATTATGGAAGGGCTTGGATGAGTGGGAATGCAAATGCCTAATGCTATACAGGATAATTTTCTTTTATGTATGGAAATGAGTACAAGGTGCATCCTGAAAGCATGATACTTGACAAGTTTGTTTTCTCACTAGATGCCCACATGGAGGCAGCTGAACGTGTCACAGGTGCACTGTTGTACTTTAAATGCAACAAATGTGAGTCTGCATGCTTCCATACCTTATTTCAAAATAAATAAATAGTTTTTCTTCCTGACAGCCTAAAAATCCAAACACCGTGTTCGGTCAGCTAACAGACTTTTAGGCTAATGCCATATATCATTAACCATACCCAGCAATCTGTTATTACAGAGGAACCACAAATTAAAAACAAGTGCCTGGATCACAGTAAACATCAAGGACATCATGCTGGTGGCCAAGACTGAATGTTAAAGTTTAAGGTACTCCATATGTTTTTTATAACTTTCCAGGTTTGCAGTACAGCAACATTGTCTCATAAATTGCAATGCAGTCTGTCCATTTAGTGCATGCAGCATGAGAAAAGCTTAGCAGTGACAACATTGTCCACCTGTGCTGGACTGTTACTATGCTTAGTGCTCTAATACCTTACTTCCTCTATCATATCATAGGTAGAAATAGCATTTAGGAAAATTTTTTCAATTCTACAAAAGTCAATTCCTTGATGATGAGAAATTTTGTGGATGTAAGTTCATCAGTATGTTACCCACAAGCTGGTGTAACAAGCAGTAGAAGAAATAGCAAAAATAAAAACCACACACATTTAACAAAGATCTTAGATTTGAATGCGACTCACCTGTCAGGAGAAAAAAAAACCCTGTAATTTTTCAGAAAGGAGAATCAAGACTCCATATTCTCTTCTGCAACTGTACTTATAAGGTCCTCTTGCTCTCTTGTGGACTATTATAGAACATCTCCTGTTTTGAACCTGCCAACCAAGGGCAATATGAGCTTTCTTCTAGATTAGTTAACTATGACAGAGTAATAATTACTTTTGGCCTCACATTCTTCAACAAGTGGCGTGAGAATAGAGCATGACATTGCTGGATCCATCATACTCCTAGATCTGTCTGTTATGAAAGTGCTGGATTAGGTTTTAATATTATTTAATTGTCCTGAACCTTTAGTTTACTTGCTGCCTTTCTATTAATTATATAAGTAGAGTACCTACAAAGCACCCTTTACTGCTGTGCCCTGTAACAGCCTGATTTATTTATTTGTTTGTTCATTTGTTTGTTGAAGGGTGGAGGATAACACAGTATTGGTGCTAGGTGGCTGTTAAGGTGCGCATGTTCTGAGGCAAACAGAGAAGCAGAGACCCTCCTGCTGAGATGCACTTTCTTTGGTTTTGCCCTGACACTTTTCTGTGCTGCAACCACAGCTGATTTTTTATGCTTAAAGAATACATTTCTCAAAGCTCTACTTGTGAAAATACAGCACTAGTCAAAGCTCGAAAGGGATTTATGTTATTTCAAATATGTCTTTAAAAAATGTCAGGTGGAAGTTCTAACTTCATTAACCTGTAGCTGCTGAGACACTCCATTCCTCTTGAGTTTCCCAGTGCTGATCTTCAGGAGGGTCCTGCATTCACACTGTATAAAGCTGAGCATCTGCTAGGGGAGGCACAAAAAAGCTACGAAAAGTGATACAAATATAATCAAAGCCGAACTTAGACTGCTGCTGAAGAACCTGTAGATTTATCAGTCTGTCTTGAATTTGTCTCTAGGTGTGGTGGGTGACACACAGCCCCATAACCTTTACCCCCTCATCACCTTGTCTTCACAGTTTCTGGCCACATGGACAGCTGACTTGCTGTGCAAGAGGGAGGTTGAGAGAAAATGTGAGGGGGGGGCGGGGAGACAAGACTTGAGGGAAATTCAGTTGTAGGTTGCCTTAAGCTGACCCTGAAACCACCCTCAACCCTTTCCAAAGAAATTTTGTGAGAAATATCTCAAAGGAAATCTTTACTATTCACTTCTGAGTGAGGGATTTCAAAGAGACTCATAGGTCAATTCTTGCTATGTGCCTAGTGCATATATATATGTGTGCCTGTTAAGTAGATTATCTTTCCAGTCACGCAGGAACAAAGATTGCCAATCAACATGACATGTCTCGTAAGAAACATGAAGTTGTAGCTTACATAACCTAATGTCTACGAAATTAAGAGACATGCAGCTCTGTTAATTAAGAATTCAGAGTGAAACATATTTTGTCATATCTCTGTTTCGTATGGGTTGTTTGGGTTTTTTTTTTTTCTTCTTTTTAGCAAAATTATTTAAGTTTTATGGAAGCTTGACTCTGTACCAAGTCAAAAGCACACTGATTTGGTTATTAGCATGTGCATGAAGCGATCCCACTCCACTCATTCAAAAAATAGGAATTAAGATGATTTGACAGCCCTCTAATATTGCTTTCAATGCTATCGATTCCTTTCATCAAGGCAGTGCTCTTCTGTGCTCGATCTTGCAAAAGGGACTGATGGCACACTTGCTCTAATCACATTTCATTGTACATTCACTGCATGTAATAATAAATTTGGCTATCCAGATCAATTTTGTCTCAATTTCCTCTCGCAGGATGCAATCCAATGATTGCTTTTTTGTTTTTCTTTTAAGGACCATCATTTGATCCATATAAGTTTCTCTTTTTTAAATCCAAAAGATACTGACTAAAATAAACTTCAGTGGTGTTCTATACTTTTGTTTACAATTGCTTTGGGAAAAAGCCTATGCTTGATTTTGATAGGTCTGAGGTTACTACATGGTATATAATGAGAATGATTTTTGTAATGGCTTTCAAAGCACTTAGTATGTTCATAGAGCCTTCTTGAGGGAACTGTTCCATGTAACTTGCAAATGCAAAGAGCTTATTGCATATTTTTTAAGCGGTATTGCAATGTACCTCAGTATTTTTTGTAATGACCTTGTGACAGGATCATTATTTCACAGAGAATATGGTAGATGAGGCTGATGTAGTTATTCTAGTTTTTTCCCACAGAAATTCAAGATGAAAAAGATCTCTTAGGTCAACTAGTTCATTCTCTGCTGGTGATTTTATTATGCCTATTATCAGTTCAAAAGGCCACTTTACTGTTGCAAATCTGTATTAGGGAAAAGGCAATACTGGACTCGCCTATTAGTAGATTTTGCTGGTGAATGTGCAGCGAGCAATCAAACTTTCAGTGATTTGTGGTGAACAAAAAAGGCATCTGAAGTCCCTTGGAAGGGAGGAGGGACAATAATTAAAGAAAAAGGACTGTAGTCAGATTTCAGGTTGACCTAATAGAAAATAATACAAATAACACCTCTGTGGAGCCGGAAGAGTTGATCTTGGATTAAACATCTGAGGTGTGCAACTAAGATTCATTTAGTATATAATGAAATAACAGTTACATGATCCACAAATGTTTAGTAACTAAGTCTGTTAATACAGTTTTTAAGTGAAATCCAATTAAGCCTATGGATTGTAAATACATGTGTATGGGAAGGGATTCTCTTAAGGCAGCTGTTCTCAATGCATTATATTACATCTAAAGCCCAGTTAACTATGACTGGAAAAATATGATTGCAAATGTGCATAGTGGCATACACAAAGATTCATGTGAGTAGAACCTGTGGTCTTATTTTCCCTCAAGTATAAATCATTATGATATGATCAGAGAAAAATAATAGTGGAAGCAGAAAACATAATTCCTTACTTCCAATTAGGCCTGAATAAAGTTCAGCCAAAATAAATCTGTCCAGCATCATAGAAAAAATTTCACACAGATATCCTGAAGCTTTGGAAGTGTTATGTTGTCTTCTGTAGAATTAGAACTGAAGGTCTTTAAGTCAGTTCTCATCACAACTGTAATAGGAAGAGATGAAAAGTTTCCTTTTTTAGTGCCAAATTTTAATTATTTGTTTGTTTAAAAAAGCAAGCAAAAAAGAAAATGCACAATGTAAAATTCTGTCATAGTTTCTGTTTTCATTTTTTTCTCTGTAAGAAAATATGTGTTAAATATTCCTTTAATTTTTAACCATCTTTATTTCAACCAATTACTGTTTTTTCTAATTATGCCATAAACTTGATTTGATCTTCTGGCTTGAAAAAGAGTTAGTTAACTAACAGAATATGCTTTAGGTAAGTAGGTAAGAAACTAAAAGAATACAGTTTAAATAAGTAAGTAGAAAAAATCTGAAATTATATTTTTAAGACAGTCTTCTTGTTTTAATTTTCAGTTTTTCTTCTCAAAGAAACTTAGGCACTATAATTATTTGTTCTAGAAATTAAAAAAGTTGTCATTTTGGTTGCAGGAAGCCCTTCTAGGATATGTGTCCCCAGTGATGAGTATGCATTATGATTCTATAGAGTAACGTTATCAGAACCATAGGAGATTGCAAGACCTGTAATTTTCTGCCCTCAAAATACATGAAAAAAAAATGCTGCTTTATAAACAACACACCTTAAGAAATAATCTGTCTTTTCATTATGGCTGGACATAAAAGGTACAAATTATAAAATCTCCTAGATGTTTTGCATTAGGAAACACATTTTAAGAAAACTTGGACTTTCTATTATAGTACCTGTATTTTCACATGAAAAAAAACGGTAAACAAGTTCAAGTATTAGCAGTGGCACCTTAGGGTTTTGCAGTACTACTTGTCTGGAAAAGTAAGTTTATTTTGACAGAATACTTAACAGCATTCACTAAGCTACAATGAAAGCTATAAACTATAATGAAAGCTTGGCAGAGGCTTGGCAAGTCTGTCTGAGGATGAGCTTCCTTCTCTGGGCTTAACTCTATTTCAGTGTTCCCATTTATCTCTCCAGTGAATGCAGGCACCCTTCATGGCCTGACAGATATTTTGTCCTTGCCAGGTAGCTGCTGCTTTTAGGCATTAGCTGCCAAAACAAGTCAGAGATTAATGGGAAAACATCCATAAATTATAGTACAACCTCTCTACTTTCACGGAAAATATAAGATCTTTGGGATGTTTAAATTCTGTAAAATGTCTTAATTTGTTCAGACATTTGCACAATTATTAATACAGACAGATGCAGAATACATAGACAACAAGCATCTAAATTAGCTTTGAGGGGAATTAATACAAGAAGCTAGCAAAATAGTCCCAGAGAATAAATTAGTGTGACATTTTATTATGATTTCAACACAAGATTACCGAGTCCATATTTTAAACGTTGGTCTCAAAAACCTGCAAAAGAAAGCTAATATCAAATGATGCAGCAAGGGAAAGTGGAATAGAAAGCTACACCTATTAGGCTCATAGACATTCCCAAGGTAAGACAACACTTGTCACCCTGAGTAAGCCATTAAATGCATTGGTTTTTCCAAGTCTTTAATTACAGTTGGCATTCCCGAGTCTAGCGCTGGAGGCTGCCATCCTGTTGAAGAACAATAACCTTTGTGATACTGAAGTGGGAGAAAACAGCAGCAGGGACCATAGCCTAGTTTCCAAAGTGCTTCTAAAACACATTAGTAGGAGAAAAAAACTTTTTAATGTTGCATGATTTACACACTTAGGTCCAGCCTCAGCTGAACATGACTCTCTGTGATCTTGTAACAACCCCTCAGATCCAGTGTCTGTGGGGTTCAGTTTGGTTCCTGTCACCATCACCTAGTAGCACCACAGTCCTCTGCAAAACTGACTCTGTAGGGCTGAAATGGAAATTTCCTCATAATGTCATAACCTCTACCTTCTTAGCCAAATGGATGATAATGATGGTTGCCCAAAGAGTAACATCTGATGACTCCAGTACAGACAGTCATACAAGCTAGTAATGTCCTGTCAGCCCCTAAGATGTGATTGCAGTCGCCTAGGCTTGTTCTCATAGCTTGCTGCTACTAAAAGGAAAAGTGGAAAAGTGCTGGTTTCCCCAGCTCTTCCTGCAGCATGTGCTTCAATCTCCCTGTGTTTCTTCTATCCCTGCACCCACAACTCCCGTTAACTTTGCTGATAGCTTTTGGCAGGCACTTGAGCTACTTTATCTCACCAAACAGAAGAAAAGAAGGGTACTGTAACACATTTTTGACAGCATTATGTGATGAAATACGCTAGATGTTATTTGAATTTTTGTGGTTAAGCCTCTTCTGTGGTTGAAACTTGTCACAGTTCCCTTCAAAGACTGAATTAGTTCATGCTCAAACACATTAATACCCAAAGCAACTTGCTTACCACCTCATCTGCACTCAGACAATAGCTACCGTCTTTAATGCCAGCCATGCAACTGTGTAACATCTGTAATTTGTATATGCTTATGTAGAAGCTCAGGGCCATGATGTGAAAACACCTGGTTCAGAAACATCAGCACTGTGTCACCTCTTCAGCTGGTCCCTCAGCCTCAGAACAGGCAAACTGGTCACAGCCTTGCCAAGGCCGGCTTAGCGTCCAGTCCCTCCTCTCTGGGCAGGTAGTCATCCACACTTTTCCAAAAGAGCCAGCCACTGGTGAGGTGAAAGTAGAGCTCAGATCTCTTCCTGAATGTTAAAGGAGAGAGATCAGGAAACAGAGGATGAGTGGAGAGAAGAGATGCAAGGCGATTCAGACCTGAGAGGAAATCGTGGGGATCCCAGGAAGGAATGGTGTATAAAAGCTGTCAAAGCAGCATTGGTAGAAAATGTTGTCTTCTGTGAGTTCAGCTTGTGGAAAAGGGTATGCTATGAGCTTGAGTCCCATACTAAGTGGGTTAAATAAGTGATATAGGTTGATGGCTAGAATATAAAGATGAAGAGGGTGACCTTCTAGGTTTTAGGCTGGAAGTAAGCGTGGTTTTCTTTCCTTTGTCATCTCTGTCTTAATAGATACCAAAAGACATCATAGTTGTATTGTTTCTACATTTCATTTTGTTTAAAAGAAAATGATAATACTTTCTTTTTAGTTTTGCCTTCAACCTAGTTTATGTTAAGCATAAGTGGTTTAGATTGAGCAAGGTATATGGGCATGGTGATCCTTACAAAGGAATTTATGGGAGCATTTCAGCAATGCCCGAAGTCCCAATATCAGAATATCCAAAAGCAAATGGCATGCTTCTATTTAGTTGTATAGTCCAGTTTTGAAAGTTACAAGAAAGGCATGTATAAGTTACACATGCCCAGTATCAGTAGGTTTTTTGAATTAGTTCCTGCCAAGATGCTTCTGGGAGCGCTGCATTCCTACTGACAGTCCACTGACCCAGGCTAAGGTTACTGCATAAAGTGACAGAGTGATTTGGCTTCCACATGTAGCAGCCAAGCTAAAATCTAGTCCAGCTATCTGGTCTTTAGAGTGAAGCTCTCCTTCAAGCTGCCTGGAACGAGGTGTAGTCCCTTCCCTCGCACTGACAGCAGCATCTCTTTTCACAGTGATGGCTCTGAAATGCCATTTAGCCATGCAGTTATCATCTTCATAGTTAGCAAAATATTGAGAAAAGTGACTGGAGTTATCAAAAAACTGGAGTGCTTCAAGACTAAAAAAAAGAAGAAAAAAAAAAGGTGTCTCTTACTACCTTATTGAGTACTCCAGCATAATTTGTAGGAGAAATACATTCTGAAAGCAGATTCATATACAGCTTGACAAAAACCCGTCAGAGTTGCGTGGGGTTAATACTCGGACTTCCACCTCCAATTCATTTTAAATGAGCAATGTTTCACTGAAGATTGTAGTTTTATTTTATCAAATAGTATCTTAGTAAAATTAATTGATACAATGCATTTTAGTGTGATTCTGAATCTTTAAGAATGTCTGTCCTTGTCCCTTGCTCAATTTTTTTTTTTATGGCATACTTAATTTTAGATCCATGACCTATGATCTTTAACAGACTTTCTGACAATAATGATTAGGACAGTGGATGTGCGATATCAAATTATCAATAACCTGCTTCCCTGGAATAACACTAATGAATCATCATCCAATAGGGATATTCTGCTTAAAACATTGATCATTATCTGATTCACTTTTTACATGATAAAAGCTGCATTTGCCTTTCTGCCTTTTTTCTAGAAATATTTAGAAATATGTACTGTTCATTGTTTTTTAGCTTGGGGGGTGGGTGAGTTGATGCGGTTTTGTTTGTTTGTTTTTCTGAAAGCTACAACCAGAAATCCTTTAGCTTGCAAAGTCCCTTATTTCTTCTATACACTTTCTTGGAACCAAAATCTTCATATGAAGCATTTAAAATGTAGCTTAAATAAGCACAAATGAAACCCCTATAATGAACTCTGCCTGGAAATGCATGAGATTTGTACAATTCTCATTATATTCTGGGAACAAATGGACCTTAAGATCACATTGAAAACCTTGATTAAAAATGTGTGACTAAAATAGGCTCCTTAAGGATTATTGACGTTTAATTTAGCATTTGATATTAACTGTCTAAATCCACATCAGGCGAAACCAAATATTGCTTTACTCTGAGTAGTTTTCAGAGAAAGAGGAGATTCCACAATTTAAACTTTTGTCATTCTGAACATCTCAATTAGCATATTTTAACAGTCTTTTAAACCTTGAAACATAATTGAAATTGTAATAAAATATTCTGGTTTGAGTGCTGAATAAAATACTTGCAAACCCATTTTAATTTCATTGCCTTTGCCACTATCACAGATTTGAGAAAGTCTCATTTTAAACAAATTTATTCTCTGCTTCAAACCTGCACAGGATGCATATTAGGGATACCAACTTTCTGCAAAGAAAGACCAAGATAAGCACATTCCCTGCTGGCGTTTTCTTAAACCTTTCATTTGTTGAAGCAAGATAGTGTCTGTAGAAATTCTGTTCTTTCAGATTTAGGGAGCAAAAGCTTTGCCTGCAAATCATATACGAGTTTACTAGACCAAACTCACTCTTTTTTGGCCAAACGTTTCTTTCTGCATGTTTTGCAGGGCTGTGCATCCATGTACGTTCTTTGAAAACATCTCAGTGTATCACCACTTCCTTTATGGCTAAGAATTTAATGAGTACCACAAAATAATTACTGTCAGTTGCCGCCCATTTGTGTTTCCCATTGAAGTACTGTTTCTAAAATATGTCATGCGGTAAGCCTGGAGTCAAGCAGAACAAAGGAAGAAAGCAGATGCACTTGTGGCTGCTTCTGCTGCCAGTGATTCCCTGTCATAAAAACTCCTTTATAAACCCCACCAAAAATGTTGGATGGTGTTTCATCAATGTTATCATAAGGAAGGAGATTACCAATAATCTTGTTGGCCTGATGCACTTGCCCTGTATCCCAGTAACAGAGCTGCATGGAGGGGAACGAAGCAAAGTTTCTTCTGCCATGAGAATGGAAGCAGATGCTCCCCAGGGTGGCTCACCTACTAAATCTTCCCCTAAAGGAATGGATTTGTTTCTCTTAGTTACTAACGAGAAAGATTGACAGGGCCCTACTCAAACTCATGCTCAATGCAAAACACTTATCTTCCTTCAGGTTTAGAGAAGAAATGTCTCTAGGTCTGTATCAGAAATAGCTGACTAGATAGAAACTTCAGAAACAAATCACCCTTTCTCAGGCCACGTTCAGTATCAGTTTGATGCTATATCCTCAGCCCAGCAAGGAGGCATGTTGCCCCAGAAAATGAGAACCTTTATATAAGTCAGTTTTCTTTAAAAAAAAACTTCTTTAGAAAGTACAACTTTAAACCAAGATATTCTCAAGTGGTATATTGGGAAGTACAAAGGTAACAGTTTATTCTCCAAGCCATACGGAAGGGTTTTCAATCCATGTACGCAGCTGAGGTTGGGAAATCATGTAGAAGGCTCCAATGGGCTAAGTAAAGAGAACTAAATCCCTTGCACTTAAACACTATTACAGAACACTTGATGCTAGATCACCAGTTTGAGGTGTGAAGGTGGGCTGCATGCTGACATAGGTAATAAATGGAATAAAGCATTTTATGAGTGATAAGATTAATAATGTAATAGCTGACTTCAGAAGGCTTACTGGCTTTACCTGAGGGTGTACTTGTACCAGATAGTGAACCAAGTCAACGCTGGGGACACCATTATTTTTATCATTATTTATATTATTGAAAGAAGCCTTTGTTAAAACAAATCTGTATTTACACAGGAGAGATTGGTTTTAACTAGAAAGGTACTTACATTTTCTCTTAAGTTTATCTCAGTGCGTGAGAGGGTAAGATCTGAGGGCTTGGTTATGTACTCTGAAAGAGTGGAAGCCATCTCTAGCATATTGGTTCTGTTTAAATAGCATTTTGCCCCATGATAAAAAAAAAAAAAAAAAAAAAAAGAAAAATCAAATTATTTTGCTGTGTTCCCTTTATATTGTCTACAATTAAATCATTTATGCAGTAAAACCACTATTTTACTCCATAGTTTCCAGTCTGAAAATTAAATACTCTATAAACTAAATAGGTAGAAGGGAACAGTTTTGCTCCCCCTTTTTGCATCTTCTTTCCCACCAAGGGACTGCCAAGCAATATGTAACCTCCAGAACCCAAGCCTCAGCTATCAACCATAATAGATATCAACCTCTGCTCTAGTATTGGCCTGTTATGGGATCCCTTTTAAGTTAGTGGTTTCCAGCAAGTCATTGCACTTGTGAAGAAAATATACAGGATGTGTACAAGATTAATTTCAATTATAAAATAACATTTTATTTTTCAGATTTAGGCAAATATTTAATTTCAGGTTATACAAATTTGCAAGTTAATCAAACAGTACAAGGAAAAATGTCATGAAAACACAAGGAAAAATTCCCAAATGATCACTTAATAGTAACACTTCACTTTTTATAGTGGACCTATATCCCATGTATAATTTTAAATAAGTAAGAAATAGCTTTCAATGTAACTAAGAAACTAAAAAGCCAAACTGCACAGCCATTGTTAAACAGATACAGTATTCCTGAGAGATGTGTATGTGTGCACAGCTGCACAGACACAGAGACCATATGCCTGTGTATAAACAGTAGATATCTGTACATGTGTGTTTGTGCATGTGAATATTTTATAACCACATTGGCAGGTATGCAGGAAAACCTGAATATAAATTAGACTTTTTCCTAGCTCTCTTCATACTGGCTGAACAGTTCTGTGGTTTGGATTAGAAATTAAATAAGGCAGCTTGGGTCTTGTCTTAGAAACAAGTGGATTAAATATGAGTCTTAAACTAAAGTAGGTTCAGAGCAGTTTTTCCAAACTGCAGTCTCTGCCTACGAGACAGATTGCTACCAAACGTGCCAAGCTGACCTCATTCTCTACTATGCTATTCAGTTTATAGCAGAAGTCTTCATCTAGATGAAGGATTACATCTTTCCAGGATATCAGCTCTGTACAATTCAATCTGGTTTGATATTTTTCTCTACTAGTTTCCATAATAGTTGAAAAATCCATTAAAAATTGTTGTCCTGCCCTTCTTTCCCTTTGCTTTCTCTCCAGTTTCCTATTGCAATTCATTTCTGCTTCTTTTTTACAGTTTAGAAACATGTTACTTTTTGAAGGGACATTGTTCACCTAGACATATTCTTCTCTGTTATACCCATTTCTACACCCTCGATTTATGTCACATGGCTAACCTATGTCATTGAAGTAGATCTTTCATAAAGCTTTTTAATTCAGTCCCCAGGGACCTCCTTCAGAAGTAAGAGAAGCTCCCACATAGCGCAGTAATTCTGTTCTTATTTAAGCAGCGTGCTACAATAGGAGATGGCTCCCAATCTGGGGACCATGGAACATGGACAGGCAACAGGCACGTAGAGAATTTCTGGGCTGCCTGAATCCAGGAGTAAGGGCAACCATCTCAGACACCTGCAACGTTCAAGAAGTTGAATTATTGATTTTCGTTGTTTTCAAAGTGTCCATGTTATTATTTTATCAGTATTGTAGAAGTGTAGAGAGGTCCCAGTGAGAGTCCCACTCCTACTTGGAAGGACTTATTCAAGCAAACACATAAAAAAAGAATAATCCTTACCATTCAAAACACTTAAATTTAAATTCTGCCCTCAGTTGCCTGTTTTTTAGTGGCAATGCCCTGCTGCAAGAAAGTACGGAAAACTTTTGGACTAAATACATTTTTCCTCCCCATGTCACCTGTGGCTCCTACTCAACATTGTCCAGAAAGTGCCGGTGCATCTCAATACCCTCCTGGCACAGGCAGCTGCTGCTCATGACAAGAGCATGGCTGGGAAAGAGCAGAGCACCCTCAACTTCTGCTCATGCTGAGAAACTCATGGAGAAGGCTGGAAGCATGGCAAGAAGTATGGGAGGCTGGTGGCACATTAACAACCAGTTCTGTAAGCTGTGGTTTGAACAGCCAGTTCAGCCAATGCAAATTGCATTTGCTCCAGCAAAGCACTCAGTTAAGTTCTGAAAAGGTAGACCGAAGTATCAGAGTATCTTCTGTTAGAAGTTTTCATTATTATGAACTTGAAAATGTAAGAGGCTTTCTTGTAAACTGGTGTTTATCTGAATTAAATTAGAAACTTCTGTCAAATGTGTGAATGATTATCAGATTATGAACTTTTAATTTTATGCTTTAGAAATCTATGAATTTAACCAAATATAATGAAGAATATTTGGTCATTGAATTTTAATACAAACTTTTTATTTTTTGATAATTATTTTTGAAAAGGAATTAATTTTTTTCTTTAAGTGCTTATAATTTTACTATGCTGAAAAGAAAGATAACCATGTCTTTCAAAACATAACTAGGACAAGTAAAGGAGAGTAGATTTCATTAAAACACCTCTAATGTATGCAAAACCAAAACACCTTCATAGGAACTCTGACAAAACATGCTACTCACTTTTAACAAGGCAAACTGAAAGTTTGTTTTCCTGCTGTATCTCGTAAAATGACCACCAATCAGATTGGTTTAAGCCACCAATCTTGAGGTAAGGAACCTGGTTTCTGGGTGGTAACATGTAAATCTAGGATTATTATTTCAAATTAATCAACCCTTTGTTTTCTTCTCTAACAGATATATGAGATTTACATTGGTAGTGCAACTGCCATCCTTGAACTTAAGCATTTGTTGAGCTGTTTCTGTGGTTTGGGCTAATGCCCTGTTGTGGTCAAATAAGGTTATGGGTAATTCAAAATCTTTCATCTCATGAAAATTTAGCTCTGTTTCCAGGTAGGATTTCTTTCTATAACCTTTATGGCAAATAGTTCCTAGTCTTCTGCTTAGCTAGGAATTACCCTTGTTATCTTACCCATAGATTTCTTGTGGTTACTACTTTACTGATCATCCACACTAACACGCATGTCCCAGTTTCCCTGTATGTTTTGGTGATGCTCAGAAGGGGCTATTACCTCTATTCCTTTGACCTGAAGCTGCAGTCATTCTTGACAACAGACAGAATATTTTCTTTCTGTGCAATGAGGGTTTTTTTGTATTCCTCCAGTGTGTACCCTCTGACATGGGAGTTAACCACTGGATAACTAAAATATGCAAACAAGGGCACCTGTACACCAGATAAGCAGAGCTCTGGGTGTGCAGCTGCTGGTTTGCTGCCAAAGCAAGTTGACAGGTTGATTAAGCTAGGGTGAATTAGGAGGACAATCTGTTACAGAAAGTGGTCATTGCATAATTAAGAAACATTTTTTTTTCTCCGCGTTATCTCTTCCCTTACATTTTTTTCTGCATTTCAGTTTCATGATGTATGTTTGGTTTGAATGAGAAATGCTTGGTCCACCTGGTGCTGTCAGTTGCGAGTAATGTCTGTTTACTATGTGCATTAAATTAGGCAATTAACTGTTTGAATGTAGTTGTACAGATAGCCAAGTAAAATTTTATTATAATACCTGGGCTGGCTCAAAAATGGCTTGATTTACTTGGATTAAGGTTCCTCTGACTATATATAACCATCATCCTGCATCTGCTGATATGCAAGTCTCTTGTAAAAAAAAAAAAAAAGTGTTGTGGATTGGAGAGCTATTAGAGGAATGTTTATGGGAAATCATAAAGCAAAGTTCATAGAAACCCCCATAAGTGCTTGCTTCTAATGCTTCTGGCTTAGGTTGTTACAGAATTGAGATTTGCTTAAATTAAACTACAGGCAGCTATAACAAACTGAAACCACATGTAACTTAAATCAGCAAGCATTTAAGAACAGGTAATAGTGCTAAAGTCAGATTAGTTGGGCTCTGTTAATCATTTCTAACTTAAAAGTCACTTGTCACACTCAGACAATGCCAGAGCTGGAGACACACGATGTGGAGGAAGATGAAACCAAACGCAAGGCTCTTCTCAAGAAACACTCTGGGCCAGATTTGCTGCTGTCACAAGTGGCAGCTTTCCCTTAGTCTCAGCAGCCTTAGAAAATGTGGGGGGGAAAGGTCTGTTTCAAGACACTTCACAAGATTGGGTAAAATCTGCCATGACACAAGGTTCATTGACTTAATAGTGTAATAATCAAAACTATTATGTCTCCCAAATAACTTAAAATATATGCCTTTTAAAACTTTAAAGCACTTGGCAGAGGAAGAATTAAACACAGAAGTGCAGTATTTCTAATCCTTCCCTGGAAGCTGGAAAGATAACTCTCTAATAATTAAACATTTTCAGAAATTAACTAGTAATATAACTTTAATGATATGGTTAATTTTTAAATAGAGCAGATGTGTTCTGACATTTACTGGAACCATTGTACTTTTGCAGAGCATTTTGTTCTTAGCAGCAATTTACCTATGATTTGTGCATGCATGTGCCAACATTTTTATGTTTCTAAAGAAAGAAAATCATACCTGAATCCCAGCACATGCTTCATATTTTGTTGGGTTTTTTTATTTTTTTCTATTTTGGGTTTTAT
Organism: Elanus axillaris; assembly: GCA_026212715.1. Classification (NCBI taxonomy): domain Eukaryota; kingdom Metazoa; phylum Chordata; class Aves; order Accipitriformes; family Accipitridae; genus Elanus; species Elanus axillaris. The sequence continues at coordinate 21,625,160 of JANZLQ010000031.1, read as the reverse complement.
GATTTTTAGTTAAACATTTCCAGGAGGCCTTTAAATATTTCATCGTTTTTAGTGAATTTCCCCTAGAAAGAAAAAAGAAAATTCTGGAGAAGCGGGAAGGTGGTTTTGCCAGAATCAGACCCTTGTGAGCAAGCCACTTCCTCATCTGAGTTCACAGCCAATTACTTAGCATTATGAGGGCTGAATTTTGGTCTTGCTTGCAGCTGTGAGCAGTAGAGTGGAATAGCTTTGCATCTGTGCTGCGTAACAAAGCTTAGGGTTGGATGCTGAAGCGGCAGTTCCATCCTCTGCAAACACAGTGCAGGCTCAGAAGCCAGCATTCAGGTATACCTATTCCTGCTAATCAGGTCATCTTTTCCACCTCCTCAGCAAAAAATTGAGTGAGACCAGTGCAAAAATATAGTTACCTATTAGAGAATCAAAGGAAAGCAATGCTAGATATTCAGTGATCAACGATTCAATGATCGGTGAGGCCAGTCTGTGGCAGTGCTGGTATCTTGTATGTTGATATTGACACTGACCTTTGTTCTTAACCTCTTCAAAGATTCTTGACACCCTTCCTTGACACCCCTTTCCCCGACATAGTTGTCTTTTACAGCTAAGTTTTCTTACTTGTGTTGTAGATCAAGCCAATTGCTTTCCGACTTCCTCCTTGTGAATATGGAAAATAATTTTGTTTCAGGACTGTTATATTTTCCCTCTAAATATACTGTTTCCTAGACTGAACAAAGCCAATCTTTCAGCCTTTTTTGTGTGTCATTTTTCCTAAACATTTTATCATTTTTACTGCTGTTCTGTGGACTATCCTCAGTTTGCCTAGGGTAATGCTGGAAACTAAGCACAGTTCTCTTGCGGAGGTCTCACCAACAGAATCACTATCTACACATCTTCCCAAAACCACTTCTATCAATATATCCTAACATAAGATCTGCCTTTCTTTGCCAAAACTTTACATTACGGGTTCCTAATGGATCTGTCATTTGTCCAGACTGTTTTCTGCAACAGTGCTCCCTGCTCCCATTCTACTCCTTTTGTATTTGTGCATTTAACTTTGCCTTTCCTAAGAGTAGTCCTTGATGCATTTGCTATTACTGAATTCCACTTTATTGATTTCAGTTATCTAGAGTGCTTGTGACCTAAGGATATCCACAAATCTCTCAATAGTAAAGGAAAATACAGAATAAAGCTGCATCCAAGACAGATATCTGTGGAATGTCAGTTGAATTTCCTTTCAGAGTTCTAATAAAATAATGAGAAATCTTTGCAAAATATGTTTTTGCTTCTCTGTTCATATTTTTTTATAATTTGTTATCCTTGAAAATGAAATATATGGAACTTAATAACATGATTTTTGTATATAAAGTGAGGGATTGATATCTCAGCTATGTTCAGTTAGAGTAAAATTTTTGTTGCATTCTTTAAGTTAAAATTCCTTGGGTTTTTGAGTGTTGCTTCCCCTGATAAGACTCAGAATCTCTGAGCAGATTTTAAAACTTCATATACCACTGCCTCCAGTGCCTACAGGATTTCAGGTTTAATAAAAGTATATGTGATTAGTAATGCAGGACAAATGGAGTTTCTTGGTTTAGAAAACTTGATATACTGTAATCTGAGCTGGCTTGATGATTATTTTCACTGCTGTGTCAAACAGATTGAGCTCTTAGTCTGCATAGCCTATGAGATTAGTGTTGGGATATAGATCTTTTCACTTTTAGGTTGGACAATTCAGATGTCACCCAAATATGTAATGACAAACACTTAACTGCAATAAAGCTGCAAAAGAAATTAGTTTACTTCTTGTGAACTTGGACATTCTTGAATTGGTTTTGAAAGCAGCTTCCCATGCAGTCCTCTGAAAGTTTAGGAATTCTCCTCCAGCAGTGCAGTGTAATTGGTCCAAGCCGGCCCTGCCTTTTTTCTCTTTCTTTCCTTCTTGAAATTTTCATTTGATTCTGCAGTGTGGAGCATAGCAGGCTGAGTGTTGAGGGATAGATATTTGTATCTCTACCTTCTCAAATATGAAAACATGGCAAATAAAAGGATTTGTTTGAGGGACATAGTCTGTTGGGACATTAGACCACAAAATGCTGATTTCAGAAAGGGTATTTAATCACATCACAAGCCCCATTGACTTTTCCCTCTTTTTTGCAGTTCCCTCGGTTGCAGCCACTTTTATAATCCCGTAAGCCTAATGAAGTCAAAGGTACTCTGATTTCTTTTTTGTTACATAAATTATGTCCCACAAACAACCCTCATCCCCCGCAGTGAGGCTATGACTGTCAGCTACATGCATAGGTACCCAGCATCCCTGAACACAGCAGAGGCTGGGGACTCTCTGCATTTCTAGCATTTACCTGGCATTCTCATATTTGACCCACATATGGACAGACTGTCTGCTAATCTCTCCTATTTTTGGATAACAAATTTGAAATGAACAGACATAAGTTGTTTGGATCATTACCTTCTTTGTTCCAAGCACTCTGGGGTTGGGTTCATAACTGAAAAGGTATCAGGTATTTTCAGTGAATTACTGCTGTCCATGAACCCAGTGAAACTGACTCCATTTTGTGTCAACAAATTGCATAATAAAATTTTCTGGTGTCCTAAGAGCAGAACTTGTAATAGAACACCAAATAAGAGGAATGTAAAAAAATTTACTGCTAGAACTGATGCAGTTTGAATATATACTAAAATCAAAGGACTGTAAATTCAACACAGAAAAATTTCAGTGTGATTGGTGAATTAGTTTGTTGACTGTAATGAGGTCAGGAATTCCAGAAAACATTCAAGTTGATCATATTTTTCTGTATAGCTTGCTCTGTCAGAATGCAGCAGATATTCTCAAAATGGCTCATTCTCAAAATTGTCATTTCTCTTGTTTTCATTGAACAAAATGCTGCTTTTAAAAAGTGAATGAGTGTGTTTACCCAGTTTCCACCCACCAATACAAGAGGAAGACCTGAAGATGCTTTTTGCCAGGAGACTGCCTGCCTTAGGAGTTTGTAGACTCTGACAAAGAATCTGAAAGACCCATCAGTGATAACCACCCCTGAGACTAGAATCAGTTATTACTGCTTTGATTGCTTTGCTCAGCTCACACTTACCCATGGCTCTTTCCTTCTTATATACTCCTTTCTAAAACTTACAGACTTCTAAGCTAGGCTTGAAGATACTGACATGTTTTTTTCCCCTTATTTACTAGCTTTTGAAAGTGACTGTGATTTGAACACTGCTTACTCCTTGTCTTCCTGTTTATCTCTGCTTGAATTCTACTTTGCAGTCTTGAAGTGCTGAATCTGTGGCAGTCATTTTAATGGCCAGATAGATGTCAGAAACACAGGAGTTTAGCTTTTCAGCAGGATGAAATCAAATGAAACATTTGGCTGTAATGAAAAAGCCATATTATTCAAACAAAATCTCTCGCAATGACAGCAAAAGGATAAGGCCATCTAGCTGGGATTTCCATTTGGAGTAGTATAAGAGGATTGTTGAAATTAATGGCACTGAATTAATGGGTTACAGCAAAGACTTACTGCAACTTTGTGAAAAACTTCCTTACTGTTAAATATGTTGCTGCTTTCTCCTCCTGTAAGGGCAAGTTGCTAGAGTGGTTAAGGTGTCTTGTTACAAGAGCAATGAAGTCAGTTTAACTCAGCTAAAGGTTGAGTTATACAGCTGATATTTTGCACTGTAGCACAGATACATTGCTGATTCCTGTGGTGGGTTTGCCCTAGCTAGTAGCTAAGCACCCACACAACCAGTTGCTCACTCCCCCCTCCCAGGGGAACATGGGAGAAAATCAAAGGAATGAGAGCAAGAAAACTCATGGGTCAAAATAAAGACTGGGAAATCACCTATGAAGTACTGCAGCAGGCAAAACTGATTTGGCTTGGGGAATTTAACTTAATTTTTGTCGATTATCATAAATATTTAATTACTGATGCAGGTATTGGGAAACAAAGCGGACAAATATTGAAACACCATTCCTCCCACTTTCATAGGCTCAACATCACTCCAGACTCCTTTCCTTCTTTCTTTCTAGCCTCCACTTCACAACTTCAATCCAAGCACCTTTCCTTTCACCTTCTTAATGCCACCGATTACTCTCAGGCCCTCCAGTGAGGCTACAAGCAGTCCAGGAGGCCCTGGTCAGTGTGCAATGATTTATCTCTACCACTCCTCATTTCTCACTCTTTTCCTGTGATCTGGTACAGGTCCTCCTCAGGTTGCAGTCTCTGTGGGACATGCCTGCTCCACCATGGTCTCATCCACAGGCCACAGTCCTTACCGGGAAGTAGTTGATTCACCATGCCTTCTTTATGGACCACAGCCCCTTCAGAGGTATGGCGCACCTCCTAATCCTCTGCCTTTCTATTCCCTCATTCCTTGTGTTAGTTCCTCTGTTCCCTCCTCCACTCTTGCCGCCCTTTCTTAAATACATTTTTCTGGAGGAGCCACCAGCATTATTGATAGTCTCAGCTGTGTCCTGTGGGTCTGTTGCAGAGCTGGCTGGAGCCAGCTGTGTCTGGCATGGGGCAGCCACTCACCTTTTCCCACAGAGGTCACCCCTGCATCCTCCCTGCTGCCAAAACCTTGATGGCTACACCCAATATATTTCCCTTGTGAGAAGGTGCTACAGAATTTTATATTCCTCATCCTTCCTAGTCTGATGCGCCTGTGAGGCTCTGGACCCATCTCTGATCTTATTCTCAACCTTCCACTGGTAACACATTGAAGTCAGTTCATACCTTTTCAGGCCAATGTTGAGAAAGTAAATTATATGATGGGATATTAACTGGTGAAAAGTTATTGATATAAATGTTTGCCTTTTATTTGCTTCACAGGGAACATTTCAAACATAGCACTTGTACCAGCAATTTTATATTTTGAGGGCATAGCCTGGATGTCTGTAGTGCTGTAGTTTACACTTGAAACGCCAGATCCCAGAGACATTGTCTTGCACTGCAAAGCAATCATTACTGCCTGGTGTGACATTCTTACTGCAGTGAGCAGAAGGGACTCAAGCTGTTTGTCTTTACTTAGTATGGGAGAACTGGGATTCTTTCTATTTCCAGGGCAGTTTTCTTCATCTTCCTTTTCCAGGTTTCTCATTCAACATCTTCTTTGTTTAACTGCCACTTTGCTAGAGTCAGCAATTTATAGGTGTGGGGATATGGAAGAATTCTGTTCCTGCATTTGAGTGAGAAACCTTTTGAATTTGTGCCCAATTTTTATGAAACGGGTGGAAAGGAAACACGACATCTACATCCTTGTGGGTTTGTAGAAATCTCCCGATCAGCAATTGCAGCCTCCTCCTTCTGACCAGAATAAGCTTTTCCTTCCTACATTGTTTTTGTCATCAGAAGCTATGGTATGTTTTTGGAGAGAAGCTCTTTCTTCTTATGCATTTGTGCTTATTTTCTATTTCTGTGTAAAAGATTTCTCTTGTGTGAGAGAAATCACACTAATTCATTACCTTTTCTCTGAAGGCCTTGTTGCATCCTGGGTGACTGTGCAATAGCTCATGTGTCTGTCCTTGGCCCTCACAAAAGGCAACTTGTTCTCTGTCAAGTAACCCTGTATCTCCTGCTCTCCTCTTTCAGACATGGTTACATTTCAGGGTTGATAGTACATGTTTTGTGCATTATTTAGAGACTTTGAGATGTAGGCTTGATTCAGCCTGCAGCCAAATACTACCTTTAAGACAAGTGTGACATAGTAAGAAATTCCTAATAAAAGACATTGAGCTATAATAACCATTAGAAATATTACCTCCTCTGTTGAAAAGGATTTTGGTTTTCTTCAGTTTTACTTGGCATTCTGTAGCTTCTGAACCTTATATTTGCTTGAATTTCCAGTGAAGCTGAAGATATTTTTCTTTAATAAAGAAAAACATTTGGAGTTAAATTTTCTCCCAATAACTCCATTGACTTGCAGACCAAAGCCAGCAAGGATTTGACCCCTTCTTTTAGAATGTCTTTGTTCACTGGCAAAGACCTAGGTGCTTGCCATGGCTTCATTGGCAACACCAAGAGCACTTCCTTATCTTACACATGTCATCTTTGAGCCTAAGGAGTCTAAAAGGTAACTGGAGACCCAAGCTTAGCTTATTAAAGCATCCCACCAGGTCTTTACTGAATCTTTGGCCAACTCCATTTCTAAGGCAGTAACCTGCCAGCCAGCTGGTACCCAGGCTTTGTTACAGTTAAAGAAAAAAAAAAAAAAGAGAGAGGAGAGGAAGCGAGGAAAGCAAAGGAAAAAAAGAAAAAAAAAAAGTCAATCCTATTATTATCATAAAATTCAAAGGGTTGTTCACATCCAAACAGTAGGAGGTGGACAGATTAAAGTTTTAGAACTGTAACAACATCTCTCTTTGTGCTGTCTAGTTCAGCAAAGCGAACCTTGTAACACTTGACAGCCATCACAACATTTCCTGCAGTTACCACTCTGTTACTTAGACCAAATCCCCAATTCTGGCTTGCAGACTATAATTTGGAGACATTAAATGACTATAATGTGGAAAGTATCTGATGATGTATTGTGCTTTAGAATAATAAAACTACTAAAATCGCAGCTTGGAGAACTAAATCAAATATATAATTATCTGTGTTTGTAGGATTTCCTCTAAGAACGTTATGTTGTTTAAGCCATGCCTTTCTTCTTCGTTAATAACCTGTGTTCTTAGAAAGAGGATCATGCATTTAAAGATGTTCTTGGCACTTAGCCCTACTCCCACCTCCTTTCCTTCCTTCTTGCTGACCCATAACAAATCTTCCAGCTTTGATTTCACTTCACATTCAAAAGCAACGACACAGGCCTTAAGGAAAAAACTTAATCCAAGTGCTCCATTTTATTAGCTGCAATTCTCACACTTGGAGAGTGTCTTAGTGCCAAAATTATTTCCTTTTGCTTTTTCTTAGTCTTTATTTTTAGATGAGTGCTATCTGGTATTAGGAATAAGCATAGTGATTGAATGTTCAGAAGCTAGTGACTTTAGGGAGCTTGCCAACATACAATATGCAGTTTCTTTTATTATTTTTTCCTTGCCACCAAAAGACGTATTTTACATGTTTGGAATTACTGTAGTTATTTTCTACTCTAAAGGCATTTTATCCCTCCTTTTCATCACCCTCAACTCACTGTTGTAATCTATTGGTTGCTTCCCTAGCATATCCCACAGAGTATTTCTTCAGTATTGCAAATAATTCTCCCTTGCTCTCCCTTAGTTTTTAAGGTTGACTGCCCTCCCTGTGCTCTCTCCAGGCAAGGATCCTTTGAGACCAGTGATGAATGAACCTTGAAAGCCTGAAAGCTTGTATATATCTGAGGTTGTCAGTCAGCACTGTTTTATGAATTTACTGATTCTGTAAAATTGTCCTGGAAATCTCAGGAGGTGACATTCAGGTATGAGCATTCTGGAGGTGCTTCTCCTGGCCCCTTTTGGGAAAGAAGAAGAGGAGATCCTGCATTGTATCTTCCAGACCCTGATGACTACCCTAAAATTAAAAGGAATAATGTAGGGCTAGGAGAATTTAGACTGAACCTCAACAAAAGCTGTAATCTTTTGCTTTCTCATATATATATATAAAGTAAGGAGTGGTTTGAATGAGGTGAATGATCTTATTTTATCCATCCCAGCTTAGACATAGACAGGGCAAAAATTGAAGGCATGTGGATAAGTTAAAACAGACAATTAATGTCTGCAGTCTGCCAGACTGGTCTAACATTAATTCATATTTTGCCAGAAGCTACTTGGTGCTAAATTCTTTAGAATGTGCAGGTTTTTTTTTTCCTTTCAGAAAAAAAGCATGTAGGTTTGTGGGTTTCTTTTTGCCATGTTACATTCAGTGATCTATAAAAAAGTATTAATAAATCAGTAAGAATGTATTTGTATCTTTATCAGTGTTCTGTTAAAAAGAAACAAAAACACAGCAACGAGGTAAAGTCTGTATTGCTCAACATAAGAAACAGATATATTATATCTCTGCTTACCCTGTATTGGGTCATGGCATTACTAGCTTTTTTGGAAGTTAGTACCAGTATTCTGTATCTCTTAGGTAGAGGAGAGGAAGCTAGATCAATGTGCTGTAAGAGATACTATTTTGGGAAACATCAGATAGAAACAAAATTTAAGTTGACAGGTATACCAGCAAAGCAACAAAAATCACACTGTACAGTCCAGCTTTACCTAAGAAATCTCCTTGCACACTTTATTCTCTCTTTTATCAAACATATACGTCCTATCATCAGATTGCTTGGACTTATATATATTTTTATATGATACTAAATAGAAAATTTTACTTAACTCCAGAGGACTCAAACAAGCATGATCATTTTCCTGGAACATGATGAAATAACTCTGCAACCCTTTGTTGAAATGTGAAAAGACAATTTACATTTGTTTATATATTTTCATTATCACAATAAAGATCAAAACAACCAGTAGCTGAAAAGGCTGACATTCTTTATTGTTTTTTTTATCAGTTAACATTTTTTACATGAACTATCACAACAAGTGTGTATGAGACTATGATATTGAATTTGCCCCTTGACCATAGCCAGAATGAATTTAAGAAAAATCAAGGAAAATCTCATTCCAGGCAAAACTTGCTATAGCCTGAGAAAGAAACTGAAAAGCTTATCTTCATAGAGAAAACTGTGGATATCATTATGCAAATTTCACTTTTGCTCAGTGACAGGCAAATATTACAGTGATGAACAGTTGTCTGTGTTCATTTTTTATAGCTTATGATTTTTTCCAAATACCCAGTATGAATTTTAATATAGAATCCATGACAACTCTGAACAAATGTGCATTAAAGTGCATTTAGCCACTTCCACTGCCATAAAACGATATTTTAGGGTTACACTGGAGTGTTTGAGTACTACAGATTAAATCCTGGATGTGAGTGAAAAGTGTTGCATGGCACTTAAAAATATTCATATTGTTGCCCTTTGGCTGCTCTATCCTTTTTCCAAGGGGGAGAAAGAGTAGTAATCATCATTTCTCTTTTGTAATTGTCAAACGTTTCTGCAGCTAGAGGGAATGGTTAGGCAGTTGCCTCTCAGCTTCTGGGAAATGTATGCCAATACACTGTTTCAGAGCCTTACAGTCTTACTTTTTTTCTACATGGAAACATCTCGGTTATTCTAAGGTTGTGCCTCAAAAAACGTGAAGAAGGCAAAATGGCTGCTGTAGTGCAACAGAATTTTTCTAGCCTTGTTACTTAGCTTTGGACTTAATAATTAAAAAAAACCAATTACTTTACAGAGTTTATCCAAGTTCAATATACTATATTTTCCTCCTACTACTAGAAGATTTATTCTAACAAGCAGATCCTACATGTTGAAGATGCATTTCTGAAGGAGGAAAGTAACTAAGGTTCCCCAAGACGTAGCATCTGGTAGGACAGAGACCTTCTCTCTGTGAGAAAACGTCTTTAAAATATGATAGACTTCTTTGCTTTTATGTGCTTGTACAGTGCCTGATACAAAAGTGTCCTAGTCACACACAAAAACCCATCCTATAGTTTGCTTCAAACTGGTTCCAGTTAGATTTTAATGCAAACTTGCAATAAAATTAATAATTATTGATATGGCAATACTTTAATTTCTCTATTATCAACTTTAAAAACAATTGTCAGAGTATTGCAGCAGTTGATAGTTATTCACAAGCAGTTAAGCAGGCTATTGCCTACAGCACTATAGAAGCAAATAACAATTTATCCCCCTCTCTTCCACCCAGTTATTATTTCTCTGTGTACAGGCATTAAACCTCTCTCTTCTGTAGACCTGTGACACAGGCACTTAGGGATCTTGCTGATCTATGTCATTTTGGTCATGTTTAGTTAACATTAGTTAGGTTCCAGGCCAAAGTCATACATCATTTTGTATCCAAACCCATGTGCCATTTTGCTGATGAGATGTATGTAGCCTGTTCAACTAAACATGTGAAGAATAGACATTTTCAGAGTTAGATGAAAATAAATGTGAAAGATCAGTTCAGCTGATGGTGTTTGAGTATGCAGCTTGTTAATGAACTATCTCCATAACATGCTGGTAGCACAAAGAAGCTGAGGACAGAGTTCTTCACTGGTAAATGACAGGCTGGGTCTTTAACTGCTCAGGGGCAGGTTATACCCCCTTGCTGGTAGTAAAATTCCTGGAAATACTTATGTAGTAAGGGAACTCAGGGTAAGTATAAAGGAATCTAGCCCTAAATTTTCATCATGCATAATTGCATTCTTTCTCATTAAAATCCCACTCTGATTCTAATTAAATTCATAATTGTTCTGCATTTGATGCTATAAACTGTTGTGTAGTGTTGCTTGGTGCTATTTAACAGATGTCATCCTCCCCCCAAGAGGCAGTGGTATTTCATTGCTGTGTGAATTGATCCTTCATTGTGAAATCTGAACAGGTCCCCAGATAGCCAAGCAGGAAGAGGGATGTCATGAACTAGCAAGAATGAATAAATGAGGTAACCAAAGAATGTGTCTCAGAATGTATGAGATGTAATTCCTTGTACTTCAATATATTTTAAAAGAGTAATCCAATTTTCTCCTTCTATCTTCTATTCATAATAAAGTTACAAATTCATACTGATACTTCAACATGCAGTTCTCAAGCTCAGGCTTATAGACACAGACCAGTTTTTAGACATTTGCATTAATTTTCTTTCTTCTAGTACAGGTCTTCAGAATTAGCTGCAAACAGTTTGACTCTTACACGCACATACACAGAGCTTAGAAAGCTAGTCTTGGCTTTTTTCAGAACATTACCTTTTTTGAGTGTGCCGATTTCATTCACCACCACTTCCTCTCCATCTCTGGCAGATACACATGTGGTCCTAATGCTCTTCATCCTCTTTGTTTCAAAATAGTTGTTTGACTGTGTCTGAATTTATTCTAGTGGGTTTTCCTGCCACCATGCTCAATGTCTACCCGGGGGCTCACCCACATCCATCTCTGATCAGTTTCTTCCAAGTACAAATTCCCATTGTAGCAAACCCCACAGAAGCCTGTCTGTCTTCAATCAGACCAGAATGACTTAATTCCTAATTTATAAAGCTCAGACTCAGTATTACTGAGCTGAGTAGGGCCTTATGTAGGTTTAAGGAATAAAACACTGAAGTACACTGTATAAAATAGTATAATGCTACTATGAGGAAAAACAGGATTAAGAAATTAAGAGAGAGCAGCAGTGGGTCAGTGGGTCAACAAAATTTCTAGTTCTTTTTGCATAGTAATAACTCAAGTCTGAAGATGTTTTTAAATTGCTTTAGGATTCTCAGAGATAGTTGTGTTTAAAATACATACTATTACTTACCATGCAAACCAAAATAATCTCTTCTCTCCCATTCATATGCAAATTCTGGGGAATTTAAATAGGACTATAAGGTTGAGAATGTTCTATTATAAATATGGGCTTCTTCTTATATATTAAACTTATTCTTTATCCCTTTTTCACATTAGTCAAAATCAGATATACCAGAGAGAATCTTTCCAAAGGGTGCATAGAATTGACTCAAAAGATTCAGATAAAATTCTTAGCCATAGGCTGCTCATCATGAGTGGTGGGTATTAGAGGTTACTAATATTATTCAGCATTCTCAACTCATTATGAATTATGAATACTGCCCTACTGTCTATGGGTGCTGCCATGGTTACTTTTTCAATAATGTGAAATGTATTTTTCAAAAACAAAGGGAATACATGAGGGCTGAAGTCTCCTTGTCTTTCTTTCATAGTGCCTCTAACTAGCTGCTAATTTTAATGGGTGTCTCCTGAAATTCCTATTCCTCTATCAATTTTGGCTAACAGAGTCAGATGGACAGGTGATTTTGAGATGCAGTGGAGATACACGTATCTTGTTTGCTTATAGGAAACCAGGCAAAAATGCTTAGTAAAGAATAAAGTGTTAGTGCTGGTTTACTTTACTTAGCCAGGCAAATACAAAGGTGTGCAGTTGTCATGGTTTAACGCCAGCGAGCAACCAAACACCACGCAGCCGCTCACCCCTTCCCCCCCCAAGTGGGATGGGGGAGAAAACCGGGGGAAAAAAAAGTAAAACTCGTGGCTTGAGATAAGAACAGTTCAATAGTACAGAAAAGAAGAAAGTAATTTTAATGATAACACTAATAAAATGACAACAGTAATAGTAAAAGGATTGGAATGTACAAATGGTGCACAGAGTAATTGCT
>JANZLQ010000031.1:21558832-21588823 GCA_026212715.1 Elanus axillaris | reverse complement strand
TACCAAAACCTTGCCACAGGAACCCAATACAGATTGTTTACCTGTGTATAGTGAGCTGTAGGCTGAAGTGACATTGTGTCCAAAGTAAATATATGTATGTGGTAATGTTTTTTTTTTACTCTTAGCACTGACTTTGATCAATCTCATCTGCAGGAAATAGAACAAGAGTTGTCTTCATAAAACAGTGTCTGGCTCCCAAATGGGAGTTTCTGTACTAGTGATGTGGCCAAGTCTCTTATCTGTAAAATAAATTGTAATAACATTTAAAATATTACCTGCCTTCTATTCTCAGTATTGTGCTTCAAATCCACTGCTGCCCTTCAGATACACCTGTATTCAGCAACCATGCTCTTCATATTTACAGCAGAAAAATGTAAATTTTCCTTTTATATTTTTAAATTAAAAATTTTAACAGGAAATCTTTTATAAATCATACATTCATAGTTATATGATGCACTTGACTAGATTAGATTATATTGAGAATGGCAGACATGAAACGCTATCATACCTTATTCATCCTCAGATAGAGCTTAAGAAACAAAATTTTAACTGAAAGATTGTTCTCAGTCCCTAAGTAGGAAATGCTTCACGAGGCTCTGCTGTCAGTATTGCACAGGCTTCAGTTCAGGGGTCTGTGTTGTGAACAATGATGGAGGTAGAAATATTCATGCTACCTCAGTTACCAAAGGTAGTTAGTGCTGGTAATCTATCCAGCCCAGTGTTATTTTTCACTACAGTCATTTCAGATTTATAAATGTTAAATCCTTTTTTGCTTTAAAAATCTTTTTTGTGATATTTTCAGAAAGTGAGGTGACTGTGCCTGACATTAAAATTTGGGAAATAGACTGACATTTCTACGTTATCAGGAAATTATTTCTACAAGACCCTTGAAGCAGAGGGTTAGTGGGAAAGGTGCAAAATGAATTTAAGCTGTGAATATGCTGATGAATGTTGTTTACAGGTTTACAAGCTTATCACAAGTACATGCAGAGATAACTTGGATTTAATATGAATTGTTAAAAGCCTGCATGACCTAGTGCACATTAACGTAAGCAGGAAGATACATTCAAACTTCCTGCTTGTAGGAAAATATTGCAAAAGGTGAGGACTTTACACTTCTATTTTGGAAATAAGTATGTGAAAACTTGCCAATCAATACTATACCCAGCTCAGACGTTGATAAAACTTGTCCAAAGATTATAATTCTACTTCATAGCTTTCTACCAAATGATATTCACTTTACCCATTTAAGATTTGTAAACAAGTCTGTTTTCCTTTGCCCTCCAACTTTAGTTTCTGTGATGAATCTTGCAGCTGGGAGGAAGGGATATTTAAAAAAAAAACCCCAACATTAATAAGGGACATGATTCCTCTTGTTCTAAAAGAGTTCTAAGACTTTAGACTGTAGAAAACAATGAGTTAAGAATCCTCAGTGTGACTGTTTTATTAAAAACATCCATTCCCAGTGCATAAACATGTGTTGATATGTAGTTTACAAAAAATATAAAGCTGTGTGCAAAATACAGCTCACATATGTTATTCTCAAGAAAAACAAGATGCAAAAGCACGCATTTTATACCATACGTAGGATATTAATTATTAATGTGACCTGAATATATAATATGCTAGTTTGATATAACAACAGATGATATTAGTCTTTTTGCCTAAAGTCTCATGTTATGAAAATGCAAGAAAGGTTTTCAAGATGTTTGTTGCCTAACTTTTATAGGGGGAAGCCTGAGGCTGTCATTACCACATGGTTTGTCACTGCAACAAAAAGGAAAAAACTTAATCAGTTATCTTAGCAGGTTTTTGTAACCCAGGTTTTTAGGAATCAGTAAGGCATAATTTCCCCATTGACTTAAAGTGGTATGAAGAAATATTCTGAAATATTACTTTGTGTCTATTGCAGGAAGAGACTCTGCGCTACTCTGTTCATTGTCAGAGAGCAAGGAAATGTAAATAGTTATATTGGAAACATGAACTTGGGATATGACATCTGAAGTAAAAACTATGGTCCAAAAAACCTGTTCACATGTTGGAATGAAATGTTTAAAGATGTTTAATCTTACTAAGAAGCTCTCTTTTAAGTTTTTTTTTTTAAAGTCCTTTTCAGTTAGTAAGTTAAATAATATGTGGCAGGCTTAGAACTGACCCAGTCTCTCGTTCTGCAAAACTAAGTCAGAAACTACACAGATTCATACCTAAATACCCATCAGATATATAAACTCTGAACATTTCTGGAACATGTCAGATGAAAATGGTTTCTTAGAAAAAGTTTATAAAATATTTATGTTAAATAAATTTTAGGTATTTTGTTTTAAAATTATGTTCAAATATTTTTAAAGTTAAGCTACTGTTAGTAGTCCTTAAGTTCTGTACCAGTAGCTTAATTGTTAGGCTGCTTTACTAGGACGTGGAACACCAAGGCTTAATTTTTCTTTTAGTTAAAACCCTTGTCTACAGCTTCTGAAAATGTGCTCTGTTCAGAGTAATAAGTTTTTCAAGGCTGATGCTCTCCAAAATAAGGTAGAGAAAAGGTTTCTCAGGAGTCCCATGCCCTGAAGGAGACCAGTTGAAAGGGAAGTGATTATTTAGCTTATCAGATATTTAATGTTCATGAGAGGTTCTGGATGTCAGTCTAGGTCTCAAGAATACTTCTGTTTTCACCAATTTAAAATGTATAGAAGTACAGAAAGTAAGCCTTAGAGGCAGGTCTCTCCTCCTGGTTATTTACCAGGTAAATAATATCTCTCCCTGTCTTGTGGAGCATCTTCCTTTCCCTAGGCTTCAGTGCTCTAGCCTCACAAGGGCAGTTGCCTTTGCTTTAGAAAGTCCAAAATGTTGATGTTCTGGGACAAAGGGAGGGAGATTCTTGGTAAGGTCCATGCTGAGGATTACCACAGAGTTGCTCAAACTTTGGGCAAGGGTGGGATTGCCAGCCCTAGATAGTAGCACTGCAATTCTGCTGGTAGCATTTTGATTCTTGTTCCTGAGATGTCACATCGCACAGAGTCCACGATGGAGTGCATGAAGCCAAACACAATGAAGGCACGAAGCAGTTCAGCCATACTGTATGACAGGGGAATGTAAGCCCATGCAATGAGTCAAACTTACAGGGATATCACAGCTTCCTTAGTTTTCCTGGTAAATCTGTGCCTCACATACTGTGTCTGGATACTTAACCTTAGGATTTGGCTTTGCGTTGAGGTGCAGGCACTTAAAATTTTGCTTGTTGCAGCTACCTCAATCTTGATTAATTGAAGAGCAGCTGTCAACAGTATGTAGAGCCATGGTTACAACTACAGTCTTCTGAGACCTAGGGAGGCGTTCTGGCAAGTAGGTTACTCTACCCCATTAACTATTAGTGTATTATGCTTTAGAGTCTGTATTTTCATTTTTGTGCGACCACATCTTGACTGTACAGAAATCATGTGTCTTAAAATTTTCATGCAGTAGATGGAATCGTTTCCCTTCGATGAGTATTTAAAGAATACAGCTGTCCTAGATATGTCTTAAGTAGGAGACTGGTTCAGAGGAAATACAATGCAGCCACTGCCAGTTTGAGAGATCCTAATGTCAGGAAAGAATGAGTTAATGTGGACTTAAATATATCTGAAAGCAAACACACTTAATGATAATGACAAGTACTTATGCAAATGAACTGCTAATACTCATGCAACTAGAGGTGATTAAGTCTTTTAGGCCAACCGGAGATTTCACCCAGCAGGGACTATCTGGAAGCTGGTAAACGACAAAGGCTTAAATAACTTCAGGGGTTACAGCTCTAGTGCTGCACTTGAGCCACATTTCTCTAAATTATCCTTTCTTTCATGCCCCTTCCCTCTCCCCAAGAAGGAGGTCACAACTTCAGTTACCTTGTAAATCTTTTAACCTATACATTTTAAGGCCTGTAAGAGCACAGTAACCTACCCCAGAGTGATATGCTGGTATTAAATAGACTGGAATAATGAGCAGACCTAGGGGATTATCTAGTCTGATACTTAATTATGTAGACTAGGATCAAGGGAGAAAATGGAGGAATTACATCTGTCTCTTAACTCCTATAGCATATGTCCACAGAAAACAGTTATTGATAAATTTTTATTAAAAGTCTCACTTTGATGAAAGAAGGCAATATAAGCATGAGTGAAATTTAGGTCTTTGTAAAATGGTGAAAAGAGAACATCAAGCAAAATGAACTACCCTATCTGAAATAGAGATAAGGAAAATTATTAGCTACTGGAATAGCATTGTAATAGTTCCTTTTTTATTCCCAATACTTCACTTAGTGTATTATTTTTATGTGCTGTTATCATATTGTTACCTGATCAGAAAGTAACTCCTGAAACACACAAAGTATGTTTAGAGAGGAGACATTGCTTTATTCTGCACAAGGTGGAAGTTTTCCACAAATCGAGCACACCTACTGAGGTTTTCAGTTGTCCATACTAACACACTATAATTTAAACACCACGCCTAATACATATATTCCACCTAGCTATCGCATATTCATTATGCTGAGCAAGCATCCCAGACTCTTCTATGCCTGCGAGGGGGTCTTTCGTTGCCTTCTTAATGCCGAAAGAGGTTGTAAATACTTAATTAGCAAGTCTGTGACTCTGAAACCTCTGTTATCTGCTGCCTTGATTATTATCCAAACGATCCTTAAGCATCCTCTATTGTAAGCAGAATCAAACTAGATAAACTTTACCTTGAGTAGACATAATCTAAACAGTCCTTGAAGAGCAAGCATATCACACACTTCTCGTGTTTTAGGGTTTTTTTTTAAGCTATCACCGCCTTCTTATTTGTTAGTCTTTTGAAGGCTTGAGACAACAATATAGTTGGATGTAACTGGAAGCCAGTGAGGTTTCAAATGGTTAATTTTCCCTTTGTCCTGTATTTCATTGGTGAAAAAAGGTGGTTTTCCCTGAAAAGGAAGGCACCAAGACATCTGTAAAGCAAACCCAGCACACAAGTAAGTGGATGAGGTTCATCTAAGAAAAGGGGTTGGATATTTTTGCAGATATAGAAGACACAATAGGTTTATAACAAGCATGCATCCTCTTCAGATGTATATGTTTATACATACATAGATAGATATGTATTTTAGAACAAATCATCCAAGTTCTACTTCTCATATTAAAGGCTATTTTACTAAATACATTTTCCAGACAAGAAGAAATGAGGCATTTGATACATACAGCTAATACAAAAAAGGAAACTTAGAATTATTGTTACCTGTTTTGTGCTGTTGTGACTAGTATTTCAGAAAAAAAGAGTTGTTCAGGCTTATGATTCAACAGATTCAAGAAAAAGCCAGTAGTTAACAGGTGTTATCAATCACTCCTCAATCTGGTCTTCATAGCCGGGAGAAGAAGATCCAGCTGTCTGAGGTTTTCTGATTAAAAATTCCTTCTTAATAATCTCCCAGTCTTTTGCTTGTGCCCACACATGTTTTATACTTTTCTGTGGGCTTGGGGAAATGAATGGATTAGTAGTATCATGCCTCTGAGTCAGTAAGTTAATTAAAGGCTGCATGTATAAAATGGAACAATGAATTATTTAGTGAATAACAAACATGATCTAAAATTCCATTTACTCACATTTCAAGTCAATTTTTAGTTTCAGAATTCATATACCAAAAGCTAATATTTTTGCATATTGCTGAAAGTAAATGTTTGCAAACAACATGTTTGCTGAAGTTTCAACTGGAAGTCTATTGAATGCTTTGTGACTTTACATCCGGGATGTTTGCTTTCCTTCCTATTCCCCAGCCCCAGTGAAATTTCAGGCAGTGGTGGGAAGATAGAGAATTGTTTGTCTGAAGATCAGCACTAAATATAATGGGAGGTGTAGATTTGGATCCAAATTGCATACCCTGTCTTGTTTGGAGAATCTTTGTTCATATTTTGCTATGACTTTATAATAAGCCATCTAAAACTTCAGAGATCAAACCTTTCCAAATCAATATCTGAGTTTTACAACACAAAACACATATACACTTATGCACCACATCCTTGTGCTTGTTTTTCATACATCCAATTAAGGTAACCTGGGGTGTTTTTTTGTGTGCAGAACCCTGCAGCACAAATATTTCTGCTGATTTCACTGAGACTTTTGCAAGCCCATGGTAAGCCTAGACAGAATATTTTTCTCAAAAGGGTTTTATTTCTTGCCATTTAAAAAGCACTATTTACTGTCTTTACTGCAACACATACTTTTCTGCACCTTCACCATCCTCTCAGTATGGAAGGCCCTGTAAATCTGCAAGACTGACTGTCAGCAGTACATTTAACTTATGGAGTCCTAATTAGAAACAACTCCAGAATGTTTCTTTTATTTAGAGCCAAAAGAGGCCATTGATCTATTGTTCATAATGACTGACATGCATTTGGCATAGAAGAATGAAATATCTACTTTCTGAATCTGGTTTATGCAATGTAGTATTTATTTTAATAACTGAAGTCAATGGTAAATGTTTATAAAGTATCTGATGTAAGCACTAAACTCCTCCAGATTTTCAATGAGAGCTGGGACTGAGCCCCCTTTGACTGAAAAGGGGACCATGTATTCCTACTGGACCACAGATGCTGTCGTCCCATCCTGAGCCCAAAGGATCCAAACCAAAGACTTTGCTATTGTGTAGTCTTCTCATGAGAATCAAGACTGACCAGACCTGCTCTGTTTTTTATAATTAAAAATGAAAATTAGAAAAAATATAAAATAAATTAATCAATCACCACTTTCTAAGTCCTCAGATGGGAGCTGTAGCTGGCAAGCACCAGTTCAGGTGCCCCCGAGCTCAGTGTTTTATACCGCCAGTGTCACATAGAGGTATTCTGAAATTAAGTGGTTCTCTGCTCATCATGATCACATTCTTATTCTGATCTCAGTGTGAGGCACCAATCATTTAAGAAATGTGCTTGGTAACAGCTGTAAATATTCAATGTGTAATTTGGGAGTCTACCTTTACATTCTTCAGCTACTATTCAAAAATCTTGAATTGTAAAAGACTGGGGAGACCACACTATTTTTTATTAGTGCCCACAAATTTGTTTAAGAATTGACTCAAAATTTTGTCCGGCTTTAAGAGGCCTGGCTTTCCAAATGTTTCAAGTTTCCATGTCTAAAAACTTTTCTTCTTCAAGAAATTTAAAGCACTGCACTCACTTCTAACTTCTGAAACTTTCCCACTCAACCAAGAAAGGCAAAAGACTGCAGAGTTTTCTGGGGCTATCCCCAGCATACTTGATTTTGACAAGATATTGGAAAGCAGGATTGCACCTGGAAAGCAGCTTTTTTTTTTCCCTTTTTTTTCTTTTTTTTTAAGGAGTTCTTGAAAGATTTTGCACAACAACTTGTATTGTCATTTTTCTGTTGTTATGTGAGAGGTGATCCATTACAAGTCAGGGGTACCAAGAGATAAAAGGTACTCCTACATTTAATAGCTCTTACATTTAATGGAAGCATCCAATCCTCTTATTATTCTTACACATTTACATGTATGACATGCTTTTCAGTATGTGCCTTCAGAGATTGCCTCCTGATCCTGATGTGCATCACTTCTTGGAAAAAACTGAACAGGGAGTTAATGTCATTTTTTTACTTTGATCTAAGAAGTTTCAGTAAATAGAGAACATACAGTAAATAGAAAATACTAAATAGAAACATTTATATAAAGTGCACACTCCATAGCTATATGATCCTTCTCCTAAAGAAAGCAAAGACAAAAATGTTCCATTTGGAAGAGAAGGGTAAGTATTCTGTTAATCAGCAAACAATAGCATGACTATGACATTGGTACTTTCAATGTTATAAAATGCTTTATTTAATGGTACAACTTTTCAGCAGAATATAGTTGTGCCCAAGTTAAGTAAAATTCAGAATTCTTAATTAGCTACCATTTTTTTTTCAGAAGCAGTATTCCGCTGAAAAGGTACATATTTGTAGGTTATTAAGGGCTTTCCTCCTTCCCCCCCGCCACCCCACGCTGCACTGTATTGGACTGGCAGTATTAGCTGTATGATTTTATATGAGTACACATAGAATACACATGTACTGTCTTCTGTGCTTAGACATGCCTATAAACAATACATGTGAGTCCAAAGCCATACCCCAAATTTGGTGATGTTTACATCATTATTACATACATACTTGCTATAAGGGAGCTAGTAAAATATGATTTAGAATTCGATTTTTAATCCCAAGTGAGAATGTCATGCAAATTAATGCACATCTTCCTTATTTTTCTGTCCTAATAATGATATATCAACCTTGGACAGAAAATGATAGAATCCTACATCTCTACCATTTGATGCTGACGCAAAAGTGAGATATAAACTATCCTTTCAAGTGTAGTGGTATCTTCTTTCCTTCCAATATTTCCTCTACTAAACCATTCTAGAAATTGATCATTTTTGCCTAAACAGATAATTACCTAGATTTGTTTTTATTTTTTGTGATAAACCCTCATTGATTCTTTTAACCATCATACTATGAAAGCAATTCAAAACCCTCTCAATAGTGATAGTAACTATGAAAAGCCCTTATTCTTCTAAATTCCCAATGTTTCTGTAAATGTATTCAAGCTCCTGTAATAACAAAGACTAGTTCATAGGTAATGAACATGCGAATCTCAAGCCTTTTTTTTTTAAACAATTTATATGCCTCACCATGCAGGAAAAATGAGTATAGGCTCACTCAAACTTTCATAAGAAGGTGGAGTTTTTTCAGCTTTTATTCCTCCAGAGGAAATATCTAGGGAAAAAAGATAATTATGATGCCAATTTTTATTATCAAAATAATGTGCAAAATTTATGACCTGATAAATCTGTCCTTGGATGGAGATTCTCATTTTGATAATCCCCCTAAAATGAGTAATAAAGCACCTCTGATAGTAATAAAACATTTTTCTTTGACATTTCATGATAAGTGTAACAACAAATAAAGAAGGAACTTCAAAGATTACTTACTTCAAAAGCTCTATAAAGTCCATTTGAATAAAATCCACGCCTTTCAAAAAAGTGGTGTTGAAAATGTCATGAATTAAATTAATGGTCTACATCTCTTTGCTTCATATTGTCTGTATTTTAATCATAATTTATTCTTCAGCACATCCTGCATGTTGTTGATTGAAGGAAATATTAAATCCAGCTGAGCTTTAAGCAATTTTAAAAGGAACAAATGAATATAATTATACATGTTAATAGTCCTGAATCTGCTTTTTTATTTGCTGCTGTCTGTCGTATAACAGATCAGTAAGCTTTGCTTTTTGTAACTATCATTAATCTTCCACAAAAACTCAAAAAATAATCCATTCTATAGCTACATTTAGTTTTCTTACTATAGCCTTCTTTCAATGTTCCTACTGTGCTAGAAAAGTGAACCACTGATAATTTGAACAACTTCTGGAAAAAAATATAATCAACTTTTCCTAATTAAAAAAAATAAAGTTTTTAATGTTCCAGTTACAAAGGAAATCTCAGTTGAGAATTGGTAGAATTGACTCTGAAACCAGTCTTTTGAGAAGATAGTATTGTTTATTTGATAGTTATGAAGTGTATTGACAATATAGACTACATTATTCAGTTCATTAATGTTCTTTTATACTAAATTATTCATGTATGATGGGGCTCTTTTGGTAGAGTTTGTTATGCTCAGAGGAAGAATAAGGAAGCTTGAGTTCTATCCTCAGTCTGACCCTGGTCAACAGTAACTCTGAAAAGACAGTTTAATATAGTTTGTGTCACTTTTATTACATTTTGGCAGAAATAATCTTATCTTGCTAAATACAAACTAGGGTAACTGAAACAATATTTCTTAAGAATTGCACAACAGAAGAATACTTCTTGAGTACTTCTTTAATGTTGTACAGGAAGTATAGATGTTCTCTGGAGTAATTTATAAGGTTATAATAAAGTATATAGTTATACTATGGTTATATTTTCTCTGCAAAAACTATGTTCTCCAATGGAATGTACTCTAAAATGTTGCTGCTTACATCCAGAAAGAAGTTCATGAGCACAACCCATCAGATTTGCATATTTATTCTTCTGAATAACATGTCACATCTAAGACTAGAAACAAATTAGGAAGTGTGCTTTTCCTTAATGTTTAGCATTGCAGATATAGAATGTAGGCAACAGTTTGAAGAAGGTAAGACTGTCAGATCTTTAAATCATATTTCTTCATCCTTGGTTGTTTCAAGACCGAGTGGCACTAATCTTCTGTGAATGGAAACTGTATTTAGGAGTAAACCCTTCCTTGAGAAGCAAGAGGTTGTGTGGTATATAGAGGAGGTGTGCAAGTTCCCCAACTCTTATAGCCAACTTCATAGCTTTGTTTTTTTGTGAATTTTGAATTCTCTCTGTGCTCCCCCATTGTGGAAAAATGTCTTTGTTAGACTGAGCCTAGGGTGGCTATAAAGCAATAGGTTTGTATGAATCAGAACCACACGCATAAGGTCCATTAATGTAGATATCCTAAGCACCAAGGGTTTGTCTTTCCTTCCAATCTATGAATGTCTTTCTATTCTGGGGCACTCTTGCACTATATTGCAGGAAATGCAGTATTGACAACCATGGAAACAGAGTTAAAGTGAGTCCCATTGTATTGTAACATTATGCACAGCACAGATTACAAAATTTGCCCAAAGAAGCAGCCTGCCTTAGTGACATATTGCTAATACTAACCTGCTTACAGGTGCCTGATCTGTCTAATGATAGCTGATATATAAATATATAGAGATATGAATCAATGGGACAGTTTCTCTCCGTTATGATTTCAGCAAAGACAAGGCTTTGTCTGTTTTCTTTGCTCAGTTTTGCCGGCATTAGCTTTCCACCAAGAAACCGTTGCCCCTTCTGGATGCTCATCTGTCCCAAACTCTGTGTGTCATCCTCCCTGTCCTTTCTCTTACTACTGTTAAGCCTGTTTCCCAAGGAAAGAGTCTTATTCGACCTGTCTGACAGAATGCACTTCCTCCTCTCTTTCCCTGTAAAGGCCCTATAAATTTGGAATTTCAGTCCAATTTGACTGAGGGAGAAACATCTTTAAGAAATATGTGCTTTGAAATTCAGTGTGTTCATACGTATCAGTATGGTCAAATATATATCTTAAAAAATTGCATTTCTGAAAGAAAGCATCTGAGCAGAGGACAGACCCCAGTGAAGAGGGATGATAGCGGGAGAATTTGTTCATTAGTCACCTGTGGAAAAAAGGGATCAAGAGTGCTCTGCCTGGGGGGAGACCCTTTCCTTGGAGTACTTGCTCTGTCATGCATTGGTGAATCTCATCACGAACCGTGATTGCCAGGGAACCAGTCTTCTCCAGTCATCCAACTTCAGGTTCCTCCAGCATTTTCACTGATCATGAAATTGCCTCTACCTTTGTATAAGAGTAACAGCTAGAGGCATGAAGGAGCCAAGAGGTCCCAGTGAGCTCCACTGGGACTTAAGGGCAAACAACAGCAGGACAAGCAATGTGAAGTGACCACCCCAAACTCTTAGCCAAAGTGGGTGAACCACCAGAACTGACTCACTGAATCATCAGGATCGCAGTTTTGCTGCTGAAAAGCAGATTTGCTGATGCTTTCATGATTGGTGCTACATGACTTTGTGGAGCTGGGGTAACACTGACTGTGTGAGCTACTAGGCAATATACGAGATGTGCATTATATTCCATTATATATCTATTGTAATAGAAAGCAAATCCTTTTTTGGCTTTGTTTGTGTAGGATATGCAAGCCTAAGCAGGATTCAGGATCTATGGCTGTATATATCGCTATTATTCATAATCTTCCTCCCTCCCAATCTCTCCTGTTGTTTTTCCATGTATTTTTTTTTCTTATGTGTCATCGCTGGTAGTGATGGTGTTTTTCTTTGTCAAGTCTTAATTTTATATAAAGTGATAAAAATGGAAAGAAAACCTCAGTTGCATAAGAGTGCTAGGTTACACTGCATCAAAACTAGTGCTGTGTTATTTTTCCCTAAATTTTCTCACTGAGACTGACTCTGTAATTTATCCACTGGAGAGCTAGATAATACAATTGCACCCTTTGAGATGATGACTATTGGTAAAGTAATGTTGGACAGATATTTATCTGTGAACATTTATGTTAAGTAGCTTGATATTATTTGCCTTTCCCAGAAGGAATTGATATTTTAATATAGTATTCCCAGGCTATATTTCAGTTAACAATATTAACTTTACACAAATTTCTGCTGAAGTTATATTCAGCAACAAAAGTTCCCTTAAGAAACCCCAACCATGTAAATATGGTAACTGAATCCTTGTGTAGTTGAGCTACAGAGTAATGATATACCAATGCCTGAATGTTTTTTTGAGATCACATTGGTTTCCTCTTGGGATAGCTGAAAAAGGTCAAGAAGCACAAAGTAAAGGAGGGAATAACAATTAAGGAAACTGATCCCATATGTCACCAAATAACCTTTCCTATTCTTATGTGACTCCTTTAAATTAATGTGGTCAGATGTGAACATAAACATGCCCATGCTTTTCTAGTAAGACTGGCAATTTATAATAACATTTGTAACACTACAGGTACCCTTTTGTCTGTGAATGCAGTCAGTACTAAATACTGCTTTGTCTGCCATTGAAAAAGCCGGTCAGCCTTTTTGTTTAGCCTAAACTCTACTCCAAATATATTCTGGATGAGATACAGGGGGGAAGAATAGAGTGAAGGATGGTGGTTTGCAGCATGGATACATGCACAATAAGGAAGTTTCACATTTCTGAGGCAGTTCTTGACAAATGTCTCAACCAATATCTCTCACAAAACCTTAGAAACATGAGAACCTAAAGAGAACCTTTCAGTTTAGATAATATCAATGCCATACAGCTTGACATATTGTCATTTTTGGTTTGTTTTTTTTTTTTAAGATGATTTCTCAGTTATGATTTCTCCTTTAATTTTTGTAATACAGTTTGTCTCCATGAATTTAATTTGTTTATATTTTGCACAAAGCATGTGGGTCTAAATGCAAAGAATAGACTCTTAAATGGAAAAGGGCTTGTAAAGGTAATTCCTAAGATATTTTTATGCTTTTCATTTTACATTTATCTTTCTGTTATGTAGATGCAAGAAACATTCATGTGAAAAGTCAGATAATTTGTACAGTCAGGTGTTTCAAGTTAAAGATTTCACCAGTGCAAGTAATGTAAGCATTTCATCCTGATTCATATTATTCTGCCAACATCATTTTGTATTTCATGGTCCCTTAAAAAATCACTTGAGGAAACACTGAAATAAGCTAATGAACAGTGTGCTTTAAAGTGCCAAGGGTGTTTTTTTAATAGGTATCTGTATTACATAATGCAGAATTTTGTACTGTACACTGACTCTGACTAAAGCAGAAAGGAATAAAGCAGAAAGGAATTATGAAATAGTGGATATATTGTCATACTCCATTGTTTAAAACAAAGCGTATTTTAGATGACTGACATTGGGTTTTCAACTTTGAAATTTTGTCCCTGCATGTTTACTTTTTATGGGTTCTGAATGGAGAGAAAATGAGAAGAAATACGTATTCCTTCACTTACAATTTATAGACATATGTGCTAAGAAAACAAAGAAGGAGAAAAGAGTGATATGTATAAAAAGAAAGAATCCAGAAAAGGAGGAATGGCACTTGAGTAAAAATTGCAGAAGTGCATCCATGAATCTCAGATTATTACAGATAGGCAAATCTTATTTTTGAAATTTCTGCTGTTGTAAGGATGAGTGTTGAACTCTTAAATGACATAGAATGACTTGTCATGTTTAAATTAAATTAGAAAATTTTACTCTTCTAATGTAACTGAAATGTTGTGAGGGGAAATCTCAGCTTGTATTGATGTAAATTCTGTGTAAGGAAGCAAAATCAAGAAGAAGTTCTTGGATTCAAATTTTTACAAGCTGAATAGCCTAACCATGAGCCGGCTTAATACTCTGTGTTGAGCCAGTTCTGCAAAATGTGCAGCAAAGCTGACATATGTTATTGTCAGACAGCACCAGTTCAATCCCTAACATGGATCTTAAAATAATATTAACCATAGTTAAATAATGTATACCATCATCTGTACGAACCTCCTGCTTATGAGTAAATGTCTATCTAAACATAGTAATTAAAACTTCCTTAGCTTAGAGGTATGCTGTCACTATTATCTCTACTTAGCTGTGAGAATTGGTATAAAAATACTGCCTTATCAGGTGATGGTAAATACAATTTTGCATGCCTCTCCCAGTTTCTGTACCATGATTATCAAGGTCAACAAGGATTGCAAGAAAATGTTCTTTCAAATGGTGAAGGCTTAGTTATTATAGACAGAAGTAATATTCCTACTATAACGTGTTTTGTGGTATTAACTATTCTAGACTTTTAATAATAAGACTTAAAAACTAGAAAGACGTTACAATAATTGAATAAAATATTCAGTCTTCTTAGATGGAACTGTGTTTGTCAGTGGACAGAAAACAGAAATAGATACAGAAATTAAACAGGTGGAAGGGTGGCAAGGGGAATGGGTAACAGTGACCTGCACGAGTAGGAGATGTGCTCTGATGGTCCCTGGGAACCTCTTCCATCCCTGCACTGCTGTGTCACCTCCCACACCTGCTTTAGAGCAGCACAGTTACACAGGTATCTGGATCATAATTCATATATGGAGGTATACTTCTCTGAGGTTTCATAGGAGATCACAGTAAACAGCTAAAGAAGAGGTGCTTAACACATATGTAATGACCAAGGATTTATAGCTTTACATAAAAGAAAAATGTTGGTTTGTGATATTCAAAGAACAGAAGAGCAGAGGGCAGCAAGGAAGCCTGGTATGACATAATGTATACAAAGTGAGCATGATGGATGCATATGTAGTATATTCATTTAATTACTAATACATAAATATATCATGTGTTGGAATGTTACACTTTTAAACTGAAATCCTAGTGAGAAGCTGGAACTTATAAAGGAAAGATCTTTGTTAGACATGTAAGGTTTAATTTGATTTGCACAGGAGGGATAAAATTCACACTTATTTTACCATCTGAGTTGATTTTTCTACCTTTTCTCTTTCCTTTTAACTGAGCTAAAATACTGGCTTTTGCAAAATCTGAAATACATAATTTGTTGGGTTTTTATAATTAATTCCTAAGTAAAAAATTATAAAAGTGAAAGCCTGGTCCCAGTCAAGTTGGGGGGGGGGGTGTCTAAAACAAATGGGGCTATGGTTTCAGCTGTCCTTTTTGTGTTTTAAACCTGATGCAAGGCACTATGGCTATGTGTATATTGCTAAATAAGAAGACAAGGAACAAATCCCTGATCCTAGCACTGAGCACGCTGGCTGGTTTATGTTCACACTGCTGAAGACTAAGGCCCTGTTAAAATGCCTCCTCCCAACAAAATATTTGATTTGGGCAGAAAAACCTTAAGTGACCCAAACAGAGCTAGTGAGTAACTTAACTAATGTGGCTCACCAAGGGCTTAGAACTTGACCTCAACCCCCAGCCCTCTTTTATTTGGCAGTATAGACAGCATGCAGAATTTCACCTTCTGTGCTCTGTGCTTTGGATGTTGTACCAACATGTACCGGAAGGCTTGCAATCACTTAAATATGACAGTATTTCTACACAATTGTTCTTTTGACTATGTGATGACCTAATTTTCCACAGGAATTAGATGCCTGTTTAGGTAGCTTAGATCAGGAAGAAATGTTGTAGAGAATAGTCTTGATATAACCTTGGATTTAGGCAAAATGTAATATTGGTATAGCTCTGCTACACACTTTCCCTTACAGAAAAATCATATACCCTTTTTTTTTTTTTTTTAATGTGGTAACCATATCTAAAGACAAATGCCATTGTGTGTTATCCAGGAGGAAAGTAAGCCCAAAGATGAATGTAAAACACAGAGTTTAGATTTCATTTGCTTTGTGATCATCACTGTGTGGTTTTAGGTTGGATTATTTTTAGTGTACTGTTTAACATTGGCCAGACTTTAAAGTTCCTTTTGATTTTTCCACAATTTTAA
Source organism: Elanus axillaris (assembly GCA_026212715.1). NCBI lineage: Eukaryota > Metazoa > Chordata > Aves > Accipitriformes > Accipitridae > Elanus > Elanus axillaris. Next base: position 21,572,792 of record JANZLQ010000031.1, on the reverse strand, counting down.
ATCCTGTGAACATTAAAGCTTGACTACATTTACTCAGCTTTGCAATTCAATTCTCCACAACCCCAGGCAAACCCTGATCATGTTAGATTTGTGACAGAGCAAGCTCTTTGTTGCCATTTAAGTAGATTTTTACTATGTAGAGTTAGGCATAAAGCTTAGGTCCTCAGAGTCATGTTCTGATGGTAGCTTTGTCTTCCCATTCCCTAAATCAAGGTATTGTATTCCTAACCACACGCTTGGTTTTTCACCTCTAGCACACGTAAAGCCAGTTAAAATCTTTGACAAGCTATACTTAGATCTAATTGCAAGATCAGCGTGTCCAGTATTCCCTCAGATATGCTTTTTTTTTTCTTTACAAATGAGTTCATGTTTACTGCTGCTTACACCCACTGAGATGCGATCTGTAGGTTCTCATGGGTGAAAGGAGAAAAAAGGGTTTCAGATCTCAGAAGGGGCTTGCTGGCCATAATAGCAGGACTCAGTGAGGTGACCTGATACCCAGGCAAGCAGATTTTGTGCAAATGCAGCCCTTTGAACTGACTCTTCTTCATGATAAATTAAAAAAAATAAAAGTTATTTTCAAATCCACTGCCCTGTGGCATACCCTTTCTGCTAACAGAACAGCTATCATTCTGACTAGTCCCCTTTTTCTGTGTCTTATTTGATAACAAACTTCTCCCCCAAAATCACTGGGCTCTGTCTCCCTGTTAGAAATACAATAGAACTGCTTTCTTTTACAAATGACATAACTAATCAGATTCTGAAGGGGGAAAATGGAGACAGCTAACACATATTCATTACTGTGAGTGTTGTGCAGGCTGCATTTTTTTCCTCACAAGATTGATTAATTAAATATTTATGAAAGAGAAACACCTGGCATACTTCCATAAACAAATAGGTCTCCTGTGGGTTTGCAACAGCTGAGGAGAGTTTTGAGGGACCACAGGGATCTCAGGGTAAAGACTTCCTCACAGCTTGAGTTCTTACACATTGCTGTTTCTCATAAATATGCACCAACACACAAATAATTTCTATTTTGAAGACAGAATGTGCAATATCAACAGATGAAATCCAAAAGACAGCCAAAGAGAAAGGTAAAGATTAAGCAGAACAGAAGTGCTGTATGTGGGGAAAATGGCTTGTTTTTATTTATCCAAGAAAGGTCTAATGCTAAGGAGGCTCAGACAACTGGGGCTCCTGTTTTAAGGTATTTGTCTAGGGCTGCTAGTTAAATAGTGAAAGCCTTAGACCGAAGAGATCTGTTGAAATCTAAGGGCAAGGGTTAAGAAATTATGCAAGACACCTAAAAGTGGGAAAATCATTCTGTTCACTATTTCAGCTGCTCTGCCAGATGGATCTGCTTTATAGATACTTCCCTGACTCTTCATCTTCAGTGGAATGTTTTCACTGGTATGTCTCTGCTTTAAAAATAAAAATCACTGTGCCACTGACTTCAGCTACAGTTTAGCTGGCATGATTGCTTTTATCGACCACTGCTTTACTGTGGCCAGGTTCTTACAACTGATTGTTTTAGTTCTTGGGAGTAGAAGTAATGTAGCTGTTAGCATCAAATTCTTGTCTAATATCTTTTACATGTGCTTACATGCCATGTGCTTTCTTATGTTGTATTATTCCTCATCATACTCCAGCTATGATTTTTTTGTTGGGAAACCTTAGAAACTGGCCAGCTGCACTGAAGCTTGGAAGTTTAAGTTTCAGCCTGTATGGGAAATGATCAAGACATATTAATTGTCTTGTGTTTCTGAGGCCAAACTCTAAAAGTAGTTGTTCTGATGAGAGTTTCTGATATTCGTCAAATGTTAGTTTATTTCTCAAGTTCAGACACAGCAAAATGTATAGGTTCAGAATTTATTAAAATGCAATTAACAAAATTGAATTTGCTTTTATTTTTTACCAAAGCTAGACAAATATTAGAAATAAAGTCCTTTATCATTTGGCATTCTGAAAGTTCAAATGGTTAATTATTGAACTAATACAGATCAAACTTTGGGTGTTTTTTGATTTGGTGGGGGTTTTTTGGTCAAGAGATTTTCTTCCAGTCAGTATATTGTGTTTGAATGGAGTTAATTCTGAGCTGTGAATTGTTTTAAGGATTGAAATCGAGAGGATCATAAACATGTCAGTCTATTTAGGAAAAGTGAAGGGTTTTTGATGAAGTTCTGCAAACACAACTGGTTTGTAGCGATAGTCTGGTTATGTGTATAGTAAAGGGGACATAAAGCAGCATTGTGTTTAGTATTAAGAGCAAGTAGTACTTTGTCTTCTAGGTAACCTCCGTAAAGTGAAATGGTTTTGTTGCTAATCCTGTGAAATTTGGTCAAAAAGCTGATTAAGTAAATAGAAGCTCTTTCATGAGCTGCAGTATATCAGAGGTGAGGTTTTACATGCTTTTACTTGTATTGTGCATACTTTCACTGTATGAGTTTTTGGGGAAGGTTTGCTTGTACAGAATGACCTTTTACATGCCACCATTTTTTGCCATGTTAATCTCTTTTTTTAATTGTTTTCACACGTTTCTCCAGAAATAATAAGCATTAATATGCAGTATATCTTGATATAATATATGTTCAAAGGGTGGTTACAAAGACTTATTTAATCTAGAGCAGACTTCTTATGAACTGGCAGTTTCCTTTGGCTTTCCCTAGGCATCTATAATAATAGTATAATGCATTCCAGGTTTAACCTGTTTCATTAATGAAGGTTTTGAGCCTACATTCTGTAAAAATCTAAAATCATTCTTTGAAATTAATGGGAATATTAGTTGTCCAAGGACTGAAGAATTCAATCCTTAACCATCAAAAATGTATTGTAATTGTATATGGTGAAGATCTTAAATGTCCTGACTAGAAAGAATATTAATACTGAGTGGTAGCAGATAGATCTTGGTTTAATAAAATGTCTCTATTTCCTGCTAACCGAAAATGATCACAGGATTGTTTAAAAAGGATGAACCATTTAAATCACCTTGTTAGATATAAATACTTAATAGCATCCATTATAATGAGATAAAAAGTGATGGTTGTAAGGTCAAGTGTGAGAAGGAGAGAGTTCAAAGACAGTGTAGACCCTTCAACATAATATAGCCTAGCTTTAAAAGGGAGAGAGGAAATGCATTGCTTGATGAGAAGAAAAGCCTCATGTAAGCTTGATAAATATTCAAGGTTTGTGTGTAATGAGAAATGGAATCTGATGAATGAAATGTCATAGTAAAATCATTTTAATCAATAATGGAATGTGACATTATTCAGACCATAGCAATATGTCTTCTTTTTATTCTTTCCCTGTGGTATGCTTTCCTTCCATTTTCTTTTTTTAACTAGTTTTCAGGTTGGGTTTGGTTTCTTTGTTAACTTGAGATTGGTTATGCTAATGTAATGTTGTTGCAACCTTTCTTCTGCAGCTAAAATATTGAATGTGTAATGTCACAATCCTAGACATAAACCTAGGAAAACAGATTAGTACATGAAAGCACAGTATTTTCTAGGAATATTTATGTATTAAAAAAAATAATTTGCCCCCCCTCCCCCAACTGATACTTTTAATTATAAAATTGGTTCTGGATTACATTAGATGTGTGTGTCAGGATTGCTTGTTCAGACTCTTGGGTAATGTAATAATGACCCCAGTGTAAATAACTGTGGATAAATTATGTACTGTTGCATGCTAGTTGTCATTTACTTTGTTGCAATGTTTACTTTAGCATTATAAAATGAGTTCCTTATTTTTCATTATTGAGATCTTGTGTTATGGCAGTAAAAATGATGATTTTATAAAGTCTTCTGATGATAATGCTTTATCATCCTTATGGACTCTGAAAATGCTGAAGTTCAATTTGAATGCTAAGCAGATAGTCTGCCAGTTTACCTTTATAATTTCATGGAGGAAGTAATTGAAAGGCATCACTGTAACTCAAGGTTTGGTTTTGGCAAAACCAGAACCATGTTCTCTTGACTCCTACTTTCAGTCCTGAGATGGTCTTGCTGTGGACTTTCCAGCTCAGATTTTGGAGCGTGCAGGAGACAAAAATCTGCATATCACATTCCTTTTCAACTATTTCTAAGCTTTCTAAAAGTCTTTGTGATGAGCAAAAGCAGCCAACCAGGAAGCACTGCAGAGTGAATGAGCCTAATGGAAAAAATTGTTCCTTAATATCGAAAACTTACGATGACTTTAGAACATCTTAGTCGTTGATTTTAGAAATATAGATTGAGACAAAAGTCTTTCAAGGACCTTTAACTGTTGTCATATAACAGTCACATTTATGCTGAAACCAGACTGGGGGAAGTAATATGCAAAACTTCTAAAGCAGGACAGGGAAAACCTTATCCCTGTGTTACTATGATATTTTTTTTTTAATTTACCTTCCTATACTACTTCTATGAATGTCACCTACCTGTCTAAGTTTGGGGGGGGGGGAATCTTTCTGCATAGTATCTATCAAAGCAAAACAGCTGATAAAGGACATCTTACACATATTTATCCACCTTTTGTTTGTTTGATTGTTAGTAGCTTATTATTTGTCAGTACTTGAATTGATATTTTTCCTTTACTGTAGCAACAGCCTGGACTGAATATAGTCCGTATATTAATATCAAGTGTTTATTTTTGTTTGGATCAATTTGGCTTAATGTCATCCATGTCATTAACATTTTACAGAAATAATATTGATGGAAGAGATTGATCACTTTTGCAGAAGCCATTGTATTGGTTGTGCTGAAGGCTTAAAAATGGTTGATCCTACATTAGCCACAAAAATTGTTTTATATGGTCTATAAGCTCAACACAGCCAAACCCAAGTAATTATTAATTGAGACATTGGGGAATGAAACCTAGATCCAGGAATGAATTTTGAAACACTGGGCTTCCATAAGCAGGCTGCTGATCTCCTCAGGCACTGTACCTCTTTTCTACACCAGTTTTGCTGTGGTAGGCACAAAAAGATGTTGTTAACCAGGCTCCCTGTTGGTAGCTGGCAGCTAAGGTTTTTACCTTTGTAAAAAGCCTTCTCTCTTCCTAGGGTTTTGGAAATGGCAGCACAAGAAGCATGGTTCTCTTCCCCCTTCTCTTTCTGTCCTTTCCAGCCTAAATTAATTTCCCCCACTTCAGTGTTGGGAAGGGCAATGGCAGAGTGTTTCAGCAGGAGGAAGGGACGGAGAGGTGAACAAGATGCCCCTGCCTCCTTTCTGTGGAGCTGCCTGGCCTGAGGGGTTTGGAGAAGAGAAGCACCCTTCTCCTGGCTGCCTCCCCACATGCCGCGTGGGCTCTGGATGCCAGACCTGAAGGAGGGACATCCCACAGCTGACTTCTTTCCCAGCCTTCAGTAGTTCCTTTTGGATCACAAAGACTGGTCCTTCCTATTCCTATTTATCCTACTTGATAAAACAGTTCTCTTTCTGTCCTCCTTGTTGCCCATGTGCTGGCATGGGGACAGTTGCATTTGCAAGTATACATATTTTTAATATATTTCCTGAATACATAATTTTATGTCAACACACAAAGTAAAATCCCACTTTTAGAGGTGTCAACGCTGCACAGTGCCCTGAAGGGATACAATAATATTGTTAGGTGACTAACATGGAAATTGTAATGCCCATGTATGACAAATTAGTGTGTTATTCATGCCTAAGGGTCCTATACAGCCCACTAAAAATTTGCTTTGTGTTTTCTGACTTTGGACAAATATCTTAAGGATATTTATAGCTGCATATCTTTAATACTTCTGTTAAAAGAATATAGTGAAATTTTTTCAGGTTACAGATTAAGAGCCATGTAGCTTGAATCCTACCACAAAGCAAGTAGAGCAAAAAAATATTAATAGAGGATTCCTCATGCTGTTTTGTAACAAGGATATTTAAAAATCAATGAGCCTTGCTGAAGGTCTCGGTACTCCAGAAACTCAGTTACTGATGATACTTAAGTCGGAGTACATATTTCATGATATAACAATACCTGTTGCTCAATGCTGGTATTAATTTTTTACTTTCTTATAGGGGGGTAGGCCAGAAAGAAATTAAATAAACTTTCATGGTTAGCAGGCAAGTATGATTTCTTCAAGTTCCTTTATTTTTATTATATGAAAGAACATTTGTGATGTACTAGGAGGATGAAAGTCTAACTTTAAAATATTAAACTTAAAAATGATTTTCATATTGTGCAGGGCCTTCCTGTTTCAGATGTGGCAGTTTTAGGAAGCACTGCAAATAAAGGAGTAATTAGAGGTTAAGACTTTTGTTTAAAGTTAGCATGTACAAAAGATAGAAAGTATTTGAGAAGAGTGACTGTACAGTAAAAATACACCTTCTAAATACTTGTTTGTGTAGGCACTGAAGTGTTATTTTTTCCTCTTTTTTTTTTAAATTTGAAATCAAAACTCTTATAAGGGTGTCTGCATAAACACAAATAAATACATGTAGAAAAGAGAAGGGAAAAATATATTAAGTATGTGTCTGTGTATTTCAACACATATTCAAGGCTTGTAATGTGGTACAATTAGAATTTTCTCCCCATTACATAAGCAAACCAAATCCTTTCTTAAAACTATTAATGAGTTTAGATAGCTTATTATCAATTGTGAACACACTATCCGTTGCTTAAGTTTACAGAACTGTTTAATTTGCAAAGTTGCTTGCCTTACTCAAGGTGCGTCAGCCCCTCAGCTTTTCTGTTGTAGTTAAGCATCTTTAGCCTTACAAAAAATGTTTTAACTGGAAAGATGTACTGTAGTTGTATTCTTTTTTCAAATAAATGCAAGATAAGTTAGTGTGGCATTGGGACTTCTAGTGGAAATTTATGGCAGTTTTAGCATAAAATAACAAAACTACATTGACTGAGCAATGTGAACAGAATTCTAATGTGTGTTTAACTACTGGCTGTTAGTTTCAATGAGTATGAAATAACACTTGCTTTATAAAGGACATAGTAGTTACTATATACAGGAACTGAAACTCTCTTCAGATTCATGATGTAACTTACGATATGCTATCAAAAGACTGCTGACTTCTTAGGGGATCTTACTGAGTGCAATAATCACTAACCAGGGCTATTAGAAATATTTTTGAGATAAGTAAATAACTCTAACCCTTAATCCCTATATAAGATGGATTAATTTTAAAATACTGGTCTGCATATTGGTACTTTCTGATGAAGTTATCAGAAACAACGTTACAGGTTTTGAAGCTAAAAATGAACCTAGCATTCACAAATTTTTTAGTACACCTTGAACAAAGCTGTTACTTTAATTTCACACACAACTTTGAGTATGGGGGAATGTACTGTGTGTAGCATCTTACTGTTAAGAGTAGGTGCTGTAAAGAAAATGAGAGTTGAACTCTGTGACCATTAGCTTTCTTGACATCAAGAAAATTCTGATCAGCATCCCCAAGAGTTAACATCCATTCAAGGAAACTAGTCTGAATTAGTCCTGGTAAGAGCCCCTCATTTTTCGTTGACAACAGTTACGTCTTGCAAATACCTCTCTGTAGTTGCTTCAGCCTTTAAAGAATAGCATGGAGGCAGAAATGCTTGAGTCAATTTCCCTTCCTTGAAGTAGATGTTGATACAGAGAAGTGGCTTATTTGAGAAATGTGAACAGGCTTCAAGTTTTTAGGATTAACTGGAGTTGTATGATATGTTTGAAAAAAGAAACCATTTTTTTATCAATAGTGACTTCTGTGTTAAAGTTAGGGGGGTTGTTATTTTAGTTCTTCAGAACACAACAATTATACAGAAGGTGGTGTGATAATACCAGTTGGTTGTACTTCTGAAAGAAACCCACAGCTGTCTTCACAGGACTGTGTCAGAGCAGTCCCTCACCTAAAGATGGCCAGCTGTTAATCAGACATTCTCAGTGACAATATAATAATAAAAGAGCCCTTTTTGCTTTCTTTCATTTTCCAGTATCTTCACGTTGGGATTAAAATATTGAAGATGGGCCAACAAATGTCAGTGTCTAAGGCACTAAAAGCAGTGTTAAAGCATGATGGATATCTAGTAACACATCATTGCTCTGTATTATCTGCTTTTGGCTAGATGAGTGATTTGTTCTTGGCTTTAAAATAAATAAGGCAGAGAATCCAAAGAGGCCATCTCACAGTTCCTGAATCCAACTTGAAACTGTGATGAACACAGATATTACTAGTTGTTGTTCTTTTTTAAGTAACAAAAAATAGGGCAATAGTAGAATTTGGTGCCTCTTTGTTGAAAGTTGAGCAGTTTGGGGAATAAAGATTAGTTCCACCAAGTTCCTCACCATGAGTACTAAAAAAAGCAGAGCTAATTAAGGTATTTTTCAGAATGAATATTATGATATATTTCAAACCTCAAAATAACTCCTTCCTTCAAAACTTTCTGTTATTTTTAAAAATGAACAATAAAAACATTGCTTTGAACAGAATGGAGTTTCCTCTCATGTGACCACTAAAAATCAGTTATTTGCACTGTTCTATATGAGATTTTTTTCCTCTTATATTCCTGAATGTTACAAGGTCTTTTCTGATTTATATGCTTAGTTAACATTGGCGATATGAGAGAAACTTTCAGACAAGGCTTACTATTTTGTTTCCAAACTCAGAAACTGATGACATGATAATGCCTGCCTTTGAGACAGGTTTTTGATTAAGGAGTAGAATTAGCACATAAAATAAGTTGCTAATTTAAAGACTGACCAGACTCTAGATAAAATCAAGTTGCTCAATTTCTTTGTCTCACCTGTCCTTTGATATTTGTTTACAGATGGGCAAGTAAATAACTATACCGTAGGTTAAGGAGAGAACATAAATCCCCCCAAAATACTATGGTACACATTTCCTGCCCCCCCCATCCAAAAAAAACCAAACAAGAATTCCTGAGGGTTTTGACCAGCTATGTGTCTGCTCAAAATATTTGTTTTTCTTTTTGAAGGGGGTTTTAAGGCACAGGAGGAGAATTTGCCTTAAAGAGTAGCAAAATACTTCATCCAGTAATTTCCAGAGAACACTTCTGATGTTAAGCAATTTTCAAAAATCTATCTCCCCTTTTGGTTATGAATATGTATTTCTTAGAAGGGCCAAATATTTAGTATCATCATTTAGTATCTTAATGACACTCCAAATAGCCCATCAGAGGTTAGAAAGGAGGTCCAGCTTAGCTGAAGCTAAGCTATGAGCTATATATTTAACATAAATAAAAGCTATTCACCAAGATGAAGAAATTTTTGCCTGTTAGGAGTTAAAACCAAGTGATGTTAATGTACAAAAAAAATCCATTCTACCTAACACAAACAATGTAGGCAATTCCGCCCTGGGGAGCTCTTCTTGGGTTTTAGTTAGTGGCAATATGCTCTCTACAGAACTAGACAGCCCAATACAGGGAGACCTCTTTACATAGAGTATGTAGAATAGACAAAAGCATGCTATCTGCTGAGGGTTTTTTTTTTTTAACCTTTGAATGTCAAATTTAGTTCTGTTTCTTTTACATATGTAATACAGATATTGTAATTAGTACACTAATAGCCTGATAAAACTAGGCTCATATGAAAGTTCCTTTGCTCTTTTTCTGAACAAAATCCCCAATTCATGAGTATTTAGAGTGAATTTGTAATTGAGAGGAGAATATGGTCCAGAAGCAACCTGTATTTCAAAATAATTCTGTAAAAATAGTATAGGATGCTAGTCATGATTAATAGGATGGATAAGGGGATATCATGTCATGCAACTCTGAAAATCTTGCAGCAGTCTTTAGAAAATGTTACCTCTCTTAGCAAATTTTTGAGACATTAATGCCCTAAAACCTTTCAGCCACTTTCCATACGAACCATATGTGCTCCTTTTGTGTTCACTTTGAAAATGAATTTGAAGCTGGATCCACTAAGCTTATATGAACTTGCACACATGTGGAGCTGTTGAAATGAAACATCACTTTCTGAATGAGATTGCCACATTCTGAAATTATTTGGAGTTTGGAAAAGAGTCAGAAGCTGGCAATAGATTTACAGAAAGTAAATCAAAGATGGAGAAATAATAATATAAAAAACCACCAACAATTTCAGTTTGGGTAGTGCTTGAATTAAAGTGCATGGAAGACAGTATAGGTAAAGATGCTTTCTTAAAGCACTCCCACCCCCAAAACCATAAAAGTGATACTGGTGTGTGACTACCACCTCCCTATTGCCTTACCTGTGTCATTTATTGTAATACCTACGAGTGAAGATTCTTGGTTCATGGCAAATATCTAATTCATTGTCAATATGGTTTTTAGACCTGATTTCTGTTTTCAGAAGAAACTTGAAAGCTGTTCATCTTTCTTCCATCTCAGAAAAACTTCTTACTGGTGTAATGGTATGCAAATACTGTATTTTTGGAGGGCATATGTACACAAAATCAGGCCCTGAAGAGGGATTTTTATTTTTTTTTAAAATAAGATTGTAAGTAGATACACAAAGTAAATCACTCCCACTGCCTAATTTCTTCTCACTGTTTCTCCCAATTGGTGGAACTTTCAAATACAGAGTAATTCTTACCAAAAATATTTTTACAAATTCATGTGGTTAATTTCATATTTACAAAAAAGAAAGTAGTCAGGACCATAGAATCAGTTTTCTCTCTCTCTGCTCTTCAAGAAATTTGGTAGACTTAATTTTCATGTTTGCAATCTGTTTCCTTTCTTGACTGACTTTATAGAAGTGTTTCTTGTGTGAATAATTGACTAAAATAAAATTATCCTGTTCACTACAGCTCCCAAGACTCAGTATGAATTTTGCTTAAAGTAGGTGGAACGCTGGATTGCCATGGACTCCTTTTTCATGGGAAAGATTGAAACCCCATGAAGGAAAGAGTTGTGTGTGGCCCTGCCCCAACACACCATACTGCTTATGTAGAGTCCTTATCCCAAAACAATGGCAAAAACGGGGATAACATTCCCTGTGTTCAGAGGAAATAGACTGTGCAATCTGTCTGTTGGCCGATTTCCTTGCTTACAATACAACTTTTAACATGGTAATGAAAACTCTTTTTTTGTTATAGCAGAAGTTTCAAATGGAGTATTTTACACCACAGCACAAAGTAAGAGGTAATCTGTTCCTCATAAAACTCAGAAAAATATAAGTGACTTAGCTGAACTTTTTTTGTGGAATCATAGATTTATTATTCATGTTAGAGTGAGCAATTTGATAATGTTGACAACTTCCTGCAATGCAGAGGTTATATAATTTCACAGAGGAATTTTTTTCATCAGGCCTGTGTAGTCCACACATATCCACAAGAAGATAACGACTCTGGGGATTTCCGTTGCCATCATGCCCCTAGGAAATTGTTTACTGTTATTTTGACTGTTTTAGAAACTGAGCTTATCTAATTTTTCAGCTTGCAGCCTTTGTATCTCTGCTAACTTTGTCTTTCAGATTGAAAACCTTTGCACTATCAGAAAGACTGTATTCTCTTTACTCACCAGTGATAACAGGGAAAGAATAAGTCAGGATTTAGGGTTTGAATCTATTCCACTGGTGTACAGCATAGGACATCAGGAAGGACTGCCTAATAAGGATGAGTGGTTTGTTAAACTTGCATATCTTTGGTATACATTTGATTCTTTGTCAGGGTATGGGTGATATGCCTGTTTTTACTGGTATGCTTCTAAAAGATTTTCAAGGATTCACTGAATGGATGCTCTTTGTAAGCAGTAGCATATGGAAAGGATAGGTAGATGGTGTAAGAATGTTTGTTAGTGTGTGTTATGACTCAAAATTCATTACCAAATTCTAATACATAGGCAATGGAGAAATATCCTGCCTGAAAATTAGAACATAATGTGGTTGATACTCTACTGTAACTACGTAATGCCACAGCCACCAGAGAACAGTAATAGTTCAAGAATTACTGATGTTTCTATCTTCTCTGAAGGTAAAACAAGCATTTCCCCCAAATTAGGTCACATTCATTATGAAACAGAGAACTTGTGCTGCAGCCATTATTCTAATAACATTCATCTGTAAAGTTGCTTCTCTGTTATTACAACCATATCTTGGCTCAGAAGTTTGCAAAAATCACACACTCAAAATAAGTAATAAGGTTATCAGAAGATGGGAGGAGATGCTGCTTGGAAGGAAACATTTAGAGGAGCTTATCCAATGCCACTGCATCTGTTAAAAAGCTGTTAATTTTAGGACAATGCTTATGTATGAGAAAGCAAAGAAAATAATTTCAGCAGGTGACATAAGATTTTTTTTTTTAAGCGCTTCTGACTAAACTTTGTTATATTGTGTTAGGGAATGGCTTCCTTAAAGTTAGTACTCTGAGGCTTTACTTGCTATACAAATATTCCCAAATAAGAAAAAGTAGAATGAATGTAATTTGCAAGCAATAATCATTTCAGCAGAGGACAAAAATGCATGCATTCATGTGTTATTTTAGAAACTGCCCTGCTTTATTCCTGTGTTCTTAGTGATATCTGTGAAGGCCAATCAACAATTTTTCAGCTGTGGACAAAGTAGATATGCAAGGATGGTTGCAGGCAGCTGTTCCTCCACTTCTCTCACAAGCTGCACTTCAGCACTGAACTGTGCAGATTTACACCAGATCTGGCTGTCTTCCCAGACTGGTGCAGTAAGCTCTTTAAAGGAAAACCTTGTCACAGTATTCACAGGAGTACATATGCTCATGCATACATTCAGGCTCTTGAGTATATGTTTCTGGAAACTTCCATAGCTTACATGGAAGCAAGGGCTTTTATCTCACTTTTACAGGTGAGGAGCTAGTGTTTGTCTACCTTAGAAGGTAATATGGTCAGGTACTTGCCTTGCCTGTGCTACAGGTTTTCATAGAAGCCTGTATCCTTCCATGTAGGTCTGCCCCATATAAACAGAAGTTTAGACCTGCTCCCAAGAGAATAAAAATAATTTATATCATAGCCAGGAACAGATCCAAGCTCTCTTAATTTCTATTCTGCATTATTAATGTCTTGCAGATATCTGTCATGTCAAACTTTCCAGGAAGCCCAGGAGTTACGTTCCGTTTTTAATAGCAGCTATTACTCTGATTTCTTAGAATTAGCTTTAATCATTTTAGAAGAGCTGTACAGCAATCTGAAATGTCATCCTAATGCAATATTTTGATATAGCTCTCTCATGGCATATAGAGTCATGAAATTATGGAATGGTTTGGGTTGGAAGGGACCTTAAAGATCATCTAGTTCCAACCCTCCCTGTCATGTCCCCCTGTCCAGGGACACCTTCCACTAGACCAGGTTGCTCAAAGCCCCATCCAGCCTGGCCTTGAACATGTCCAGGGATGGGGCATCCACAACCTCCTCCCTGGGTAACCTGTTCCAGTGCCTCACCACCCTCACAGTGAAAAACTTCTTTCTTACATCTAATCTAAATCTACTCTCTTCCACTTTAAAGCCATTACCCCTTGTCCTATCACTACATGCCCTGGTAAAAAGTCCTTCCCTATCTTTCTTGTAGGCCCCCCTTAAGTACTGGAAAGCTGCTACAAGGTCTCTCTGGAGCCTTCTCTTCAGGCTGAACAACCCCAGCTCTCTCAACCTGTCTTCTTAGGAGAGGGGCTCCAGCCCTCAGATCATGTTCATGGTCCTTGTCTGGACCCACTTGAGCAGGTCCATGTCGTTCTTACGTTGGGGGCCCTAGAGCTGAACGCAGGATTCCAGGTGGGGTGTCACGAGAGCGGAGTAGAGGGGCAGAATCACCTCCCTTGACCTGCTGGTCACACTTCTTTTGATGCAGCCCAGGATATGATTGGCTTTCTGGGCAGCAAATGCACATTGCTGGGTTATGTTAAGCTTCTCATCAACCAACACCACCAAGTCCTTGCCTCAGGGCTGCTCTCAGTCCACTCATTGCCCAGCCTGTATTTGTGCTTGGGATTGCCCCAGTCCATGTGCAGGATCCATGTGCACTTGCCCTTGTTGAACTACACAGGGTTCATGTGGGCCCACCTCTCAAGCCTGT
>JANZLQ010000031.1:21547614-21558732 GCA_026212715.1 Elanus axillaris | reverse complement strand
CAGGATCCATGTGCACTTGCCCTTGTTGAACTACACAGGGTTCATGTGGGCCCACCTCTCAAGCCTGTCAAGGTCCCTCTGGATGGCATCCGTTCCCTCCAGTGTGTCAACTGCACCACACAGCTCAGTGTCATTGGCAAACTTGCTGAGGGTGCACTCAATCCCACTGTCCATGTCACTGACAAAAATGTTATATATGTTAACACCTAGTTGCAGGTAAAAGCAAGAGCAACGCTAAAAAAAAAAGCAGAAGAGTGAGAGAATAGTAAACTATGTTTATGTTCTTTCTCATAGTACTAATTTCAGGTTTGTTTCTTGGGTGTTTTCTGTTAATTTCTCTTCTGTTGAGGTTTCTAGGAATAAACGATGAGAACCCTCAGCATGCTGTTTAGTAGTGTATTTGAGTTCTGAGAACAAAGTAATGTGTTTTTCTTAGTTTCCCCACAAGCATTTAGCATCTCTTCCGATCGTGTTTTAGTAATGGAGAATTATTAATGTAATGTAAAAGGTCTGAAAGCTGAAAGCATATACACTTTACTATGTTTTCATCTGCCCTGACCCCTAACACTTGAATTGTGCCTTTGAGCTTATTTCTAATTTGAAATTACAACCCCCCCCCCCAAAACCACCTTCTTAAAAAAAACATAATTTTGATTGACGTTTCTATATAAGGTGACAATTTACTAGTAAAATGGTATATAGAATTATTTACCACAAGACAGCCAGATACAAATGAAAAAAAGATACATTCTTTCTTGCATGGAGCAATACATGTACCTTAATGAGCATCTTGCATTTGTTCTGAAATGCATTTGGTCACTGAATATGCTGTGAATTAAGAATCATGTACAAGCTTGATATATACATTCTTATCATATTGCAAGAACTTTTATCAGAGTGACAGATGTGCAAGCATATACAGTAAGTGAAAGTAAAATGCATTGCAAAATGAATTTCATTTGTATGGGAGCTATGCAGTTGGGCCAATAAAACCATTTTTTTCGAAGTCATCTAGCTCATTTCTCTAGTGAAGACTGCTATGCTTTTAGCTGCTATGAAAACTTATTTCTACTTTTGGTTCTTTTTGCACTACAGGCTTCTGCTGAAAATTAGTTCTCACATGTAATGTTTTCAACCCCAACTGTGTTCACCCTTGAAATCAGCCCACTGTATACAAGTATTTTGGATTGAAATACATACATTTCTTCTTTCAATTTAATGAAAAATTTCAGCCCTCTTGGTTTATTGATAGACCATCATGCAAGCTTCACAGCTCTGCTCATTGATAAGAACACCTACTGATAAATTTTATTAACCTCCCACTTTGAATTCTAATTAAATAATTAAAATAGTTAGATTAGAAAATGTTATAAAAATGAGTATTTTAAACTGTTCTCTCAGTTCCTGCTGATGCTGATTTTATGGCTGCTTTTAGTGATTTTGTAAGTGTAGTACTTTGTCCAAGTCTGCTTAGACAGACCACTGCTTGGGTCCTGAACACTTAGCCTTCTGCAAATAGTCTCATTCTAGCTGTTAGTTTTGTTTGTAGTCTTTTGAGGATATAATTAATTTAAGATTAGTAATTCGGGAAAGCCTAGAAAGTGTTCACTACTCAATCAGCATTATTTTCTATGAATTATGTCTCAATTCAGGCTGGATATTTTCTCTCCACTGCATAGGCACAAAGACAATAATAGCATCGCAGTCTTGGTCATTCATAAAAATGAAACTGAGCTGGGGGAGACATCCAAGTTTACATTGAACTTAATGATATTGGCTTATCTGGAATGTTTCTTGGTTTATATATTTCTCAAACTTAGTGGTTAATCTGCATTGCTAAGAATATATGCCATTTCATTGATCTCTGCTCCTGTGGAAGACAAGAACTGAACTCCCTCTAAGGCAGCTTTTGGGTCTGAAGGAGCTAGTAATGAAAGGCCATTCTCTTTACTTGGAAATATATTGAATCTGGGCTTCAGTCTGTTCGGCCCTTTTCCTAGCAGTTAGAGAAACAGGAAAATTTACTCTTATCTCCTTAGATTGCAGTTGGCTAAGAATAAAAATCTTGTTGGAAGTAATATTAGGCTCTGTCCTTATGGTTTGAAACAACTGCTCTGCAACAGGAGAAATGAGTACTAGTATCACACTAAAAAGAGTCAATGGCACTTGTTTGTTACCTGATCTTTACTTTATATATAAAAATATGTACCTATTACAAAAACCATACCTATTATTTGGTTTCTTTTATGTAAAATTCTAATTGTCAATTGCATTATGCGTAAGAGATGTTTGGCCTAATCACAATATATGTTTGTTAAAATGGATTCCTTGAAACACATCCTCTGACACAGTATTTCTTTGAAAGGTGAGGGAAGCAAGCTTCAAATAAGTTACTTTTAAAATATCATTAAATATGTGAGATTAAGCTACTGTGGAACACAGGAATGTGTCTTGTGTTATTTAGAAGACAATGAGGTGGCTATTAAGTGCTGCATAATAACATACAGAGAACTTGGCAATGTCCTGTATTCTCAAACTTTTAAAAAAATATTCTTCTTCATCTTTGATCAGGGTTTTGAAAGGCTTAGATATAAAAATGTTTAATCATTTATCTTTTATATGGAGTCTGAGAGCCATGAATTCAAATAGGTATGTTGGATAGACTACGTTGAGGATACTTTTGTTAAAACATCATTGGTATCTCCTCAGTCTGCCTTAGTTCATTTTTTTTCTTTTGAAGCTAGCTATCATAAACTAATCTCACTTACACTCTGTTTTCAAAAAGCAAATCAGTCTTGCAAAAATAATCTTACAAAAAGGGTCTGGGGAAAAATGATCCATCTCCTCTACATACTTATATATGCATACACAAAATGTCTGGAGATGTAAAGGGGGAAATAATATTTTGCCAACTCCGCTTAAAATAAAATATTGCTCTTAGGCTCAGGTTTGGTTTGCTAACTTGTAACCTAGTCCTTATTTTTATTTTTAGATTATAAAGCTGTGAAATCAGGGACAGGGAATGAAAATGATAAGACACTTTATTGTAGCAGCACAACCAGACACTACTGTAATATTTTATTATGATAACCCATGAAGAGAATTCACTGTTAACTTGGGACTATACATAATAAAATACAAACACAGATAATGACTTTAACTCCTTTGCTTTATAGGATGGAGATTATAGTAGCAAAGAAGGAGCAGACTGGACTGTTTGTCAGAAAAACGTTCTTTCCAAATGACCTGGTGACCCACCAATTTAATTTTATTTTGTTTAAATTATATGTATTGAGATTCCAGCCATGAAATTGATTGCATAATGGCACTCCCCCTGAGCCTGGGGGAGTCCTACTGAAGCAGGGATGCTGGAATATGCCCAGGCTTTTGTGGGTTTGGAACCATAAATACCAGCAGAGCTCGCAGCAGTCCCTGCTGCCAAGGAATTTCTGCATCTTGTTAGTACATCTTGGGTTATTTATTGATATTTTATTTCTGGGGTTTGCATCTTAGGAAGCATGGATCTCAGTCAGAAGTGATCTTTAAGGTAGAATAGGCCAGCTCCAGTGAGCCTTTATTGATTTAGAGCTTATTGGGGAGGCTATATAGTGTCTGGTGTCATCAGGTGATGAGATAAAAAGGCTATGTGCTTCTAAGTAACGAGCTGTAACAAACTCGAGCTCTTTCGAACCCTCCTTTTATCTTCTCATGTGTTATAATGCAGTACCCAAGTACAGAGAGGATAAGTACATGGATTAGATTGACTGGGTCCACAGTCATTAGAGAAGTGTATGTCCCTTGGCCATTAGCAGGTGGAAGAACAATAGATAATAGGTATGTGGTATTTAGTGTTGTCCATCTTAAAAATCCTCAGTCTGATGTATATTTGATCACCTTTTAGGATCAAAAGGGTTCTCCTCATGTGGGTGCTGCATTTCCCCGTTTGCTAAGAAAGCTGAAATATTTGAGGTAAAATGTACTGCTGCTATCTGAGCCAGGAGAGAAAAGAGGATTTCATATATGAAATCACTGCTCTGTCTCCATTGGAAATGAGTGCTGGAAAAGGAATTTTATTTCTTCACATGAGATTTTGTGGTTAATTTGACTTTTCTTCTCTGTACACTTGTTTCATGTGTTTTGCTTACAAAAACCTATCAGATCTATATTACTTCTGTGTCACTCTTCAGGTGAATTAGAGAAGTCTATTTGAATAGATAGATATAGGTATTTTTTTCCTCATTCATTGCATTATATCTTTTTCCACCTGATCTTTAAGAAAGTAAACATTTCTCATGTGACAGGAAATGAGACTAGGAGCAGTTTCAGGGATTTCTTCACAGAGCAAGGCTCTGATTAAGAGCAACACTGATGTCCTTTAAATACAAATATGCAGTGCACTTCTTTGACACTTGCAGATAAAGCTTGATGCTTTCCAGCTGTCCAGGCAGATTCTCAGACAAGAGGGCAAGAAGCTTATTCTCAATGAGACTGGTGAAACTAGGTGGCTCCAGCGATTAGTAAGATTTATCTAGGTCATTAGTTCAAATCTGATTCATGTTGTCCTCTTAAAGCTCTTTTTGGCTGTGTTAGATTAAAGGAAGTAGTAGCCTATGTAGTTCCTACTGGAAAAACTGCTCATGTCACTAAAACCAACCCCATTTAATGTTGTTTGCTTAGGAAAAGTCAATGAGCCTTTAAACTCAGACCTCAATTTTCCCTGTCATTCCCTCCCTCTGTCAGCCTCCTCATTGCTGTTTGAGTAATTTTTCTGGTATTCTGCCTGTCTTCCAGAACAGTACCAATAACGCTGAGGTGTTGAAACACTTTGTGATAATATACTGCTTTACCTTTCAGTAAAACCCAAGTAAGAATGTTAGGTAAAACCTATTAAAAAAAGAAAAAACAATTGAAAGGCCTTAAGATTATCAGAAATTATCATACTCATCAGAAATTATCATACTCATCTTAAAGGTGAAAATATTGAGAACAAGGGGGTGAAGAATAGGCAGTTTGTGGGTTTTGTTTGGGTGTGGGCTTGGGGTTTTTATTGGTTTGGTTTTTATAGCATATCTGCGCTATGCAATGTAGGAAATAGGTGTTGCTCTCACCACCCCAACCAGTGAAGAGAATGCCCAGTATCTGCTTGGAATCAGTGTCACACAGTGGTTGCCTGTATCCACTGATTCAAGGGTGAGCAAAGTGCTGTAGTAGAAGAATGAACTTACCTGAGATAAGTAGCAAGGAAGCTAAGCCCTGTTGCTGTGTACCACTCTGTGGTCCAACTTGACACAGTACAAATGCACAGACCATTTGGCATCTTGTTGAAGTAACTAGATTTGGTTTAGTTTACAAATACTAACTTGGGTATTAAATGCCAGCATTTTTTCTAATGCAACTGTACTTTTGTGATGAGGAAAAAAAAAATTAAAAATCCTCCCTTCTGCATTATAGGCTTCCTTTTGATTCCCAATAGGCTGGAAAATTTGTAAAGTCTTACCTTTGCTCAGTTTGTCCCATTCTCGCAGAGCAGATTTATCTGGCTTTCCCTTTCCTCTTTGCCTTCAACAGAACTTTGTTTCCTGGAAATTTATATATATGTATATATTCTTCTTCTCTATTTCATTTGGACTGGCATCAATTAAAATTGATATTTTAAATTTAAATAAAAAAAAAAAGAAATTAAGAAAGCCTGATTTTAGGCCAGTTTGTGATAGTTGAATATGAAATAGCGACAGTGGGTGTTTTCATACCTATGGTTGATCTCCTAATTTTTATGCTACCTTTTTTTTCCCTGTTCCTGGATAGCCTAATGTATCAGAGGAGGAGAAAACAGCATTTTCCAGCCAACTACATGGTTATTACCGCAGTTAAATCCACAGTTATTATTTCTTGTGAAAAATAGAAAACCTGCTATATGGAGTAATTCTGCACAGAATTATTTCAGCACCATGTGACTACAAGTAATTGTACTAGTTTTTCTTTCCAGTAGTACTCTTAAGGATGTGTTGTCTCATGTTTGAAAACTGTACAGTTGTAGTTTGTTGGACATCATGATACAGTTTGGTACTTGAGTAGTTATAGATATTTCATCTGGCAAGCCATAAAGCAAACTAGTCAATGTTTTTATTATTAATCTAGCTTTTCTTTTGATTTTGCTAATTTCTGAAAAATATTAGCAATTACCTGCATAAGAAATGTGAGGAGCCATTTGAATGAAAGATGCCTAACTTTGAAAAGCATACTGTGAATGCTCTGTTGGCATTTGCAGAGATTCAGTTAGGGCTGAAACTTTAAAAATCCCAGATTAAACATGAATGTCAATGTAATACTGGTGACTGACCTCCCAACACTAAATTAGTTTGAATTCTAAAGCTCATTTTTAGGTGGCAAGGTATTACTATGAAAATAATCCAAATTTTTTCTCACACATAGCCATTTCAAAAATTATTGTAATGAGCTGCTAGTGAGAAGGAATAACTTCTCTTGTTCTTGATTTTTCTGCGTATCAAAATGATTAGAATCTTTTAGGGCCTTTTTCAATGATAAACCTTCAAAGAGAATATCCACAGCTTCCTATTATGTATGCAAGCCTGTGAGTCCTGACCATCTTATCCCAAGTTGCCTATTTACAGTCTTGATGAATCACTGATTAGCTCTGATTAGCTAATGGATCTCTGATTAAAATGTCTAATTAAGAAAGCAAGTTATTTTATTCATGCAGTCAAATTAACTTCCTCCCAGAAAACCAACATGTGAAATAGTTGTACATTCTGTGTAAGTACTTGGTTCTGGAAGGTGCACAGCATTTTCCAAGCAGTGAGAATTTAGACTAAGTTCATTTCATTAGGTATTGCAAGTTATGCAAGCTTATACCACTTTAATGAAAAGTATTTGTGCAAATAATGTTTTCTTGAAAACACTGGTTTATGTTATAAAGCAATGAATATCTTGTTAGTGCTGCTTTAATCATGAATTTATGTAGTGTAGAGACTTAACCAATTTGAAAAGATATATCATTGGGTATTAACTGACAGAATAGCTTTACTTCAGAATTTTTATTGCCAAAACAGAAATTTAGTAATATTTCTCAAGTGATTATTCAGTAACTTTTAGAAATAATGATTTTTTGAATGCTCTGCTTACCTTTGGTGATGATACAGTGTGATGAATTGAATGCACAGGTTTCCATAGTTTTTAATAGTTTTTTTAATACATTTTTAATTTGACTGCCTAGCAGTAATAGTGAATAAAGTAGATTGATTATGCTGGCACAGTTGAAAGAAATTAATCTAGTGCAAGATCTAATAAATCAGTGTGACAAGTCTGTCCACAAACGGATGTGTCCAACACCTAAGTCAGTGTTTCATAAAGCTTGCAATGCATCAGCTAGGCCAAACTAGGATCTATATCCAGCCATAGAAATTTTGTTATCTGATGCTCAGTAATGATGGAGATGGAGGGCAAAAGTTATAAACAATTTTCAATGCCCAACAATTGGATATACTTTTAAACAAGTTTCAGGAGATCTATATTAATTTCCACCAGGATGATGGGAAATAATGGGGTCTATGGGAGGTGGAAACAAATCAACTACTTTCTTAAGAAGAAATGCACAGTTAATTGCACTTAAGAAATGGACTGTGCAAATTTAATGAAGGGTTTAAAGATGTGGATTTACTGTGCAAGTGTGGCAGCCAAATTATATATCCATGGATTTAGGAGTCCCTTAATGCTCATAGAGGTGATAGACCATAATGGCTCTGAGGAACTATTAAATCCATCAGGTCAAAAGCAACTTCACATGACAAATTTTACACCTACATTAAAAACTGTCAGACATTCCTCCAACATCCTGGCTGCTGGAATAGTCGCTGTTGTTGCTAGTCGAACTGCAACATCCACAAACTATGCTCTTGCTCAATTTTTGACATGTTCCTCGTTGTTTGGCTTTGATTTCACTAAAGATATTGTCTGATATGATGACAAGAGAATTCATCAGGAGTTCTCTAATCCACTGAAAACTTTGATTTGACATTGTGAAAGAGAAAATAAAATGGAGGGGGAAGACGTATAGGGCCATTAGGAGTCAAGTTCCCTGAAAAGAAGTTAGAGTTGAAGGAAAAATAAACCTGAGAACCATGGCACAGTAAATTTCCAATGTCTAAAATTTCTCCTGAAAATGAGGAGAAATAAATGAAAATTCCTGTTAGAACACCATCCTCCCTTTTTTTCTATTATGTACCTACTATATATCACTCCTTAGAGACCCATCTACTCCTACTTCATCTGTCTTTCTAGTAACCCTTGTGCAGAGTAATGTCATAGAAAGAAATAAAGGGGCAAAGTGGAACACCACTGATAGCACTGCCCAGGGGTAATTTAGTGGGCCATGGCAATATTCTTAAAAGAAATATATGGATGCCTATTGTGGCAAGGGTATGGAGAGAAACAAATCACTTCTACATGAGCTGTTGATGTGGGAAGCTTCCAATTCTCCCTCATTACATATATTATTAGAAAACTGAGGCAGCTTCATAATGATCCTCAGCCTTGTTTTGGGTGTTAGTCAAATCATTTAACCTTGTCACCTCCCTTTAACCTTCTATCTCAACCCAAGAGCGTTGACAAGATCAAGGAACATAAAACACTCCATGTCCTCTTGATGGTAGAATGTGATACAGCAGCAAGAGAATAGCTTTTACTTTAACTCAGATCTTTTGTTTAAACTGGGTATAATATAATTAGCAACTCAGAGCGGATTTTTAAAAAGCCCATAATAAATGAAAACTATTCTAAGAGTTTGAAACAAGGAAAAATGTGTATTCATTTATGGGAATAACTGGTATTTCAAAGAATGGGAAATACCCACTGAGTAGTAAAAAAACAAACAAACAAACAAAAAAAAAAAACAAGAACCAAACCAAATGTGATAAATTGCTGAAGTATCTCTGTGAAGGAGGAGATACAAAAGAAACAGAAGAAAATCTAAGAAACAAAAATACCAGATTAAGGGGGGCGGGGGGAGAGACAGTATACTTAGATTATATTATTTAAGAAGAAACCAGGTTGACAGGCATAGCCTTTCACTGGACTGAGTGTACCAAGTGTGAGAGGAAGTCTATTGGCACTGTTAAGTATCCATAAGACTCTTCCAAATCACACTGGGAAAAGAGGGTAGAAATAGAGTCATGCAGTCTTGTTTCTAGGAGACTCTCATTTTAGTGCTGCAAATCTAGCAGGCATTTCTGTCAAAAAATACTAAATTAACCTTGACTTTGTCCAGCAGCTGGAAGCTCAGGCTCAAACAAATCACTGTGAATGATACTTATCACAAACTAACTTTGATGTTCTTGTATAACTTCTTATGGGAGATAAGGTTTCATCTTTGTTTCACAAACTGATCCTAGCTGTGTCCTGTTCCGCCCCCCCTCTCCAAAAAGGGGTGGGCAGGCAAGGGAATTATAGTTCTTTGTAAGCAGTAATTCTTGCTGTCCTGAGGAGTTCATGCAAATTGTGCAGTATAGTTTACTGCTAGTACACTCTTAGAGTTCTTGCTAAACTGTTAGAAGTAGGTAAAAATTTTTTTGTTAGGGACTGTCTTTTCAAAGACAAGTTGGGATTTTTGGGTGATTTTGTTTGGTTTTTTCAGTTACATGGATATTCTTTTAGCATTCTTCTCTTAGACATAGTGTTTTGAGGAACTGAACATGTAGAACTGAAAATAGCATTAAAACATTTGAAAAAAAAAACTAAATTGAAGTTAGCTTTTTGGCAAATGATGGGAGTTACAGTTTAGCTGATTTCTGCCTTCTTTCTCCAGCAAAAGTTTGATTCCCACTGATTCACAGTGTTTAGAAACTGTTATGAATATACCAAAACAGATAAAACAAACAAACAAACAAAAAAAAAGGTAGATCATATATAAGCAGTGTTTGTTAATTTTTCAGTGTTGACACTTAGAGGTTCTTATTTAAGACTGGGAAACCACATTTTTCTGAAGAATGACACTGGTTTTTCTGTATGAAAATGTTTTTCCTTCAAAATCATCAGGCCTTCTGAGCAATATGTTTTATCGTGAGCCTTTATTGCAGCATGGTCAAGACTGCATTCCCTCAGTTGTAGTTGCTGCTGCAATGCACCTGGAACACCCTCATAATGCTTCTTAGCAGCATTGTGTCTCAAAAGGCAGATATTCTAGGGTCTCTACTAGAACTGGTGTTGTGAATGGTAAGTCACCCAGCAGCTGCTGTAGAAGCAACTATTGGGAATATTTTGCTCTTGAAGACAGCATGACGATAAGGCAACTTCCTCACCCAAAGATGTGATTTTTCAGGAAGGCTCATTCCCCTCTGCTAGCAGTATGCCTGATAAAAA
Source organism: Elanus axillaris (assembly GCA_026212715.1). Taxonomy (NCBI): domain Eukaryota; kingdom Metazoa; phylum Chordata; class Aves; order Accipitriformes; family Accipitridae; genus Elanus; species Elanus axillaris. Next base: position 21,548,358 of record JANZLQ010000031.1, on the reverse strand, counting down.
AAGAATGGAAAGAAATAATAGGTTTATTATTATTATTACTTTTTACTAGTTTGAATTTCTATGCTTTCTCTTTTATATAGCTATGTCTATATTTAGGAATGTGTACCCTTAAAAGATTAATAAAGAGTACTTAAGTATTACTGTAATTTGATTTTGATAAACCTTCAGTTAAATTAGTGACTGTGGAGAGTGAGACATCTACCAATATCAGCAATATCTCCCTTTTTATGTTGTCCTCCTTTGTATCCAGCATTATATTTTGTTCTTTGCTGTCAAAATAACCTACCACTCCTCTTGCAGAAGAATTTTACAATCTGTTGAGCAAAACCAAAAAAGAAAAAAATTATGCTCATTGGGTAATAAATCCTGTAGGAAAACATATTTATTAGATACTCATGTTGCAGAACCGTGTCTGGGAAAGACCTACAAGTGGTACTTTAACTCTGTTGTACTGCAAGCCAAAAAAACAATCTGCATCAGCTTTGTCTACTTTGCATTAGAGGTGCAAAGAAAATAAATATTTAAAAGCTAAATACCACTGCAGGCTTCATATCTCTTTTTTTAATCATTTAACCACACAGGTAATGACCCATAAGAAAAAAATCTATCATGATATTTACCACTTCAGCTGGGTACAATTAAATTATGAGTTAATGATTTTTTTCTTTGTGACTGGGACTACAAAAATAATGCATTTTTTCTTTTGTTTTCTTGAGCAAGGACTATGATTACTCCCCTCCCACC